>VXAD01009375.1:81259-150128 GCA_013399195.1 Dicrurus megarhynchus
CCCAAACACCCCCTCATCAAAAACACCCCATGTGTGCCCCCAGCACCCCACATCTATCCCCAACCCCCCAATTACACCCTCAAGCACTCCCGACCCCTAAAATCCCTCCATCCCCAAACATCATCTCTCCCCATCTATGTATCTCTACATTGTCACTCCCCCAAACAGACCCCATGCACCCCAAATCCCACAATCTCTCCCCACTTCCCTCTGTGAACCCCTAAATACCCCCATCAAATTACACCCCGAGCCCCAGCCCCACCTCCTGCAGCCCCCTATGCCCCTGCAGGTGTTGCCCCACCTGGGCATGGTGATGCTGGTGGGAGTCAGGGCAGCTGGGGTGGGGGGCAGGGTAGGAGCCTGGGGGTCTGGTGCTGGTGTGTGCCCAGTTAGGGGATCCGGTGCTGGTCACCCCATACTGGGATGAACTGGGGGGAGTGCACAGGTAGGGGATCCCCGCACCCAGCACACCGAGCCCTGCCCAACTCGGTGCACAGATGAGTCCTGTAGGCTTGGCCTCAGCCTCGCTGGTCACTCTGGATTGAATGCTCAGTAAGGGGGGGGCAGAAGTCGGGAGGGGATCCCTTTACCCCCTTCCCAAGGCCCTGTGACATCCTGACGGGGACAGGGTAGCACTTGTGTGTCATGGGGTCATGGGATGGAGGTGGCAGAGTGACAGCTGGGACAAGGTGGGGCATAGGCTGTCTGGGATTCCCCCACCCCAGGCGAAATCTGGAGGAAAATGGGGGCTCTCCCAGTGCCGCCTGAGTTCCTCAGGAGGGGGCTGTGCCCCCTCCCACCCCCTGCCATGTCCTTGTCCTTTAGGTGCTGTCATGGCCCCCTCTCCCATGGCAGTGCCACAGCTGGTGTGCCCCCGTGTCCCCCAGCCAGCCCCAGATTCGGGGTACCCTCCTCTGGCGGGGGGGGGCACCTCTTCACTCCCACTTAAAGGACTGTCACATGTGGTGACACCCTCGGTGGCGCTGGGGGTGGCTGCTGAGAAAGAGCTCCGAGTGGGTTGGGGCTTCCCCCACTGCCCCGTCAGCACTCGCTGGTCACGCTTCTCATGCTATTTCTGGGGTCCCGGGGGCGGGGGTGCCACCCCAGAGCCTCCTCCAGGCTTTCCCTGCCCCTCCCGGGGGACTGCAGCCACATGCAGCCCCCAGGGGGTTCGTGCCACGGGGTGTCCCTGGGTGACAGGCACTGGAGTGACCTGGGGCTGTGGGGTGAGTGGGGACAGGAGGGGGTGTCTGGAGTGGCGTGAGGCAGACGGACAGATGGACAGGCGGGCGGACAGGCATCCGGAGAGACAGATGGAGAGACGGAGGGACAGATGGATGGAGGGGATGGGAGACGTGAGCACGGAGGCTGAGGGGTGGGTGGATGGACTGACAGAGGGGTGGAGGGATGGAGGGAGAGGACAGACAGAGGGTGGATGGATGGACAGACAGATGGAAGGATGGACAGAGGGGTGGATGAAGGACAGACAGAGGGTGGATGGATGGACAGACAGATGGAAGGATGAACAGAGGGGTGGATGAAGGACAGACAGAGGTGGATGGATGGACAGACAGAGGAGTGCACAGAGGGGTGGACAGAGGGTTGGATGAAGGACAGACAGAGGGATGGACAGATAGATGTATGGGGGGATGGACATAGGGATGGGTGTGTGGCGAGACCGGTAAGTGGACAGATAGTGGGGTGGACGGGCAGAGGCATGGGGGCATGAACAGATAGGGGAGTGGATGGAGAGACAGGTAAATGGACGGACAGAGGGGTGGACACACAGGAGACAGACATGGTGGGGGGGGGGTGGGTGGATGGACAGACAGGTGAATAGATGGGTAGACAGAAGAATGGGTGAATGGAGAGACAGGTAAATGGACAGAGGGGTGGCTGGGTGGACAGAGGGGGTGGATGGATGGATGGACAGCAAGATGGATGACGGATGGGTGGATGGAGGGAGGGACGGCTGGGTGGATAGACAGGTAAATGGACAGACAGCAGGATGGATGGACAGACAGACAGGCTTGTTGTGGCATGCCAATAGCCCAGCCCAGTTTTCATGCTATTCCCAATCCAATCTCTGCCAGCTGCCTCCTGCCTCAATTTCCCCAGCTGGTCAATGTTCCCTGAGAGGAGCCAGATCCCCCCAGCCTGGGAAGATCACAGCTTGTTGGTGTCACACAAGTGTCACACTGTCCTCAGCTCCTTGCCTGGGGACTCAGGCTGAATTTAGCCCCAGGGTGGCACCCCAGGACTCACCACCTCTATGCCAGCTTTGGGGACCCTTTGATGGGTGGGAGGGCAGCACATCCCGCAGATGGTGACAGCAGGACTTCTCCCTGGCAGGAGATGACAGCCAGGAAAGCCACGTGTTCCCTGGGTAATTGTTTGTTCCTGTCAGCTCGGGTATTTTTGGAGCTTTTCCTTCCTCTGCTCTCCCGTTCCTTTTTGGAAGCAGCAGCTGGTGAAGAGTAGTGGGTGCCCCTGGGCCCGGGGGAAGGGGATCCCTGTCAGCCACAGGCAGGTTCTGGCTCCAAATGCTGTATTAGAATAGAATAACATCAATTTATAATATGTATAATATAATGTATAAATATGTTATATTTAATTTAATTTTAATTTATAATTATTACACACAGTGATGCCGGCTATCCCCAGACAGCCCCCAGGCTTCCAACCTGGTGTCACTCGAGGATCCTTGGGATCCCGGATCCTTGTGCCACCCCCCACGTGTGAATTCCCCATCCCTGAGCGCAGCTGCAGCTCCTGGAGCCCTGTGATTCCCTGCGAACATGGCTGCCGGTGACGGAGCTGGTGACCTTCCTGCGGGCAAAAAGCCACCCAGCGTGTCACCCTCTCGGTGGCACAGGGCAGGCAGCCAAGTCCGAGGGTCCCCAGTTGTTTTCCGAGGCGATGATTCCCCCTGCCTCAGTTTCCCCGAGGCCGCTGGTGCCACGCGGCCTCCTCCCAGCCCTGCCAGGCACGTGGCACCGGCGGCAGCCCCGCGTCCCCTCCGGCGCTGGTGGCGGGTGATAAGCGGCTGGCGAGTGGCACGTCTCGGAAATCAAATTACCTTTGATGTCGCCAGGGCTATTTTCATCCCTCCTCGGTCACGTTGGTCCTGCACCCGCTGGCACCCGCGTCATTTAACCGTTCTCCGGGTGCTGTGTCATTCCCTCCCCGCCCGGTCCCCTCCTGGCAGCCCCGAGGACACCCCTCGGCCCCGCCACCCCCCGGCATTGGCAGCGTCGCTACCTGGCTGTGCTCAGCTCCTTTTGCCCCCCCCACTGCAGCCAAAAGCTGGGGACCGACCCCCACCCAACTGGGTAAAGCCGGGGGGGGACAGCCAGGACTGGGGGGGGTTTCCCCTGGAGCTGAGCAGGATCGGGGAGCCCCCTGCACACCCCAGTGGGCAGGATAGGAACCAGCCCCACAGTGCCCCCGGGGGGAGACAGGGCTGGGGTGCAATGGCCATGTTTTGGGGCCATATAGGATTTTGAGGGGGTATCTTCACCACCCTTGGGGCTGGTTTTGGGCAGGGAGGGTTTCAGGCCCCCGACAGGTTTCCTGTGGGAAATCCTGGTCAGTGGATTGGGAGAACCTTAACCCTGGTCCTGCTGGGCCCGTGCCACGCAACTGAGACTGGAGTGGGGGGCAGGGCCCCTTAGACCACCGGTTTTCCCTCCAGATATGGATAGTAACATCATCTGTTTCTCCAAATAAATCTCAAATCCAAAGTGGGGGGGGGCGGGGGGATGGTAACACTCCCACAACAGAGGAAGGCTGGTCATTTGAGGTTGCAAGCTGTCCCAGAGTAGCGGGCTTTTTAGGGGAGCCTTTGCTCCCCTCTGATGCCCACCTCCAGATCATGTCTGATCCCCCACCCTCACTTGGCATTGGGGATCCCAGCACTTTTCCCACATGGCAGCTGGGGGGGTGTGGGGGGCAACCAGAACTGGGATCCTCCCACCCCCTTGACACCCTGGTGGGGATCCCCAATCTTCCCCCAGGGTCTCAGCCTGATTCTCTTCTCTCCCTTTGTCCCTGCAGTTAAAAAGGCCAAGTACGATGGGCCCCAAGGTAAGTGAGACCCCACCTGCCTGCCCACCTGAGGGGAGAGGGTGGGGAGCTCTTGGGCTGGTCGGATGTGGTGGGGTCAGGGGAAGGGCTGGGGACGGGGAGCGAGGGGACCCTTAGCTCTGGAGGCATCATTTGGCAAGCTGGGAGGACACACAGAGATGGGGGTGCCCTGGACAGGAGCGGGGGGCTCACATCCTACCAGCCCTGGCAGATCCCTCCTGGGGCTGGGGTGCTGAGGGAAGTGTGTGTGGGTGGCAGTGGGCAGCGTTGGGGGGTGGGGACACACTGGGGGTCACTTCACCCTCTGCTTGTTCCCACAGAGAAGTTTAATACCTACGTGACCCTGAAGGTGCAAAATGTCAAGAGCACGACCATCGCGGTGCGGGGCAACCTGCCCTCCTGGGAGCAGGACTTCATGTTGTGAGTGCCCAGGGGGTCCCGTGAGCTCCCCCATCCCTGCTGCTCCCCCTCACCCCCATAAATAACACGGGGAGCCCCCCACTGCCCTGACCCCAGATCTGGGGGGCTCACCTGAGTCCTGGGCTCGAGGCGACAGGTAGAAGCTGGGGTGGTCCCAGAGGGCTGCTGAGAAGGGGTAACCTGAGGGGGTTAACTTCATGGTGGGTGACCTGGTACCTTTCCTGTCCCCAGTGAGATCAATCGGCTGGACCTGGGCCTGACCGTGGAGGTGTGGAACAAGGGGCTCATCTGGGACACCATGGTGGGCACGGTGTGGATCCCCCTCCGGACCATCCGGCAGTCCAATGAGGTAGGGAGCCGGGCACAGCCATCTCCCTGCTGAACCCCAAGAGACCTGTGCCACCCCCAGCTGTCCTTTAGGCCAGGCAGAGCCTTCCCCATCCTGCCTGGTGCCAGACCTTGTGTGCTGGGGTTGTGGGGCCAGGAAAGGGGAGTCTGGGAGCTCTCCTCACTCCATTTCCGCCCCACAGGAGGGCCCTGGGGAATGGCTCACGCTCGACTCCCAGGTCATCATGACCGACAACGAGATTTCGGGCACCAAGGATCCGACTTTCCACCGCATCCTCCTTGACACCCGCTTTGAGCTGCCGCTGGGTGGGTACCCCATCCCCGGCCCCCAGGCCCGGGCCGTGTCCTTCCTTGCCCTCAGCCCCAGGGATGCTCATGAGCCTTGGAGCTGGGGCTGAGGGTCTGATACTGTGGCCCCAAAAGCTCAAGGATTGTTTTGGGGGAGGTCTGTGCACCAGCTGGGGTCTTTGATCTCACAGATATCCCTGAGGAGGAGGCCAGGTACTGGGCCAAGAAACTGGAGCAGCTCAACGCGATGCGGGATCAGGATGATGTGAGTGCAGCCAGGCCTGGGGTGAGGGGGCAGGGGCAGTGCTGCCAGCAGGAGCCCTCACCAGCCCCTCTCTCCCCAGTATGCCTTCCAGGAGGAGCAGGAAAAGCCTCTGCCTGTGCATGGCTCTCAGTGCTGTAAGTGCTGCCCTGTCCCAGTCCCACTGTGGGACCCCCACACCCTCCTTTCTCCCCAGTCCCACACTGAGGAATTTTAAGAGGTGGGCTCCACATCTGCTTTGGGGCATTGGACCCCACCCCAAGTGGGGCTCAACTTCACCCCATACCCTGTCCCCATCCCCACTCCTGTTGTCCTTCCCATGTTTGCTGGCGTTTCTTTGCTGTCTCCCCGCTCCGCAGTGGGTGAGCCTTCCTGTGGGTGGGGGGAGCAGGGCATGGGAGCAGTGGGGTGGTAAGGACGGTCCCCCCCCGGCAAGGGGCAGCAGGCTGGTGATCGGGGGCTGCTGGATGGGGGCCCTGCAGAGGCATTTGGGGTGGCAGCTCAGTTTGTCCCAACACGTGCCTCAGCTTCCCCTTCTGTAACCACCCCAGGGCCACGCATGGTTCAGTGCCCCTGTGGCCAACCCCAGGCCCTGTCCCCTGTCAGTGCCACCATGGCTGGCCATAGCAGTGTCCTCAGCCTGGGTCAGTGACGCCATGCCCACCCCAGGCACCGTCTCCAGTCCTGACTGGTGTCAGCACGTTCAGGCCCAGGCACTGTCCCAGTGCCAGTGTGCCCCATCCTGGATGCTGTCCCCAGGGCAGTGTCCCCAACCCAGTGTGCCCTCTGGGGAGATGCTGGTTCCTCCCAACCAGCTGCCTCCATCTTTATTGTCTCTGCCCCTTTCTTTGTAGGCAACTGGAATTATTTTGGCTGGGGAGAACAGCAGAGTAAGTATCCTGCCCACTCCTCTCTTCCCAGCCTGGGGGTCCCCAGCACATCCCTCTTTGCCCGGCCCAGGGCTCAGGGGACCTGGAGCTCGGGTCTAGCTTGTGGCCTTGTGCCATGACTCTGTACTGGGTGAGGGCAGTGTCACCAAGTGTCCTGTCCTGGGAAGGGCTGTCCCCATGGGCTGGTGGGGACATGGCACCATGGGGCTCTGTGCCCTTGGGGTGTCCGAGTGGCAATGAGCAGCTTGGGCTTTGCCTCTGTGGTGGAACATTGGTGGGACAGAAGGAGGGTCCCTGCCCCTGTCCTCTTCCTCCTTCTGTATGTCTCAAATTCCCCCTTGGCCTTCCCCTCATCCCCCCAAACCCCTCCTGCTGAGAACACGTCAGCTCGCCCCTCACCCTGCCCTGGGCCCACCTCCCCAGCACCGTCCCACAGTGGTGGGGACACAGTGGTGGCACTAAAGGATCTGTGCAGGGTGGGGGGAAGATTTGGGCCATCCCCTGCCCCACTCACTGTGGCCCCTTGCAGACGATGACCCCGACAGTACCGTGGATGACCGGGACAGTGACTACCGCAGTGAGACCAGCAACAGCATCCCCCCACCCTACTACACCACGTCCCAGCCCAACGCCTCCGTGCACCAGTACCCCATGAGGCACCAGCAGCAGAGCTCCCGTGACTCCTACACTGATTCCATGCAGAGCTACGAGATGGACTACTCGGACCAGGCTCCCATCAGGTAGTGTGGCCACTGCCAGCTCACCCTGGGACCTGCTCTCTCAACCTCCCCCACAGGTGACAGAGGCCAGCAGGTCCCCAGGGTGACGCCAGGGATGGCGCTCCCAGTGCGGTGGGTGACAGAGGGAAGGATGCTGAGGTGAGGAAGAGTGGGGTGGTGCTGGCCTCAACCAAGCCTTTCGTTCTCACTAGGAAGTTTTCAAACTCTTGTGGGTCACTGCCCTCCTCTGTCCTCACTGGGTTTGGGGCCCCTCACCCCTGGCTGTCCCTGCTGGGCAGTGGGGTGTGGGCTGGCTGGGGACACAGACGTGGCAGAGCCCAGGCCAAAGTGCCAGCCCCATCCAGTGGACAGAGCCTCCCTGCCAGCATCCCCACGGCAGCAGGGGGTGGCGGGTGGCGGTGGTGTGGCACCTGGGAGCTCGCTGACCATGTTCCTCTCCTCCCCTGGCAGACGCTATGGTAGCGTAGACTCTGCCGCAAACGGACGCAGCGACGCTGAGTCCGGTTCTGAGTCGAGCAGGCGGACCAGCCGCCAGCCTTCCCTTGAGAGCAGGCGGTCCCTAGACCTATCGGATAGGTGGGTCGCTACCTGTGCCGTGTGCCGTGTGCCGTCGCAGAGTGCTGTGGTCGGTCCTTGCAGCCATGGTGAGGCCAACACCAGTCCTGGCAAGGGCGGCCTTGTGCCACCCTCCCCGCCCCGGATCGGCCTGGTACAGGGACAGCATTGGGATGCTCCAGGTGTCCCCCCAGCCCTGTGGTGTTCCCTCTTGCTGCTGCGCCCCGGTTCATGGGGTGACATCCCAGCATCCCGGTCCTGCTTGCTGGCACTGCGACTGTCTGGCAGCACTGCAGCTCATTCCTCGTCGTGCCAGCGGGTGTGGGACTGGGCCCCTGGGGACTCAAATGCCACTTCCTGTTCCTGGTCACCTGCCAGGGTGTGCCTGCCTGGGCAAAAGCCTCATGCAGTGATTTGGGATCCTGCACTGTGCCGAGGGCCCCTCTCCCAGCTCTGGCCAGGATCAGGATGGGGAGGTGTGGGGTTTCCAGGTGTGAGCTGTGTCTCCTGCATCCCTGTGCCCCAAATGCTCCTTCCCAAGGTACCTGGATCACGCCAGTACCCCGCCCAGCTGGGACTAGCCCGAGCTATCCCCCAGCACTCTCTTCCCTGCAGTGTCCCCTGGCTTCCCACAGCCTAGCTCAGCCACTCTGGGCTCTGCCCATCCCGGCCCCTCATCTTTGTCCCCTCACACACCCCCTGAGCCCTGGCTGCCAGTGCTGGAGACGTGGTGTCGGCCTCTTCCTCGGCATGTCCCTGTCCTGTCTGCATGTCTGCTTCTGTCAGCCTGTCCCCACGGAGCCGCAGGGCTGCCCTGTCCCTGGCAGCCTCCCGGGGCACAGGGCCCCCTGTGGGCCCCCCAGTGCAGGCAGCTGTGAGAGGAGGGGGCTGGAAGGGCCGGGGGGCACATGGGGTGGGGGAAGGGGTCTGGCCTGGCAGGAAGAGTGGAGAGGGGAGCCCTGGGTAGGGATGGTGTTAAGAGGAGTGAGGGGGTTGAGGGGGTGTGTTGGGGCGGGGGTGCCTGGGAGGGCTGCAGGGAGCACTGGGACGTCAGGGTAGAGGTTGGGTGACAGATCTGTGTGTCGGGGGCAGGACAGGGTGTCTGGCAGCGGCAGGAGGCAGGATCTGGCTGGGGGTCCTGCTGCCCCCACCCCTGTCTGGGGCGAGCCTAGGGGACAGACACCGTCACCCCCATCCCCACTCTCAGCCTAGGCACAGGCAGGGAGGTCAGACCCTGCGAGTGCCCCTGCTTGGGGGGCTGCTTCCAGCCCGAGGATTCTCCTGGTTCTGTGCCTTTGGCTCCCAGGATGAGGAGCGCAATGCTCCCGATGGGAGGTGCACATCCTCCCGCCCCTGGTGCGGGGCCCCGGGGCTCTGCCTAGGGTGACACGGACCCACGGGAGCCCTGTCCTTGTGTCCCCTCGCCCCTCAGCCCCACAGGGAGCAGCCGCTACGCCTCGTCGGCCGAGCTGAGCCAGGGCAGCTCCCAGCTGAGCGAGGACTTCGAGAACGAGAGCCTGAGGGACTCGGAGCTGGACGAGAGGGACGGGGACTCCTACCACTCCTGCCACAGCTCCGTCAGCTACCGCAAGGACTCGCCGCGCTGGGAGGAGGAGGATGATGATGATCTCTACCTGGAGGAGGAGGAGGAAGAGTTCATTGAGGACTACAGCGAGACCGAGGAAGGCTACCCCAAGGAGGAGGAACTGGAGGAGGAGGAGGAGGAACTGCGGGAGCAGGACACCTATGAACCCCCTGAGCATGAAACATACCCACCACCACAGAAACCCCTGCCCCTGCCGCAGCAGCAGCAGCAGCAGCAAGTTCCACAGCAGCAGCAGCAACAGCAGCAGCAACAGCAGCAGCAGCAACCCCAGCTGGTCCCACAGCAGAAGCCTCAGCAACAGGAAAGGAAGGAGGAAAGGAAAGAGGAGAGGAAGGAGGAGAAGGACACCTCTGCCCCCCAGGAAGCCCCTGAGGCCCTCCAGGCTCAGCGGGCAGAGGAGGAAGTTCCCATGCAAGAGGCAGCCCCGGAGACTGAGCCCCCAAAACTGGCTGAGAGGTAGGAGAGGGAGCTGCCCTGGGGTGTCCCTGGGATGGCACTGTGCCTGGAGGCACTGAGGATGCTCTGGAGGTGGCTCAGGGATGGTGCTGGTGCTTGGTGCAGGACCAGGGACCTTCTGCCATGTCTGGAGCTCTGCCAGGTGCCTGAGCCATGGGGGAAGCCCACTTTGTGCCACCCAGGCAAGAGCCAGCACCCTGGGCACTGCCCTGGCCCAGCCACCCCCTGTGCTAAGCATGGCTCAAGCTGCTGGGGCTACAGGGCTGCAGGTTCATAACCTGGGACAAACCTGGGGCTGGGGGATTGGGGTCTCGGGGCTGTGATTCCTTTCCTCTGGCACAGGCTCTTGGCACCCTGGGTGGAGCGTAGTCAGAGATTTCCTTTACAGGAGTCAGTCATGGCCTCCTGTGCTGTACAGGTGAATTAACTGGTGGTCAGGTTCCTGGTGCAGCATGTGAATGATTCATATCTTGGGGACAGAGGATTCAGATATCATTATTGGCCATTTCCATTTTCAGTGAGTGTCACTCCTCTGTGCAGAGGTGAACTGTGATGCGCTTTTTCAGCCTTTTGCTTAGTTTAAATTACAAACCAGGAATGGGGGAATCTCTAAATTAAAACAGTGTGTAATGAGCTGTTTTTTAAAAAAATTGATATTTAAGCCCAAGATCTGGCAGGAGCCTCAGGTCATATCTGCCTGCAGTGCCCACTGGGCAGGGGCTTAGGGGGTCCCATGCTAGGATTTGGGGACCATGGATTAGTGCTGGGATGGATTGTGCTGGAAACCCCAGACTGTGTTGGGACCCCCAGATTAGCGCTGAGGGCCTCAGATTAGCACTGATGACCCCAGAGCAGCACTGAGGACTGTGGATTAGTGCTGGGAACCACGGGTTAATGCTGGGGATCCCAGTTAGCACAGAGGATCCCAGATTAGCACAGACCCCCCAGGTTTGGGCAGGTTCATCTCCTGAGCAGCCCACGGCCTCTTCCCAGCGTGGTTCTGGGCTCCTCTCTCCAGCGTCACATCCCACCAGGCTCTCCAGGAGACTGGTATTTTTGGAGGATTTCTTTTCTTTTCCTCCATGTCTTGATTTTGTAGGAGAGGGGAAAAAACCCCACAGCATCCAGCATGCCCAGGCAGTTTTCCCTGGGCTTGGAATCACTGGGGTGTTGGGTGCTCTTTGCCCCAGGAAGCGGCCAAAGGATGTTGTGCTAGGGAGGTGGGGGGGCAAGGGATGTTTAGTCCACATGCTTGTGTCACCAACTGTCCCCTGTGTGTCACTTGGGTGCCCAGGGCAGGGTCTCCTGAGGGTGGGGGAGCTTCTGGCTTCTCCCCAGTGCCCTGCCCTGGTTGTGCTGCCCTTTGCAGCAGGACCTGCTGCCTTTTCAGGTCCTTCCTGGTACCAAGAGGGGGTTTTGCCATGGCAACGCTGTCTCAAGGCCCATCAGGATCCCCAGATCACAGCCTCAGGCCTGCTTGGGGGTGTGGGGGCTGCTCCCCCCTCCCCGGTGCCGTGCTGGGAGGTGACAGGGGCTGTGTGTGCTTGCAGGGAGCCGGCAGAAGAGGAGGTGCAGGACCCCAAAGCACGAGCCAAAGCCAACTGGCTGAGAGCCTTCAACAAGGTCTGCATGCAGCTGCAGGAGGTGAGGACCCCTGGCCACCGCCGCGGCTCCGGGCTGGGGGCACGGCCCCTTTCCACACCTGGGCAGCTTCCAGGGACATCCACGGATCTGGGGTACCGACAGTGGTGGCCCACAACCCCATTCCCACCAAGTGGGACACCCCGGAGGGGCCGGGAGTGCTGAGGATCCCCCGTGTGTGCTGCATGCGTGTGCTGGTGCGAGCCCCCCGCCCTCTCCCCTCTGTTGAGTTGACAATATTTTGTTTTGTTTTTAGACTCCATCCTCCATCTTTTCTTTTTGTTTTGGCTCTGGATTCGCTCCCCGGGGTCTCGATCCCCCTCCCCACCGCTTCTCTTTTCAGTTGTCCACCACCATGGCCCTTGCACCCGCGTCTCCCCTTCCTGCAGGGAAGGGGTGTAGGCTGCCTGCAGGTAAGCATGTCCACCTGGAACCTCCCAGCCACGCGTGTGCCTTCCCTGTGTGTGTGGGTGGGTGTGTGTGCAGGGATTGCCCATGAAGGAGGGGCAATGGTCTTTCTCCGCCCTTCTCCTCCAAAATCATCCTCTCCCTGCAGGGGAGGTGGCACTGCTGGATGATCCCTGCACACACACCCTCTTTCGTGTGCTCTGGCTTTTCCCTGCTCTTCTTTCCGACTGCTGTGGGTCCCTGAGGTTCTGCTGAGCCTTTATGATGCTTCTCCACTCCCCCAAGCCCCAAGTTTTTGCACAGTGTAGCCATCCCCCTGCTTTGCCAGCCTCAGCCCCACTGCTGAAGCCTACCCACTGCTCACCCAGGTCAGCCTCCTGAAGATATTTATTCCCAGTGCCAGCTCTTTGCTGGGAAGAGCCCCCTTGGTTTTGGAGCACACTTTTCTCTGCCCACCCTGCTCATCCTTCCGTGCTCCCGTGGTGCTGTGAGCACGCACTGCCCTGGGGGGCTGTCCCCGTGCCGGTGGCTCCTGCTGTGCCCTGACACCGTCCCTTGTTTTCCAGGCCCGCGGGGAAGGTGATGAAAAGTCCCTGTGGTTCAAAGGCGGGTGAGTACAAGGGGAAGCTGGGTACACTCTGCCCCCCGGGATCTCAGCCCCCTCCTCATTAGGATGTGATTAATAAGCTCAGCAGTGGGCTTGTGTGGGGAAAGGTTGCTGAGCTGTGGGCAGGCAGGGAGGCCAGATTTTGGGGCTGAATTTTGGGGCTGGTCAGTGCTTTTGGAGCAGCCAGCAGACATGACATCGCTCTGTGACCCCAAGAGCTGCTGCCGAGGGGGAGAGCGAGGAGGTGAGTTGGGATGGGGATGAGGTGGGGGAGCAACTCCGGCTTCCCTCATGGAGCGGTGTCGGGGAATCCTGAGCATCTCACCTGGACAGGCTGGAGGTCTCAGTCCTGTCTTGCCCTCGCAGACAGCCCTGCCATGGACCTGGGCAGAACCTGGTAGGTTGCCTGAGAACCCCCAGATCACTCCAGGGATTTCTTTCCGACAGGGCTGTGAAGTGCCATTCCTGCCTTGGGTTCCCTTGCAGCAGAACTTGAGGCTCACCTGCTCAGTGCTCCCCTTTGGGGTCCCAGAGGGAACCCCAGCTCCCCAGCCTCACGCCGCAAAGCCAAAGCTGACTAAGCCAAATGGGCAGCTTTTCTCCTGGGTTTCGCCGTCATGCTTCACATGGGGAAAAAATCACAGTTTTTGCCAAAATCCCCCTTCCCCCTCGGTTTTTAATCCAGTGATCCCTGCCCTGGCTGGGGTGGTGGTGGGGATGGGGATCCCATGGGTGGGTCCCAGGCCACACAGGGGTTGCTTTGCAGTCATATTCACCAAGTCCTAGATATTGAGAAGAAATCCTTTCCTGTGAGGGTGGGGAGGCCCTGGCACAGGGTTTCCAGAGTAGCCGTGGCTGCCCCATCCCTGGAAGTGTCCAAGGCCAGGTTGGCAACCTGATCTAGTGGAAGGTGTCCCTGCCCATGGCAGGGTGTGGAACAAGATGGGCTTTAAGGTCCCTTCCAACCCAAACCATTCCGTGATTCTACAAGTGCTGAGTGACCATGGGGCACCAACAGGGGGCCCCTTCCTGCCTCAGTTCCCCCTTCCCCGCTGACTCTCCTCTCTCTTGCAGGCCTGGTGGCGGGCTGATCATTATAGACAGCATGCCGGACATTCGCAAGCGAAAACCCATCCCCCTAGTTAGCGATTTGGTGAGGTTCCCCCCAAGGCACCCCCCCACAGCTGCCGGCTTCGCTCCCGCTGCGCCCCACCGGACTGCGCCGCCCGTGCCCCGCTCCCCAGCTGCCTCTAACATGGCTTGTGTTCTCTGTTTTCTTTCCTGTGGCCTGGCTGGGCCTTCCCCGCGGCAGGGGGGCGGCTGTAAGGTTTCTGCGCTGCATTAACAGCATGCCCGACATTAAGCCTGGACGCAAATCTCTCCCTCTAGTCAGCGATCTGGTGAGCGCGGTGCGAGGGGTTAAAGAGACAGCGCCCTTGGGGGCTGCCGGCCAGCCCTCCAGCCCCCAGCCCTGCCAAAGGGGGGCGGGGGTGTCCCACGCTGCTCTGGGGGGCTCCTGGCCCTCCTTGCAGTGGGGAGCTGGGCTCTCCCTTACCCGAGGGTGCTTCTCTTTAACGGAGCTCCGGTCCCTACCCCAAGCATCAGCCTAAGGTTTCCCAGGGCTGCATCTGGTTTCCCGTTTTTTTACTGGTGCCGTGTCCCTGGTCCCTTCCCGTCCCAGCTGCTGTAGGTCCCTGCAGCTTGGACCACACTGGTGCTGGACAGGCAGATCCCCATACCAGGGGAGGGCGGGCACTGGCTTTTCCAAGTTGCCCAGACCCTATGCTCCTGTCCCCACTGTCCCAGTGTATGGGGCTGGGGACCCCCGATGTATGGGCCCCCCATGATGGGGTCCCCTCCAGCCCCTGGCCTCTGTTGCACAGGGTCACTCTGCTGGTCCCCTCCCGCCCCTGATGTCAAGAGACAGCAATTTTGGAAACCAGACACCTTTTGCCCCCAGAATTAGGTGTCCTTCTCCTCCTTCCCCCTCTCTTTACACCTTGTCAGCTCTACTGTGTGCCCTCCCTGGGGTGCCACCCTCCTGTTCCCAACCTGCCTCCCACCCATCCCTCTGCCCCCTTGCTGCCCCCAACCCGGTGCCCCCACCCCAGCCCTCTTGGGCAGCTGCTGATGCTTCTGCACTGTGGTGTGTTGGTGTTTTGGGGGTGGGGCGTGATGGGGTGGGGGGTGATAGGGTGGGCAGTGTGTGGGGTTTGGGGGGGCTGCTGCCTTTCCCTGCTGGGATTTGCAGGCTGCAGCCAGTGCTGTGGCTTGGGGACACAGTTCCCCCTACCAGGGACTGCTCAGTGCTGGAGGAGGGGGTGTTGCCCCAATTCCCACTGGTTCTGGCAGGGAAGGGGCTCCCCTGGGAAGTGTTTGCACTAATGGCTCTTTATTCTCCCCTCGCTGGCCCTGGCTGCCCACAGGCCATGGTAAGTGCCCCCCCCACCCCATCTCCCCAGGGGTCTCAGACACGTGGTGAGAGGCTCTGCCCCGCTGGAGCTGAACTGGGAATGCCACGGGCTGCTGAACTGGTTCCAGTCCCCCTGCACAGTGGTGCTGGCATCAATGGGGACTGGGCTGTCCCCACTGCCCCCCATGCAGCCAGGACCCCTCCCTGTCTGGGACTGGGGTCTGTCCTGGGTGTTTCACAGACAACTGGGGTTGGAGGAGGGACCTCTTGTGGTCTGCTGGATCTGGGAACTCTCTTTCTTTCCCACAGTCCCTGGTCCAGTCCAGGAAAGCGGGCATCACGTCCGCGCTGGCCTCGAGCACCTTGAACAATGAGGAGCTGGTAGGTGCTGGGGTGGGCTGGGTTGGGGATGGCTGGGAGGGGGAAACTGAGCCTCGAGGGCCAGGCCAGCAGTGGAAGTGCGGAGTCTGTGCCTCACCAGCATCCTCTGGTGATGCCTGAGCATCCAGGATGCTCATGGATGCACCCAGGGATAGAATCGTGGGATCATTGAGGTTGGAAAGGACCTATAAGATCGTCAAGTCCAACTGTCAACCCAGGACCACCACCATTAAACCATGTCCCCGAGTGCATCCTCTGCTTCAGCGTTTCTCCCACCCTCTCCCCTGTCCCTGCACAGAAAAACCATGTTTACAAGAAGACCCTGCAAGCCTTAGTGTACCCCATCTCCTGCACAACGCCCCACAACTTCGAGGTGTGGACGGCCACCACCCCCACCTACTGCTACGAGTGCGAGGGGCTGCTGTGGGGCATCGCCCGGCAGGGCATGCGCTGTGCCGAGTGCGGCGTCAAGTGCCACGAGAAGTGCCAGGACCTGCTCAACGCTGACTGCCTGCAGAGTAAGGACCTGGGGCCCACAGCCTCATCCCTTCTCACCTTGGAGAGGGAGGAGGGAGCAGCCCGGGAGAGCTCTGCTCCTGACTTGGGCATGGGAGAAGTGCTGGGCAGGGCAGACTCGTCCTGGGCAGGGGATAGATCCCTCCAGGTTTGAATTAATTAATGCATGGAATTGTAGAATCGTGGAATTGTTAAGGCTGGAAAAGACCTTTAAGATTATCAGGTCCAACCATCAACTCAGTACCCTTGTGGTCACCACTGAACAATGTCCTCAAGTGCCACAGACACACATTTTTTGAACACTTCCACTTTGAACAGCCCCTGTGCCAGGGCTGGACAAAACTTTTGGGGAAGAAGTTTCCCCCAATACCCAACCTAAACCTTCTCTGGTGCAACTTGAGGCCATTTCCTCCTGTCCTGTCCCCAAGCCCACCACTCCAACCTGTGAGAGCTCTTTCTCTCCTGGGTACCACCAGCCCCCTACCCCATCTCACCCATGCCTGTCCTCTCCCAGGGGCAGCAGAGAAGAGCTCCAAGCACGGAGCAGAGGACCGGACCCAGAACATCATCATGGTGCTCAAGGACCGCATGAAGATCCGGGAGCGCAACAAACCAGAGATATTTGAGCTGATCCAGGAGGTGTTTGGGGTCAACAAGACCACGCACACGCAGCAGATGAAGGCGGTCAAGCAGAGTGTCCTGGACGGCACCTCCAAATGGTCGGCCAAGATCAGCATCACGGGTAGGGAACTTGTCACCTTTGGCCTTGGAAACCATGGGGATGTCCCCATTGCCCAACCCCTCATTCTGCCAGGTAGCTTCAGCCCCTGGGGAGACACAGGTGCCTGTTTTGGGGGTCTTAGTGTGGCTGTGGCACTGACTTCTCTCTCTGTCTGTTCTCTGTGCCGTGCTGTGCTGCAGTGGTTTGTGCCCAGGGCCTGCAAGCAAAGGATAAGACGGGTTCCAGTGACCCCTATGTCACTGTCCAGGTTGGAAAGACAAAAAAAAGGACTAAAACTATCTACGGCAATCTCAACCCGGTCTGGGAGGAGAATTTCCATTTGTAAGTTCACCCCCGGTCTCCCCATTCCTCTCCCTGGCCACTCGTGGTTGTGCCAGGCTGTGCTGGCTCTTGCCATGTCCCTGTAGGGTGGGGGGAGCCAGCTGGGCCTCATCCTGCCCCCATTGAGGGTGGAGGGGGTGCTGGGGGCCTCTGGGGTGCTGTTTTGTGCCATGGGGGTGTGACTCCAGGGGCTGATCCAGGCTGTGCTGGGGCTGCCTGGGTATGGCACAGAACCCATCGGGGAGGGTTGGTGCCCCCGCATCTGCTCTCTTCCCCAGTTCCTGCTCCGTGCTGGGCTGCTCCTTTTTGTTTAGGGAAGCAGTGATGGGGAGTAGCTGGAAAGGTTTCCCTGCTCATCCTGGGGCTTGCCCTTTCTCGCCTCCCCAGCGAGTGCCATAACTCCTCTGACCGCATCAAGGTCCGTGTGTGGGACGAGGACGATGACATCAAGTCCCGCGTCAAGCAGCGCTTCAAGAGGGAATCTGACGACTTCCTGGGCCAGACCATCATCGAGGTCCGGACCCTGAGCGGGGAGATGGACGTCTGGTACAACCTCGGTAACCAGCTCCCCACCTCAGCCTGGGACCCCCGCCCTGGGTTCAGGGGGGTGACACCTCCTGCTCAGCCTGGGACCCCCGCCCTGGGCTCAGGGGGGTGACACCTCCTGCTTGGGATGGGACTCCCACCCTGGGCTCAGCGGGGTGACACCTCCTGCTCGGGATGGGACCCCCACCCTGGGCTCAGGGGGGTGACACCTCCTGCTCGGGATGGGACCCCCACCCTGGGCTCAGGGGGGATGTGCTGCCAGCCGTAGCTGATGGCTATTGCAGCAGGGTCTGCTCTTAGAAACATTTAATATCAAAAGCCGTCAGGATCAAGTGTTTTCCCAGGGTCATTTTCAGAACCCTTTACCCAGGAGGTTCTAGAACACCAGCCCCCTGCAGAGGGGAAACTGAGGCACACAAAGGCCACATCTCTAGTGGCTGGACACGTGGCCAAATCCCACCCCAGCCTGGCTGCACGCGGTGCTGGGTGTCCCCTCAGCCCTGGCCCTGTGCCAGAGCATTGTGCCCCTCTTTGGGGCTGGCAGTGAGCAGGGTTACTCCGGGGAAGCCTCACACCTTGTCCCTCTCCCTGCACCCACAGACAAGCGCACAGACAAGTCAGCAGTGTCAGGAGCCATCCGGCTGCACATCAGCGTGGAGATCAAGGGCGAGGAGAAGGTGGCTCCCTACCATGTTCAGTACACCTGCCTGCATGAGGTGAGCAGCCCAGGCAGGCACAGGGGGCACGGCCCCCTCCCCAGCAATGCCACCCTGCCACCACATGCCCTGGGGAGCTCACAGTACTCATTTGTACCTCCAGAACCTGTTCCACTTTGTGACGGATTTGCAAAACAACGGGGTGGTGAAGATCCCCGACGCCAAGGGGGATGATGCCTGGAAGGTGTACTTTGATGAGACAGCACAGGAGATCGTGGATGAGTTTGCCATGCGCTATGGGGTGGAGTCCATCTACCAGGCCATGACGTGAGTCCCCTACCCCCAACTGGTTCAGAGGGGCTGCACCTGCCCCCCAGGTGGAGGGTTACTGTCCCCATCATCCTCCCCTGCTGCCATTGGCACTCACTTTCCTGCCATGGGTGCAGATTAGCCCCTTCCCAATGCCCTCTGGCACAGCCTCATGTCAAGTCCCGTGTCCAGTTCGGTCACCACAAGATCAGAGGGATCCAAAGCTGCTGGAGAGTGTCCAAAGGAGGGACACGGAGCTGGGGAAGGGTCTGAGGAGAGGCTGAGGGCAATTGGCTCGTTCAGCTGGAGCAGAGGAGACTGAGGGGAGGCTCCTCGGGGGCTGCAGCTCCTCCCGAGGGGAGGCGGAGGGGCAGGGGCTGAGCTCTGCTCTGGGACAGGGACAGGAGCCCAGGGAACGGCTGGAGCTGTGTCAGGGCTCGGGATGGATCTCAGGGAAAGGTTCTTCCCCCCGAGGCTGCTGGGCACTGCCCAGGCTCCCCAGGGAATGGTCCCGGCCCCGAGGCTGCCAGAGCTCCAGGAGCGTTTGGACAGCGCTCTCAGGGATGCCCAGGGTGGGATTGTTGGGGTGTCTGGGCAGGGCCAGGGGCTGGGCTGATGATCCCTGTGGGTCCCTTCCAGCTTGGGATCCTTTGGGATTCAATGATTCATGCACCCCAAACCCTGCATCCCCTGCCACGGCCCAAAGCCCTCAGCTGCCGCCTCTCTCCGTAGGCATTTTGCCTGCCTGTCCTCCAAGTACATGTGCCCCGGGGTGCCGGCGGTGATGAGCACCCTGCTGGCCAACATCAACGCCTACTACGCCCACACCACCGCCTCCAGCAACGTCAACGCCTCCGAACGCTTTGCTGCCTCCAATTTCGGGGTAAGTCCCATGGTGCGTAAAAACTCTTTTCTTTTTCTCTCCTTTCTGTGGGAGGGGGTGGGGGGCTCGAGGAGCAAAACGAGCTGTGCAAAACACCCCGCTCCAAACTGCAGCCAGGCAGCAGTGGGGTCAGCCCCTGCTTGCCCCAAAAATCATCCTGCTGTTGTTTCTCTGGAAGGAAAAGGGCCACCGCCTTCCCAGGAGAAGGGCTAAATTTGCTCCCCAAATTATTGTGGGAGCCTGAGCTGGGTGGCAGCATGCTAGGAGGGGGGACACCTTGGTTGCAAAATCAGAAGCATGTGGCCATGAGCCACCCCTGCAGTCCCTGGGGGGTCTTGCACAGCCTCGTGTGCTTTGGGGGACCCTGGCCTGCTGCAAACTCAGCCGGTTGTGCCAGCACCGCTGGGTGCCGAGCGGGGCGAGTTTGCGGCAGGGCCGGGTGCCCCTCGGCAACACGGGTGAGGAGGGGCTGAGCCCTCGCCTCGGCTCCCCCCGTGCCATCCCAGAGGCAGGACACGGTCGCTCCGGGTGCGCATGGGTTGAGCCAGGGTCAGTGCCCAGCCCCGGGTGCAGCGAGGAGCTGGGTAGCCAGGGACACAGCCAGGGCCGAGCACAGCTCCGGGCAGCTTTGGCTCACCTCCACGTTCCCGTTTGCAGGGGGTAGCTAGAGCCGAGCGAGCTGTGCCTCCGGATCACGCAGGAGGAGGAAACCGTACCAGAAACCCGCTTTTTCTCTAACATGGAGGATTTTAAAAACTTGTCTTTTTCTCTTTTTTAGAGAGCCTAAGGTTGGGTCCTAAAGTGCCCGGCCATGTCGCTTTAACCCTGAGTACGCGTCGTGTCCAGTGTTAGAGTGCTGCAGCCGTTCCTTGGGTGTCGGGGAGGCACGGTCCGGCCCAGGGCCCGGCTGGGCCATCCCGGCGAGCGCCGAAGGTTTGCGGTGGCCAGCACAGGCTGTGGGTGTGGCCGAGCCATGGACTCGCTGCCCCGTCCCGCCCCCGTGTCCTTATCCCAGGACTCAGACGCTGTTCCGGGCTCTCCGGAGCCCTGCGGGTCAGCCGTGACCCGGTACAGCCAGTGCCGAGGGGGGAACCCAGGGCTCTCATGGGAGGCCCGCATGGCTGCCCAAAGCCTCCCCACCAGCAGGAATGCAAAGGGAAATGCTCCCCAACAACATTGTGGGGCCAATATTGGGAAGAAATTCTTCCCTGCGAGGGAGTGAGGACTGAGGGTGCCCAGAGCAGCTGTGGCTGCCTCATCCCTGGGAGTGTTCAAGGCCAGGTTGGACAGGGCTTAGAGCATCCTGGTCTAGTGGAAGGTGTCCCTGCCCATGGCAGGGCATGGAACAAAGTGGTCCTTAAGGTCCCATCCAACCCAAACCAGTCTGGGATTCTGTGATCTGTTGCTTTGCCATCAGCTCTGACCCCTGATCCAATCCACAACCCCAGATGGGATTTGCATCCTTCTGCCCTGTGCTCTCTGGGTGGGAGCTGGGCTGAGCTGAACTACAGCCCCTCAGCCCCGATGGAGACCCCCCCCACACGGGGTGTTCCCTGCCCACGTCCCTCGATGCAGCCCAGTGGGACGAGTGAGGAGTCCATGGAAATGTCCAACTCCTGGGGCCACCCTGAAGATGGGCAACCACTGTACATCCCTTCCCTGCCCTTTCTCCTGAGCTCTTGGAAAGCCCCAATCGAGAGGCTACTGATCCTGCACCCTCTCTCCCAACTCTTGCCCTGAGCCCAGGCTCAGAGGTGTTCCAGTGGGCAGGGCAGACAGAGCAGCCTGTCAGCCTCCCAGCAATGACAGGGGACACGTGGTGTCACCTCTCCATCCTGAACCACACCTGGCATGGCCACATGGGCCCCAGGAGTTGCTGAGGCCTTCAAGTGAGCCCCAGCCACCAGCAAGGAGATGCTCTTCTCTGCAGGCATGCCCTGCCCATGCAGGGCTCTGAGTGAGGAAGGATGGCAGGATGGAAGGACAGAAGGAAGGAATTCGGAAGGAAGGAATTTGGAAGGAAGGAAGGCAGGAAGGAAGGAAGGAAGGAAAAGGAAAGGAAGGAAGGAGAGGGATGAGCGAGGACTGGGCTGAGAGCAGAGAGAGACAAGGGCAGGGGGAGGGGGTGGGTGCCTCCCCCCTTTCCCCTGTTCACCTGCCCCCGGGGCATTTCTCCGCAGAAAGATCGCTTTGTCAAACTCCTGGACCAGCTGCACAACTCCCTGCGCATCGACCTCTCCATGTACCGGGTAAGGTGCCTTCCCTGCCTCAGTGTCCCCACCCGAAGCAACAGGTGGCTGTTCCCTCACCCTCTCTTCCCCCTGTGAGTTTTGAGGGCAACTCCCCTCTTTCCTTCCCAGAACAACTTCCCTGCCAGCAGCCCCGAAAGGCTGCAGGATCTCAAGTCCACGGTGGATTTGCTGACTAGCATCACCTTCTTTCGGATGAAGGTACTGCTGGGGCCCCACTCACCTGCCCCCCCCCAGGTCTTTGGCCCTGGTTTTCTGGGGGTTGGGGTTGAGCTGGCCCGTGGTGCTCCTGGCTGGGTGTCTGAGGGTGCTCTGAACACCACACCCTCCCTGCACACCAGGTCCAGGAGCTGCAGAGCCCCCCACGAGCCAGCCAGGTAGTGAAGGACTGTGTGAAGGCCTGTCTCAACTCCACCTACGAGTACATCTTCAACAACTGCCACGAGCTCTACAGCCGCGAGTACCAGACAGACCCGGTGCGTGGGGCAGGGGGGATGCTGGGCACTGACCTCTCCATCCCCTGCCCTTCTCCTTTTCCTCGTGCTCCTGCTCCCTCTCCAGTGTGCTCAGTCCTGTGCAGAACAAGCCCCAGGGCTTGGGCAGGCTTTGAGCTGAGGGGTTGAGACCAGGACAGACAAGAGGGGGCTACGTGGGGCCTCCAGGGTGTTCCCTCCTGCCCCCTTGTTAGCCCCGACACAAAGTTGAGCCCTGCACTGGGGTGACCGGAGTGTCCACTGTGTCCCCATCCCTCCAGACTAAGAAAGGCGAGGTGCCCCCCGAGGAGCAGGGCCCCAGCATCAAAAACCTGGATTTCTGGTCCAAGCTCATCACCCTGATTGTCTCCATTATCGAGGAGGACAAGAACTCCTACACGCCCTGCCTGAACCAGTGAGTAGGTGCTGGGGAGGGGGATGCTGCTGTGCCCGCGGGGGGTGCCCACGTGGAGGCAGTGGGATCTCGAGGCCTTTGGAATGGTTGTAACATCCATTCTACGGATGGGAAGGCTGAGGCTGCTGGGAGGTGTGTGAGGGATGCTGTCCATAGGAGGGCTGGTTCACCCTGTGTTCATAGCCTCGAGCTGTGCCAGGGGCGGCTCCGGTTGAACATCAGGAAGAATTCATGGAAGGGGTGGTCAAGTATTGGATGGGGCTGCCCAGGGAGGTTTGGAGTCCCCATCCCTGGAGGTGTCCAAGGAATGACTGGATGTGTCACTCAATGCTCTGGGCTGGTGACAAGGTGGGGATTGGGCACAGCTTGGACTCGGTGACCTTCGAGGTCTTTTCCACCCTGAATGATTCTGTGATTCACACTCTCCCCAGGTTCCCCCAGGAACTGAACGTGGGGAAGATCAGCGCTGAGGTGATGTGGAACCTCTTTGCTCAGGACATGAAGTACGCGATGGAGGGTGAGTCTCGCCTGCCACCCTGGGGCAGGAGCTGTCCTCAGCTCACACCTCACCTGTTCCCTGGGCAAACCCACTTCATCTCCTCATCATCCATGCCTAGCTTAACCCCCCTCTAGAAGCACTTCCACCTTCACCCTGTTACCCTGGAGCTGCCCCTGGGGAGCCACCCCCCAGATTTGGGACTCAGAGTGACCCCCACGCCCTTTCCCCATGCAGAGCACGAGAAGCACCGCCTGTGCAAGAGCGCAGACTACATGAACCTGCACTTCAAGGTGAAGTGGCTGTACAACGAGTACGTCACCGAGCTGCCCTCCTTCAAGAGCCGCGTGCCCGAGTACCCCGCGTGAGTGCAGCCCTGGGGCCGGGGAGGGGGACGGGCACCACGAGGGCTGCTGGCCTCACCACGGATGGGTCTCTCTTCCAGCTGGTTCGAGCCCTTCGTCATCCAGTGGCTGGATGAGAATGAAGAGGTGTCACGGGATTTCCTGCACGGAGCACTGGAGCGGGACAAGAAGGATGGGGTACGAACAGGGCGGGGACGCAGTCTCGGGGGCGAGGGGCTTGTCCCTGGATGCCCAGTATGTCCTGACTGGGGCCAGCATCTCCCCCACACGCCCTGCTGACACCCCGTCTCACTCCCACAGTTCCAGCAGACCTCGGAGCATGCGCTCTTCTCCTGCTCCGTGGTGGACGTTTTCTCCCAGCTCAACCAGAGCTTTGAGATCATCAAGAAGCTGGAGTGCCCTGACCCCCAGATTGTGGGGCACTACATGCGCCGGTTTGCCAAGGTGGGCACCTGCCAGGGCAGGGGTCAGCACCACGCCTGGGACCCCATTCCCAGCCCTGGCTGGGGTTCCTGGGCTCTCTGTGTCCCCTCCATCCAGCTGTGGGCAGCCAATATGCCACCAACACACCCTGGGACACTCCCAGCTCTGCTAGCACAGGAGATTAATTAATTAATTATGAGCTAATTGATGAGTTATTTGCTTAATTAATATAGATAATTAAAACTCGCTTGCTGCGGTATAGGAGGGAGTTGCATGCAGGCTTGGTGGCTGTTGCCTTCGCAGCTGTGCTGGTGATGGAGCTGCCCATGGACACCAGTTGTGCTGGATCTGGCTTCCAGTGGCTGTGCCCATGTGGCTCCTGGTGCATGAACATGAGCCAGGTGTGCCCAGGTGGGCAAGGAGGCCAATGGCACCTGGCTTGTACCAGCAGTGGTGTGGCCAGCAGGACCAGGGCAGTGACTTTCCCGTGTGCTGGGCACTGCTGAGGCCCCACCTCGAATCCTGGGGTCAGTTCTGGGTCCCTCACAACAAGAAACACACCGAGGGGCTGGAGCATGTCCAGAGAAGGGAACGGAGCTGGGGAAGGGGCTGGAGCCCCAGGAGCGGCTGAGGGAGCTGGGAAAGGGGCTCAGGCTGGAGAAAAGGAGGCTCAGGGGGGACCTTGTGGCTCTGCACAACTCCCTGACAGGAGGGGGCAGCCGGGGGGGGTCGGGCTCTGCTCCCAGGGAACAGGGACAGGAGGAGAGGGAACGGCCTCAGGCTGGGCCAGGGGAGGTTTAGGCTGGATACTGGTAAAATTTCTTCACTGAAAAGTTTGTCCAGCCCTGGCACAAGCTGCCTAGGGCAGTGATGGAGTCACCATCCCTGGAAGTGTTCAAAAAACATGTGGATGTGGCATTTGAGGATATGGTTTAGTGGTGAACATGGTGGTGGTGCTGAGTTGATGGTTGGATTGGAATTTATAGGGCTTTTCCAACCTTAGTGATTCCATGATTCTATGATTCATGAGGCCAGAGGGTCTGGGGGTCCCTGTATGTATCCAGATACGAGGTTGTTTCACTGCTGTGGGACTCATGGTTCCCTTCTCTCCCTCCTTCCCCTCTGTTGCTGCTGTCTGGGTGTCTTCGTTGGTGCCCTGTTTGGCTGCAGACCATCAGCAATGTGCTGCTCCAGTATGCTGAGATCATCTCCAAGGATTTTGCCTCGTACTGCTCCAAGGAGAAGGAGAAAGTGGTGATGTATCTCCCTTTTGCTGTCCCCACACGGTGGCCCCAGGTGTCGCCTCAGCCCTGGGGTGGGTCGGTCCCTTCCTCACGGCAGTTCCTGACACGCTGCCAGGGTGGCTTCTGTGCCATCCCTGTCCTCATGTCCCCCAGTGCAGGGTGGGAGGGTCCTGGGGCTGTGGGCAGCTGTCCCAGCCATATTTATTGGTGCTGACCCCCCTCTCCATCCCACTCCTCCAGCCCTGCATCCTGATGAACAACATCCAGCAGCTCCGTGTCCAGCTTGAGAAGATGTTTGAAGCCATGGGTGGGAAGGACGTGAGTGTGGGGGGGTTCCAGGAGGGAGCCCTGTGGGGGGTTGGATCATTCCCTTCCCCCCAGAAGTAGCCCCTTCCCCAGTTCCCAGTGCTGGGAGCAGACCCCTTCCTCACTCCTGTGTGGGATCACACCGTCCCGCCCCATGGCACCCTGCTCTCCCACCATGTTGGACTGGGAAGGGCTTCACCCTGCCCAGGGATGCATTTGGGCTGCAGAAACCTCCCTGAGGGCTGGTTCAGGGACCCAGTCAGCTTCCCCAACCTGTCCCTCCTGCAGCTGGACACAGAAGCCAGTGATATCCTCAAGGAGCTGCAGGTGAAACTCAACAACGTCCTGGATGATCTGAGCCGAGTCTTTGCCACCAGGTACAGCTGGGTGGGAGGGCAGGGGCAGCGGGCAGAGGAGAGGTCTGGGGGCCCAGAAGCTGTGCCTGGGGCCAGGCTGGGGGCTCTGGGGGGGATGTGCTGAGCTGCCTGTGTGTTGTGGTCCCCAGTTTCCAGCCACACATCGAGGAGTGCGTGAAGCAGATGGGTGACATCCTGAGCCAGGTGAAGGGCACCGGCAACGTCCCCGCCAGCACCTGCAGCAGCGTCGCACAGGACGCTGACAACGTCCTGCAGCCCATCATGGACCTGCTGGACAGCAAGTGAGTGTGGGGGGCAACTGGAACCCCCACCCTGCCCCTCCTGGCCTCGTCAGGGAGTGTGAGGGACCTGCAGGGTCAGGGTGACACGGGAGGGGTGACACGTGGGGTCCTCCAGCGCTGTCTCCTCTGCGCAGCCTGACGCTCTTCGCCAAGATCTGCGAGAAGACGGTGCTGAAGCGGGTGCTGAAGGAGCTCTGGAAGCTGGTGATGAACACCATGGAGAAGACCATCGTCCTGCCCCCGCTCACAGACCAGACGGTGAGTGACGGGGAGAGGGACCAGGGACAACTGAGACACAGGTGACTGACAGGGGCCAGTGTGGGACATTGCTGGCCAGGTGCCCTCACTGGCACCCGAGAGGGTGGGGACTTCACTGACATCTCCAAACCCATGTTCAGCTCCTGGCCAGGGAAAGGATGGAAGAGAGATAGGTCATCCTTGCCCCAGGACCTTCTTGGCTGGCTTTGCCAAAGGACCTTCCTGCCACCTCCACTGTGGCATCAAGAGGGGACACTGGCCCTTTCTAACCCATCCTTCCCTCAGAGCTGGGGCAGCATCCCATGCCAACCTGACCCACACTGGCTGTGGGCATGCTCCCTGTGCCAGGAGGTGAATCCAGAGGCTCCCGGAGTCTGGGGACACACTGCCTGTTGGTCTTGCTGAGGGGCTGGGGGTTTCATGAGGATGGGGGCATATTCCCCAGCAGGGCTGAGCTGTTCCTTGCTCCTGGGGGTTTTAGGGAAGCAGAGCAAACCCAGGGAATGGTCCCTCTCTGAGGCTCCGTATTGCATCGCTGTTTGTCTGCCCCTCTGCACCTGCAGCTTCCTGGGGTGGTTCCCTGGAAGTCAGGCAGGAGAGGGTGACACCGAGTGCTCTGGATCAGCCACACACCTATTCCTGTCACTCTTTGGTGGCTTTTGTCACTCTCACAAAGCTGGGCTCAGGCTCTTCCTTGGAGTTCCTGGAGCTGTCAGCCTTTATGTCACTTTCTGGGGCTGTGGAGCTCCTGTGCTGTGTCTGTGAGGGGCAGCACAGTGGTGACACGTCAGCCCTCAGTGGTGCCACCTCAGTGGCGCCGTGTCACAGCCCTGAGCCTGGCTCAGGTCAGCCCCACATCGCTCCTGACCGGGCTCACACACCCTTGGCCAAAGGTGGCCAAATCTCATAGGAATGCTGGTGCCACTGAGACCCAGTCCCCATCCCAGTCCTCATCCCAGTCCCCATCCCAGTCCCTTCCCAGCCGTGCTCTGGAGATGCTGGGGCCTGTGCTAGGGCAGAGGAGGGGGCACAGACAGGTGGCTCTGTTGGGTGATTCTACTGAGGGCAGACAGTCCCTGGAGAAAGCTGTGCTGGGACTGGTCCCTCGGGCAGGGGACACCCTGTCCAGGTGTCCCTGGGTGCCAGCCCGCAGGGTGGCCGGTCAGGTTGGCAGTTTGGGGTCCATGTCAGAGCTGAGTGTCGAGTGGGGTCCCTGGAACTGAGCCCTCCTGGGGCAAAGCCCCACCCAGTCAGGAGAGACCGGGCAGGTGGGGATGGGGCCCCTCGGGGGCTGTGGAGGCCTGCGGTGCAGTGACAGGGCAGTGACACCTAGTGCTGTGGATGGGGGACACCCACGGCCCTGTTGGGGGTGGGGGGCAGCCAGGGCTGGCACTGGGGAGGATGGAGGAGGCGGGGGCCGACACTCACGTCACGGTTGTTCTCTCCAATTGCTCCTCTCGCCTCTCAATGGCAGATGATTGTAAGTACGGCAGCTCCCTGTCTGTCTGTCTGTCTGTCCGCTCTGTGTCGGTCCTGGCCTCGCCGGTTCTTGTCTTGTGTGGCTGCCCGTGCCCTGCCCACACCCTCCTTCGGCTCCTGACCTGGTCCAGCTCCTGGTCCCCACCCCTGTGCTGCCCGCCTGGCACTGGCTCCTGGCCGGCACATGCCAGCGGCCTCTCCGGGATGTGGTGGGTGGAGAGGTCTTGGACAGATTGGCAATGTTGGGATCTGGGGAGGGACAAGGGCAAGTGGTGGGGTGGGAGGGGACGGTGATGGCAGTGCCATGTCACCAGGGACTGCCAAACCAGGGCTCGTGCTGAGGGGAGAAATGCCGCGGGAGGCACGAGCACGGAGCGGTTCGTGCCTGAAGTCAGGGCTGCTCTTCCTTTCCCTCGTGCCTCAGTTTCCCCTCGAGGCCCTGGCTGGGCTCTGGCTGTGCTGGGGGTGAGGGCAGAGGCTGTCCCTGCCAGGAGGAGGAGGAGTCTCTCGGGGGGACACGGCAGTCCCTGGCCCCGGTGCTCGGTGGCGGGGCAGGCTGCTGGCACGAGCTGTGAGGCTCCTTCCCTGGTCGGGATACGACCCTGGGAGCCTGGACTCCTGGTTCCCTTCTCGGCATCGCTGCTGGGTCCTTGCATGGCTTTGACTGAGCAGTTTCCTTCTGTCCTCTTCTGACGGGTCTGTGGCTGTGAGTTTATGCCCATGGGAGCAAGGGAAGGGCAATTCCCCCCCAGTCCTGTGCCCACCCCTGCTGTGACTCAGGCACCTGTGCAGGAAGAGCAGTGGGAGTGAGCTGTTGGGTGTTGGTGCCAATCCCTGCGGGAACAAACACCCCTCTGCTGTCCCCCAACACCTTTTGTGTCCAACAGCAGCATTTGGGGAGGCCCTGGGGGCAGCCTGGGGCTGAGTGTCCCCTCGGACCTCATGGGGACCTCACGGGGACCTCATGGGGACCCCATGTCGCAGCCTTGCTGAGGCTCTGGGGACAGAGCAGTGTCAGCTCTGTGTAGTCCAAGCTCCTCTTGTTCACCCATCACCCCGTGCCAGGGCCAGAACCCCTCCTGGCAGCCCTGCTTGGCCCTCCCTGTGCTGCTTGTTCCTTCTGAGGCTTCCTGGCCAGCTGACTCCCTGCTCCCCTCTCCTGATCCAACATGCCCCAGTCCACCCTGAGAGCTGAGTTCGTCCCCCCCGTGGCACTGCTGCCTCATTTCACACAGTTTCTCTTGCCTGGATCAGTGTGGGGTTGTCTCTGGGTCAGTGTGGGGTTGTCACTGGGCCCAGCCCTGCACAAACAGAGCTCTGCGTGCTAAACCCAAATCCCAGCTACTCCCTCCCTGCTCCCTCCCCAGCACTGGGAGCACCTGCCAGAGCTGGAGCAGGATGTGTGGGGGCACCAGAGCCTGCCCACACACAGCTGGATCCTGTATTCCAGCGGGGATCATCCCTCATGGATTCAGCATCCCTGCATCCCAGCAGTTTCCCAGTGTGAGGACAAGTTCTCCAGCAGTGCAGCATCCTGCTTTCCAGTGGGGATCCAGCACCCTGATGACACCAGGCCCTCACTGAGTATCCCGGTGGGGACCAGTCCCCCACTGGCTGTCCTTCAGGAGCTCGTGATGTCTCTGCCACCTGTGCCCCTGTGTCCTGTCCCACGCTGTCCCCCCACCCCACACTCAACCTCTGACATTGCTTCTACAGGGCACCCTCTTGAGAAAACATGGCAAGGGGACAGAGAAGGTAAATAGCTGTGGGCTCCGTGTGTGTCACCGCCCCGGGGCCACACTCGTGGTCTCACACCCGCCTGCTGTGGAGGTCCCGGCTTGTCCGTGCTTCCTCTGTCGTGCTGTCTGGATGTGCTGTTGCCTGCGTGGTGTCGTGGTGAGGTGTGCTGTGCTGTGTGCTGGGGACAGTCCCGGCTCTGTGTGTCCCCGGGGTAGGGAGCGGGGGCTCTGTGGTGTTCAGTCCCCGCGGGGCGGATATGGGGTGTTACCCATGCCCATGGGGGATGCTGCCCCACAGCCCTCAGCCCCAGCTGCCTGGCTGGGACAGTGAGGGGTTGAGACCCCCTGCATGGGAGACCCTCCCACAACCCCGTCTCACTGTGGGGGGCTCAGGAAGAGGGGACCCCCCCATGCTGGGCCCTGCTGGGTACAGTGGGGGCCCTGGGGCTGCTGAGATCCCCTGGATCTCTGAGCCCGCTCCCCCTTCCTTGCTGAGCCCCAGCCCTGCCCCAAGGGCTTTTTCCAGCACATGGGCTCTTGCCCTCTCTGGGGGCTCCTCACCACAGGGTGGGGGCCCAGCAGTGACCCCAGCCTGCTCCCCAGATCCTGGTTCTTGGGAAGAGCCATGCCAGCACCCATCCGGGCAAGGCCTGCGGCTCCCCCTCCTCTCCTGGGGGACACTGGCTCCTGCCCAGTTTGCTGAGTGTGCTGGGGGAGCTGATTCCCTCTGATCTCCCAGCCCCAAACGGGGTGGGGAGCAAACCTGCCCTGCCTCAGAAGAGACGTGGCACAGTCATCACAGCTTCACCAGCACCAGCGTGGGGCTGAGCCTTTGCAGCTGTGAACTGGTGCCAAACCAGTGACACCAGCGGAGAACTGGGCACAGCCGGAGGAGAGTACAGGGTCAGAGCCCTCATGGCCGGGGGATGTGGGGGGCCTGGAGCCGCGGCCGAATGCTGCTGGGGCCACCAGTAACTGTCCCTTGCTGTTCTCTTCCAGAGCAGGGTGAAGCTGCCCAGTCACACTGAAGTAAGGACATGGCTCTTCTGCTCCCCACTTGGCACTGCTCTCTCCCCTTCCCTCCCCCCTGTCCCTTGTCCCTTGCGCTCTGGGTTGGGGGCTCCCAGCTCAGTACAGTGTCCTGTCGTGCTCTGTTTTGGGGACACCAGTGTCCCCAGCTCCCAGCCTGTCCACTGACTGGGAGAGATGGGAACAGTGAGGGTGGAATTAATGGGAATTAATGGGACGGAACTGGGTGGGCAGAGGGGTGGGCACAAAGGGTTAATGGGGATACAAAATGAGGGCATGGAGAGGGCAGAGCCTTGCAGAAGGTAATGGTTAATGGGAGAGACGCTGAGGTTTCTGTGTTGGGAAGGACTGGAACTACTGGTGCTGGGAGAGGGAAAGGTGGCGGAGGTCTCTGGGCCCCAGTTTACCCAGTTACATTTGCACTCTGGAGGAGCTGAGGAGAGCTTGTGCTCAGCCCAGTAAGAGGTGCCAGCCCAGGGCAGTGAACGGGATCTGCCCATCCAGGGGGCTGCTGTGCCCGCGGGCCCCATGGGATGGCTCCATGGCCCCAGCCATGGTGGGGGCACGGGGCAGGCAGAGGCAGCCCGGGTCTCCCACCTGGGGGGCTCCCTGGAGTGCCAAGGGGCTGGGAACCTCCCTGGGGCTGGGCAGGGCTCCGTGTAGCAGGGGGCATTTGGTGGCTGTGGGGCACAGGCCACATCCTCCCCGTGCCCGCTGTCCCTCGCACTCGCTCTCTGCTCCCACCACGTCCGATGTCCGAGAGGTCAGTGCTGCGCTGTGCCAGGCCCTGCTGGATGCAGGAGCAGGTGCTTGGAGCACAGGGAGCAGGATGGGACTCTGGGGCCGAGCTGCTTGTGCTGAGCAGGGCGTGAGGTCCCTGATGCCAGGGTGACGTCCTGCCCTGGGGTCCCCAAGCCTGCAGCCTCACACCTGTGCTGAGGGCTTGGGCTGAGACGGGGGCTGCTGGCCTGGTACCTGTGTCAGCTTCCTGGCTGCCATCCCCTGGAGCCCGGGGGAGCTCCTGGAACTGCAACAAGCTTCTGGCATGATGTGCCCAGCCTGCCCGTGCCACCCCCAGCCCGGCTGCTCACCGGGGCCGTCCCTGTCTCTTTGCTCTCTGCAGGGCACACAGATGATTTTCAACGCGGCCAAGGAGCTGGGGCAGCTCTCCAAGCTGAAGGTGAGGGCTGGGGGTCACCGAGCTGAAGGTGAGGGCTGGGGGTGCTGGGGTGCTCTCTGTTCTAGGGTGGGTGCCAGTGCCACTGCTGCCAGGACCCCACCACCGCCCCCTTGCTGGCTTGGCTGGGGTGGGGGCAGCAGGGTCCCGGCCCTGTGCTGAGAGCAGGATTTGTGCCCCCCAGGACCACATGGTGCGTGAGGAAGCCAAGAGCCTGACCCCGAAGCAGTGTGCCGTGGTGGAGCTGGCGCTGGACACCATCAAGGTGAGGGCACTCTGGGGAGCTTGGGGTGCCCCCGGGGCTCTGACCCCTGGGCGCAGACACGGGGAGCACCAGGGGGACCCTGGCAGAGCTGCTGAGCAGCCCGAGGCCTTTCCCCCTCCAGCAATACTTCCATGCTGGCGGCGTGGGGCTGAAGAAAACGTTCCTGGAGAAGAGCCCCGACCTGCAGTCGCTGCGCTACGCCCTGTCCCTCTACACCCAGGCCACAGATCTGCTCATCAAAACCTTCGTGCAGACCCAGTCGTCGCAGGGTAGGACATGCTGCCCTGGCCCCCCCGGGCCCTCGTCCTCCCCACGGGCTTGGCTGCCCCATGGCCAAGACCCACCTTGGCTCTGTCCCAGTGGGGCTGGGGGTCCCAGCCAGGCTCACGGTGGGGGAGATGGGTGGGGAAGGAAGGGCTTTTTCCTCCCGTGGTTTGCAGGTGAAGAGGGGCCGTGGGTGCCCAGCAGCAGCCTGGCACTCCCCAGCCCCCACCAGCGAGAACAGGAGGTCCCCAGTGCCAGGGCATTGCTGGACTGGCATGGAAATGGGGCCTGTGGGTGGGGGGAAAGTCACCCTCTGGCCAGGTGTCACAGTGTTTGTCCCCTCTGGCTGGCCCCAGGCACCCAGCACAGATCAATCACAGGGTCCACTGGATCCGGGTGCGGTGCCAGGGCCTGTCCTGGACACGCTGGATGCCCAACTCCCTGATTAGGGCTCCAGGGTGCTGGGGTGCAGTGCAGGATGCTGGGCACCTTCCAGGGCAGGATCAGCCCTCAGCTCTAAATGCTGCCCTTTATTCTGTCCCTTGGCTGCTTGAGGAGGGCCCCGAGATGCTCGGTGGTCACGGGCCACCACAGGGTGCCCCAGCCAGGCTTGTCTGCGTCCTCGGGGAGTGGGACGTGCGTTTGCTGTCCGTGAGTCTCCTTCAAGGGACGTCTGTCCTGTCTGTGCCTCCTGTGCCAGCCATGTCGGGGGCGTGGGGTTGGGTCTGGTGGGTGCCAGCACCCCTGGGTGTATCCTGTCCCCAGGACCCCACACTCGGAGCTGGGGGTGCCTGGCACTCCTGTGTCGCTGCAGTGTTGTCCGGGTGCTTGGCCGTCAGTCTGTCTGCGAGATCTGATCTCTCTTTCTCTTNTTCCCCACACACATCATCTCCTCCCTCCTCTCTTCTTCATCTCTTCCCTCCTCCCTTCTTTTCCATCTCCTCCCTCCTCTCTCCATTGTCATCTCCTTCCTCCTTCATCTCCTTCCTCCTCTCTTTGTGTACTCTGTGCCGTGTCTCTGTCTCTTTCTCTCTCCTTCCCACTAGTTCATGGTGGGAAAGGGATTAGGTTTACCCTTAGTGAAGAGGTTTATCCTGAGAAGGGTACGTGTGCTACTCGCCCGCCCCTGCACCTGCCTGCCGCCGGCCTGGGCCAGTAACAGTCCCGGCACCGTGGGCTGGGGTGGCCTGGGGACCCCCTCAGCATCGCCGGCCTCAGGGACCCCCAGAACGGGCAAACTCCCACTCCCAGGGCTGCTTTGGGGGGCATTTGGAGGAACTGTGCTCAGCCATATTGACCACCCCCAGAGCGGGTCGAGGGCTGTCCCCTTGGGAGTAGGGGGTGTCTGCCCGCACGCTCTGGGCACCCCACACCGTCCCCAGCACTGCTGCCTGGGGGTGGGCACCCACCATGACCTCCCCCTTGGCACATGGGGCCCTAGGGGAGGCCATGCCACATCCTGTCCCCTTCCTGCCCACCCTGCTGCCCTGAGGACCATTACCAGCCTTGCTCCGGCGCGCTCCGTCTGCCTGTCCTGGGGTGCAGGGAATGAGCCCCCACGGGCCCTGCTTGCCCTCCATCACACCCTGCTGGGGGCCGGGGCTGCACCCCTGCTTGGCCTTCCATGCCCAGCCCCCCTCCCCAGCCACCATCGCCTCCATCCCGGCTCAGCATGGGGGGCGGGGGCCGGGGGGATGGAGGGGAATGAGCCATGGGCAGCCTCACTCCGGCCTGGCACCCTTGGTGACACGTGGGGAACGTGTCCTCCTTCCACTGGTATTCCCACCCTGAGAGCTTTCCACTGAGCCCTGTTGGATCTCCGTGGCCCCATCAGACCCACAGAGCCTCTGTCCCTCTGCCTTGCACCCCATCCTTCACCCATGGGTGCATGCACAGCTCTGGGGTGGCATGGGGGGGGGCTGACCTGTTGGTGGCAGGTCACCCAAGGTCCCCAGGCTCAGGGACCCCTGGGCTTGATGTGGTCCCTGGGATGGAGGGGTACGAGGGGGCAGGTCAGCTTCGAGACACTGGTAGGGCTGTGGCTGCCCTGGCCGGGCCCCTCCTGCCCAGTGCTGTGCCCATGACACTGTCACCCCTCCGTGGCCAGAGCAGGGGGAGCTGGGCCACTGTTCTCTGCCCCATCCTAGACAGGCCCCTCAGCCCTGCCTGGGCAAGGAGCCGTTCACAAGGGTGGGATGGCAGAGTCAGCCTGGTGCTGGGGGTGTCCTGCCATGTCCCTCACAGCTGCTGCACCCACACTGCTGTGCCCACACCCCGCGGTGGGTGACCTGCCTCCTCAGTGGGGTTAGCGTTGGGTAGGGGATGTCAGGAACACGGGGGAAACAGGCACTTACACCTCCTCCCTCTGCCACAGGCTCCGGCGTGGATGACCCCGTTGGGGAGGTGTCCATCCACGTGGAGCTCTTGACCCACCCCAGCAGTGGCGAGCACAAAGTCACCGTCAAAGGTGGGTTCTGCTGGCCAGGGTGCCGGGGTCTGGCAGGTGACAGTGCTCCATGAGCCTCACCTGTCCCCTCCTTGCAGTGGTGGCTGCAAATGACCTCAAGTGGCAGACGTCGGGCATCTTCCGGCCCTTCATCGAGGTCAACATCATTGGGCCCCACCTCAGCGACAAAAAGAGGAAATTCGCCACCAAATCCAAGAACAACAGCTGGGCCCCCAAGTACAACGAGAGCTTCCAGTTGTGAGTGGCACTGCGGGCAGGGGACGTGTGGACAGGCTGGGGGATGTGTCCCGAGCATGTGGGGACCTCCTGGGGTCTGCCAGTGAGTTTGCTAATCCCCAATGGGATGTTTTAGGTATTTTCTCATTGGTAAAAGCTGGAAGCGGGGGGAAGGGGTAAAAAGGAAAAGGCCTTTTTAGGGGTGGGGTGGGGACAGCAGCCATGTAGGGGCTGTTAAAGGGCCGGGGTAGGGGTGAAGCGTGACCCCAACACTGCCCATCCCTTGCCCTCCCTCAGCACGCTGGGGACGGAGACGGGCCCCGAGTGCTACGAGCTGCAGGTGTGTGTGAAGGATTACTGCTTTGCCCGGGAGGACCGCACCGTGGGCATCGCTGTGCTGCAGCTGCGGGACATCCTGCAGCGCCCCGGCTGCGCCTGCTGGCTGCCCCTGGGCCGCCGCATCCACATGGACGACACCGGGCTCACCGTGCTCCGCATCCTGTCCCAGCGCAACAACGACGAGGTGGCCAAGGAGTTCGTCAAGCTCAAGTCGGACACGCGCTCGGCCGAGGAGGGCAGCAGTTAAACTCCTCTGGCCCCCCAGCCCTCGCCCCCTGCTCCCGGCTCCCCGACAGAATCCTCCAGCCGTGTATAAGCCATAGGAGTGGCCACAGAGGAGTCGCCGTCGTGGCCCTGGGGAGGGGGTGCTGTGGCTGCAGTGACAGACCCTCCCCTCCCTCCCTGGCCACGCTGGCTGGGTGACAGCGGTGCCGGGCACAGCCAGGCCCCCATCCCACTCCGCAGGAAGGTGCTGGGGCTGGGGGGGCTGCAGGGAAGGGCTGGACCCGAGCCTGGGTGAGGGGGGCGATCCGCCCCTCCCCAGCCTGTCTGAGATGGAGGAACCCCAGTGGCCCACCCCCGAACCTCCACTGTCCCACCGAGCCCCAAACCTCACCGAGTGACGCAAGGAAAGGGCTGTGGAGGGTGCGTGTGTCTGGTGCCATGTGCGGGTGTTGGTGAGTGGCGGGCACAGCTCGATGGCTCCTTGTCGCCATCCCTGGTGTGCCCTGAGGGCAGGGCAGCTCCCAGCCCTGAGCACCTGTACATATGTAAATACCTGTATATACAGGGCAGCTGGACAGGCTGTGTCCTGCACCCGGAAGGGCTATTGGGGCTGTTGGGTTGGCGGGTGCAGCCCCCACGTGCCCTGCACAGGGTCCCCTCCCTGGCTGGCAGCAGCATCACCAGGGTCGGGAGCAGCAGGGAGCAGCCCCCGGCCCATATCCTGTCTTCCCTGCCTTGCTGCCACCGTGGGCTGCCCCACTGCCCCCCACAAGGTGCCAGGGCTGGGGGAGGCAAGAGCTGGGGGCACCAGGGCAGAGGGACTCATTCCTCTTTGCTCTGGCCAGTGGGGACCAGCATCCCTGAGCAGTGCAGCCCATGGGATCTCCTTGGCGCAAGCAAAACCCTTCCCACCCTGCCCCAGAGACCCCCTCCCTCCAGTCCCCCAGTAAGCACCAGTTCTGTGCCCCCAGTTCCCCAGTGAGCACCATTTCTGTGTGGTAAGTGGTGTGCATGTCTCGTGCGAGTGCCTGGGAGGCCTGGGTGTGTGGTGGTGGGGTGGCCACCCCAGCTGGCCAGTTTGCCCCGAGTCCTGGGGCAGACAGAGGCCTCATGACCCCACAAGTCAATACAGCTCTCTCAGCCCCCTCCCATCCCAAAACAGGGTACCCCGACCGGCCCCCACGCTCCTTTTTCTAGAGGGTTTGCCTGGGACCAAAGGGTTTCACTTTCCTCTCTCGTTTCTGTTCAATGTTTACACCCTTTTTCTACCGGCTGCTCCTGCACGGGCAGGCTGGGGCTCGGCCCCGCACCCCGACCGTGGTGCCCCTGGCCCTGTGCCCCCTCCCCAGACTGTCCTGTTTGGCATGTGATTGAACCGACCAGTTCTGCTCCTGTAGCACAGTGTCACCGATGCCTGTGTGTCTGTCCCGCCGGTGGCGGCGGCTCCCATGGATGCATGACAGTGAGATGTTTTGCACTATTTTGACTTTTTTGGGCTCTGTAAAAATATTTTATTATAACTGACATTAAAAAGCACACCCTTCACTGCGGCTCCTGTGGGGAGATGGGAGGGGACAGGCACCTGGGGGCCCCCTCGGCCCCACTCCCACCCCAGTGCAGCACTTCCACCTTTAAAGTGAAAACCAGGGATCTCCGACCCCAAGGATAACCAGCTCCAAGGACCAATAGCCCAGGGATGATCCCTGCTGCCACTCAGCCTCCATGAGGGTGCCTTTGCAGCAAGGATAGGTGTTAAATGGAATCACAGGAACCCAGAATCCTGGAATATCCTGAGCTGGAAAGGACCCACAGGGATCATCAGCCCAGCCCCTGGCCCTGCACAGACACCCCAACAATCCCACCCTGGGCATCCCTGAGAGCGCTGTCCAAACGCTCCTGGAGCTCTGGCAGCCTCGGGGCCGGGACCATTCCCTGGGGAGCCTGGGCAGTGCCCAGCAGCCTCGGGGGGAAGAACCTTTCCCTGAGATCCATCCCGAGCCCTGACACAGCTCCAGCCGTTCCCTGGGCTCCTGTCCCTGTCCCAGAGCAGAGCTCAGCCCCTGCCCCTCCGCCTCCCCTCGGGAGGAGCTGCAGAGCTGGGACAGACCTGTCCTGGGAGGTGACGCTGCTCCCAAGCACAATGCTGATAATTCCCAAGCATGGGAGTGATCAGGGACAGCCAGCACAGCCTCACCGAGGGCAAACCCATCCCCTGCTGGTCTCGTGGCCTTCCATGATGGGGTGACTCCATCAGCAGATAAGGGAGGAACTGTGGCTGGCACGCGCCTGGACTTCTGTGAGGCTTTTGACACAGTCCCTCAAAACACTTTTCCCACTGAATTGGATTGATGTGGATTTGATGAATGCGGGGCCCTGATGACCTGCAGAGAGAGCTGGGGCTGTTCTGGGGTCTGGCACAATCCTGCTTCACCCTTGAGAATTGTGGGGCTGCCACCAGGCTTTGCTAGAATCATGGAGTGGCTTAGGCTGAACGGGACCTTTAAAGCTCAAGTCCAACCCCATCCTGGCTTATCCCTGCACAGCTGTGGGCGAGGAGGTAGAGAATTTGGGAGGGAAGTTGAGCCTGAGGAGAAGGGAGAGGTGGAAGGAAGTTGTTTTAGGGTTTATTTTTATTTCCCATTATCCTCATAGGAGTTGATTAACAACAATTTAAAGAAGTTCCCCCAAGCAGAGGCTGGGAGGGTAAATGCTGAGTGATCTCCCCGCCTGGACCTCGATCCAGGAGCCTTTTGGAGGGCAGAATCCTGAGCCTGGGGGCCTTTGCAGCCATATAAATATCATGGGATGTTTGGAACCAAGTGCTGCCCTTCACTCCCATCCCTGAGTGCTCCCCGGAAGCCATAAAAGGCACTAAATTTTGGGATCTGTACCTCGATACATCCAAAGGGCTCTGAAACACAGAGATGGACACACAGGCTCTCAGTACCAGGCTTCAGGGAGCTTCAGGATGAGAGGAAAGGGACTGAAGTTGCACCAGGACAGATTTATATTGGATATTAGGGAAATTTCTTCACTGAAAGCAGGATCAGGCCTTGGAAGGGAGTTCCCAGGCCAGAGTGGAATCAACATCCCCGGAAGCATTTATCACTGCAGAAGTAGGGCACTGGAGGATGGGGTTGACTGGTGAACATGGGTTGAGAGCTGGACTTGAGGAGCTTCAAGGTCTTTTCCAACCATGATTCTATGAACTAATTAGGACCTGAGGTACATAAAAATCACTTATTTTAGAACATGGTCTGCTGAAGTCATGGCATGTTAGTAGTTGTGTTACAGTATATTTAAGAGTAAAGACAAAAAAAGGGCTTTTTAAATATAATTTATACACCAGCTGCCCACTGGTCCAATAATTATAGTCCATGAGAGAGTTGCCCTCAAACCCTGTTCAGGGAGGCCAAGTGAAGCTCTGAGTGAGCCTGGTGGCCACTTGGTCTCTGAGCTCTGGGATGTGATGCTGGGCACTGGAAAACCCAAACCCACCTCGAGTGGGAAAACCGAGTCCCTCCCACCCAGCAGGACCTGGTGTAACCAGACTCCTTTAAGCCTGGAGAAGAGAAGGCTCTAGGGAGACCTCAGAGCCCCTTTTAGTGCTTTGAGGGGCCCCAGGAGAGCTGGAGAGGGACTTTGGACAACGGGGAATGGCTTCCACTGCCAGAGGGCAGGATTGGGTATTACTGGTCCATCTTCCCACCCATCAAATCTCACCTCAGTCACAGAGCAGAAAAGAGTTGGATTCTTGAATTTAAATTCAAGTCCCTCTGAGCCCTGACTCTCATACCACTTCATCCTACCACCTCCATGCACCTCCCAGTCCTCAGGTTCCCAAAACCTCAAGACCAGGACACAGCATTTTCATGGGATTGGTTCCTCTGCTCCTGAAATAGATCCTGTTCATGAGGAAAGGGGAGGCTTGTCTTCAGGAGATACTGCAATTCCTCAGAGGAATTCCTTGAGACAGGGGGCTGTGGGACAGTGTTTAACTGGAACTGCACAGGGAGTTCAGGGAGCAGTGTACAATTATTTACTCCTTCTCAAGAGGAGCCCAAGCGTGGTTAACTGCAGCAAACCTCTCTAGAAAAGTCTCCTGTTCCAGCTGGTGATGTGACTCCTGCCAACACTCCTAACCCGAACAGGCTGAGGAGTTAAAGTCTGTGTGACATCAGCTAAGCCAGGTCATTCAAATAAATCCTCCCCATCCTTCACAGGAAGCAGGTAAGTCTGTTCCAAGCCTGCTAAGTGCCCCTTCTCTGGGGGCTAAAGAGCTCCCTCCCACCACCCTGCAAACAGCCTTAACGCCAGAGTTACCTGCAAATACTTTTATTAACTTCAAAGGATTAAAACGTGGCCAACCCCCCCAGTGCAGGACTGTCAGGGGCCTTGCCTGTGCCACAAACAAGGCACCCAAATTTCAATAAATAAACAACTTCACAGAACTTCACAGCCAAAAGGTGCTGAACCCCTGCCCTCACAGCCTTCCCAAACTTCAGAGGGTGCAGACACCTCGAAATGGGGCACTGGCAGCAGCGCAGGGGCAGCCCCAGGCTCAGAGGCAGCCAAGGTTGAAGGTCTCAGGGATGTGGAGCTCATCCAGGTGCAGCGGGGAGGCGGTGAGGGGCAGGTGCACAGGGAAGAGGTGGCTGGTGTCCACCAGGAGCTGGCCGGGTCCCTCCCCGTATGGTCCTGCAGCCGCCTCTGTGGGGACAATGGTCACATCAGGACTGCCCCAGCACGGGGGTGTCCCAGCAGGCCAGCCCCCCGGGCCCCACTCACCTCCATGCTGCTGCTGAAGCGGGGGCTGACGCGCTCCTCCAGCCCCACGGCCGGGGGTGTACGCCCGGAGCAGCTTCACAGCCTGCACGAGAGGGCGGGGACGTGAACAGAGCAGGGCTGGGCACAGCCTGGCATTTCTGGGCACAGCCTGGTCCCCTCCCCGGGGCAGCCCTGGTGCACCCAGGAGCACCAGGGTAAGGTGGATGCCCAAGAGGCAAGAGCCCCAGCCCTCCCAGTACCTGCTGGGGGGTCAGCACCATGCAGAAGCTGCAGAGAGTGCCGGCGTCCTCCTCCGTCACCTTCTTCACCTGCAGCAGCTGGGCAGCCTGGACCAGGGGCTCCAGCTCCTCGCAGGCCCCGCTCTGCTGCAGCCCCTGCACCCGCAGCCACTGCTCCACCTGGCTGATGTTGTACCTGCCAGGGACACGGCTCAGGGCAGGGCACGGGCCACCTCCCGCCGCCCCCAGGGACACGTGCCCCACTCAGGGACTGACCTGAACTGGATGCCACAGCTCCAGGAGCACGTGTCCTTCTTCAGGAAAAGGCAGTTGAGGGTGGTGCCATTGATGAGGAAGAGGAGCTGGCGCAGGGCCTGGTGGCCCACGCTGGGGGCCAGCCCATGGTGGTCCAGAGTGGCACAGAAGGAGCCCAGGCACTGCAGCAGCTTGGGCAGGGTGTGGGCAGGGGCTGAGGAGGAGCGGCGATGGCCAGGGGGGCAGGAGGAGGACAAGCCCTGGATGGGCTCACTCTCCAGCATGGCAGCAACTAAAGGGTACAAAAAGCTCGTCATAATGGCTCACAAACCCCCCTGGGTGGTGCCTCAAGCAGCCAGGATCTGCTCTGGGGCTCTGTGTCCCAACTGGGAGCGGGGGGCTGAGGACACCTCCAGGAGAGCTGGGCAAGGCCAGCCAGGGGCTGACCTCCCTGCTCTGTCCCTGGGGGGTGTACAGAGTTCCCCATGGATGCATCCCAAGCTGGCCAAGGTGCTGAGGCCACTTGAGCTCCCCATCCACCTCCCCGAAGCCAGGCTGCTCAAGGAGTTCCCTCACAGAAGCAGGGGCACCAACTCAGAGCCCGCTTTTACCCCCAGGCACAGCCTCTGTCACCGAGCCGAGCTCGGCCCTCCCTCCCTGAATCAGCCCCCCTGAGCCCCCCCGTCCCAGCCATACCGATCACGGGTTTGAGGCCCCTCTCGGCCGTGCGGATGAGCTGCTGGTGCCCAGGCTGCGGCAGCAGCTCCGCGGGGCCCTGCTCCTCAGGCGGTGCTCCTTCTGGCCGTGTTCCCCCCCGGTAGCGCTGTGGGAACGGGGGCTCAGAGCCAGCAGTGCCAGGAACACGGGGGGGTCACAAGCAGCGTCAGCCCAGCTTACCCAGGCAAAAAGGATGGAGCCCCTGGAGGGGACAAACCCTGTGCTCACCAAGCCCCCACCCAACCCAGAGAGGGGAGAGACCCCTGGCAGCTCAGCCCCCCTACCTCGTCCTGGCCATACTGGTGCAGGCAGTTCAGGAGCTTGCAGGTGTTGGCAAGCCACAGTGGCACCATGTCCAAGTCACTGCTGTGCTTCTGCAGGAGGGGACAGAGAGCACTGGGGTCAACACAACGGGGACAGCAGCAAGTGCCCACAGCAGCTCCACGAGCCACACGGAGCTGATGTGGGCTGTCAGATCCCCCAGGAGCCCAGCAGTACCCAGGGGCACCCCCATCCCAGCCAGGCACACGCTGCAGCCCTGGGGACCAGGCTGCTGCCCCAATGCCACCCCAGCGAGGCCAGCAAAGCTCCTCAGCTCAGCCCAACCCCAGCACCTTCATGACCCATGTGATGGCATCAATGGCTGCGTCCAGGAGGGAGCGGGCCCGGGACTCGCTGTGGCAGAGATCAGCATGACAGAGGCACAGGAAGAGGACATAGGCTGGCAGGTCTGGGAGAGCCCCAGGACCACTCTGGGGTTTGTAGTCTGCAGGGAAAGCAGGGTGGTTGGGATCCAGCTGTGGTCCTGAGCCAGCAGGATGCTGCCCCAGCAGCACTGGAAGGAGGAGCTCACACAGAGGGTCAAGAAACCCCAGCGGGGACCAAACCAGGGTAAGGAGTCCCTGTTGTTCCACACAGCAGTACCTGTGATGATGGCCTTGATAATGCACCCTTTGTCCTCCTTCCTCCACGCCAGCATGGCCTGGGACAGCCCAGACAGGGACTGGGACAGGAGCACAGCCAGCACTGATCCCAGACCCTCTCTCGTGGCTGGGGGAGAGGAGCACGGGTCACATCCTGCTGTGTCCTGGGCTGTGGGACCCAGCTCAGGCCCCCTCAGCTCAGGGCAAGCAAACGTTCCTCAGGCTCTGCTCCCCATATTGAGGATGAATCTGAGCCCAAACCAGGTGGGGACCTGCAGCCAGCCCCATCCCTCCCTCCCACACAGGCACTCACCTGCCAGCTCCTGGATCTGCTTTGTGTAGGCTCTCAGCTGCTTCTGGAGCTTCAGGGTGGCCTTCTCCTGCTTCTCCAGCTTCTGGGCCAGCTCCTGGGCAGGGGCAGTCCCAGGGGGGCTCAGCCACCCAGATGGGGGTACAGCAGGGCTCCCACATCACTCCCTAAGGAGTCACTGCAGCTCATCTCAGGGCAAGGGAGGGGGATCAGCCCCAAACCCACTCCTGTCCCCCAGCCCCTCTTACCCAGTTCTCCTCCCTGAGCTGCAGCACGTGGTACTGCAGCCCCTCCTGGCCCTGCAGCTCCTGGATCAGGGCTGCCTGCCGCTGGCTCAGCTGCTTCAGGGAGCAGATGCAAAGGTGCAGCCCCTGGACCTCCTCCTCGAGCTGCTGCTTCTCCTCCCTCAGCTGGCTCACCAGCAGCCTGCACGCCAGCACAGGGAAACTGAGGCACTGCAGCCCCACCCCAGCCCTTGGGGGCTGCTGCAAGGGCAGAACTGCAGAAGCAGCAGCTCCTTTCCCCCCAGAAGCTGCAGAACTGGGGCTCTCCCCCCACCCAGGCACCCTGGGGCAGCACAGCCCCAGCCTTTCCCCTCCAAGCACAAAGCACACGTGGCACAGCCCAGAACGGGCTCCACCAGTGCTCAGGAGGTTCCTGTGGAGTCCAGGACATCCCACCTGCTCACAGAGCTGCTCTGAGCACAGTGGGATGCCCCAGCCCCTTCCAGGAAAACACAGCTGGGTAGGCCAGATGGAAGGGGAGTCAGGGGTGCCCCACACCCAGCTGGGTGCCAGCCCCTCACGAGGGAAGATGAGGCTGCTCCAAAGAGGATTTGCAGCTGCCCAGCACCACGAGCCAGGCCATGGCTGGTTAAACACCAGGAAAAGCCCCACCAGCAGCATTGGGGATGCAGCCTCAGCTGAGACCATCTCCCTGGGAGCACACTCACCTGCTGGCGACCTGCACTGCGTCGTAGGCGTGTCTCAGGCCATCGCCCGCCGCCTGCCCCGAGCTCCTGCCCAGTCCCAGCATCTCCGCTCTGTTCTATGTGGGGGAGAGCAGGGTGAGGCCAGTCCAGACCCAGCCCTGCCAGCCTGGACACAGTCCGGACCCAGCCCTGCTCATGGCATCAGGGCAGCAGCTCACCCTGCGCTTGAGGAGTTCCAAGCATTTCCTCCGGCTGCACTGAGCCCTTGAACCTTGGCAGCTCCTCCCAGATCCGAGCCAGCTCCTCCTTGGGGACGAGATACAACTTCTCCAAGGGCTCCTGGCCCCCTGCACCACTCAGGGTCTCACTACCAGGCTGTGGCTCCTCCAGCCCCTGTGCACAGAGACAGGGCTTGAAAGAGCAGCCAGTGAGTCCTGGGGACACCCCTCCCGAGGGGACCAACCCCCAGCCAGCTGCCTTGGGGCACATCTGTCCCCACAGCCAGGGGAAGGCACAGTCCACTTGTCACCCCACCACACTGTCCCCAGTGTCCCCACTGGCCTCAGCCTGCAGGTCAGAGGCCTCTCTAGAGGAAGCCGTGGACACAGAGAAGGACAAGAAGCTGCTCTCGGAGCCCTGGAAGCTCTCTGAGGAAGGAAATCATCTCAAGGTGCTTTGCTAAGTGGGGAAGAGGAGGACAAGGTTGATCCTCTGCTGCCACATCCCCTAGAGCAGTGACAGCCCCGGGAGGGCACCTGGGCTGGGGACCCCCAGCGGATGAACTGGGGAATCCACTTCTCCCAGAGGAGAGCAGCCAGCCCTGCCCACTCGCCACGAGGAGCCAGGGAAGGGGCTGCCCGGAGGCTCCTGTTTCCTGGCCAGGCCACCTCATCCTGCAGCTTCTCGTATTCCTGCTCCAGGCCCCGGTAGCGCTCCTGCTCCTCCTCCAGCTCCTGCAGCAGCCCCTGGCTCTCCCATGCCCCTCGCTGGTGCAGCTCTGCGGGGATGGACACAGCAGGGAGTGGGGACAGCCCCGCCGTGACCCCTCGGAGAGGGGATGCGCCTCTGCCTGCAGGACCTGCCCACACCCAGGGGGATGAGGGGGTCAGAGCACCCCTTCTACCTTCCAGATCCTGTGACTGCTCCAACGTGCGCTGGATCAGGGCATCCCTCTCCTCCCTCAGCTGCAGCTGCACAACCTCCATCTCCACCAAGCGCTGCGGGAAGGCAGAAGGGAGGTACAGCCTGAGCCCTGCCCAGTGGGGTCCCTCCAGGGACCACTGCATGTTCCCACTGCAGCCTTGTGGAGCCCCAGAGGAGCAGCAGGATCCCCAACAGACCTCCGGGCCCGGGCAGCTGTGCCTCTCCAGCTGTGCCTCTCCAGCTGTGCCAGCTGCTGGACCCAGGCACCGCAGGCTGCGTCCTCCTGCAGCCGCTGCACCTCACCCCGCAGGCACTGCAGCTCCTCGGCGTGGGCAGCCCTGAGCCCCGAGAGCTGCTCCTGCAGCCCCAAGAGCTGCTCCATCAGCTGCTGCTTCTCCTGGGCCTGGGGCAAGGGGCAGAGCATCAGGCAGGGTCAGGAACAAGGGCAGGGACACATCCCCACGTGTCACAGCACCGAGAGCCCCGTGGCCTCAGGCTGCCCCTCTGTAACGAGACCCCATCTCCCATCATCTCTTTGGAGCCCTGAGCCTTGGAATCCCCCCCACAGAGCTCAGGCCTGGGAGAGCAGCTCTCCCTGACCTGCCACCCCCACGGGCTCTAAAGCCATGGCAAAGCTCAGTGTGGGACCCTTCCCCACCTCCAGGCTGGTCCTCACAGCAGGATTATCCTGCCCTGTTTCCTCCACCTCCCAGACAGGATCACACCACCTCCCTCGTCCTCCGGAGACACCCCCAGAACTGGAGCAGCAACAGTCAGAGCAGAGGAACCCAGATGGTGAAAAGGGATGCTGCCAGCAGCAGCAGAGTGGAACATGTCACACCAGAACTGTCCCCAGTACATGACACTGCTGCGAGGCTGCACCCAGGGGAGTGCCCCACCCATGCCAAGGCCACCAAGGAGCACAGAAACCCAGGAACAAAGCCCAGAGGCATGGCTTCTCCCGGGGACCCACATCAGGCAATCAGCTCCTGCCTCAGGCCCAGGACACAGCTGGGCCAGGGCCAGGTAAGAGATGGTCAGCACAAAGCCCCCGCCCCTGGGACCAACCTGCTTGTCCAGCCTGCACTGCAGCTGGATCACCTCGATCTCCATGCCCTTGTGCAGCTGCTTGTAGTGCTCGACCGAGCCCGGGCCTGGCGGCAGCAGCGCTGCAGGAGCAGCACGGCCCCATGCACGCGGCCATAGCGCGGCCGGGCCAGCCGGCCCTGGACAGCGGCCTGGAGCACCAGGGCCGTGCGGTGCCGTGCCATCTGCGGGGCAGAGACAGGGCGGTGGCACCACCGGCACCCCCAGAGGGGACCCAGGCACCCCTGCCCTGCCGGGCTCCCACCCCTCGGTACCGGCGCCGGGCAAACAGGCCCCGGGCAAAGGCCTGGATGGTGACGGCGGCCTGGCGCAGGCGCAGGCGCAGGAATGAGCGGCTGGCCAGGACCATCCTCAGGGTCCTCTGCAGCACCACGGCAGCCCTGGTCCTCCGCAGCATCCTCACAGACCTGCGGGGAGGGCAGGGAGCCGGGCAGGGAGAACTGGGAGCTGGGCAGGAGGTGGCAGAGCCTGGAGGGAGGATAGAGCTGAGCAAGGGATGGCAGAGCCCAGACTGGAGGTGGCAGAGCCTATAGAGGAAACAGAGCTGAGCAAAGGGTGGCAGAGCCCAGAAAAGGGACGGCAAAGCCTGAAAGAAAGGGCAGAGAGCCGGGCAAGGGATGGCTCCTTGGGCAGAGGGAGGACAAAGCCCTGGGCCCCACCCCACGGGGACACCCGTGTCCGAGGCCAGCCCAGAGCCGGCAGCGCTGCCATCTGTCCCCAGCCATCTGTCCCCAGCCGTGTCCCCCTCACCTGCGGACCAGCAGGCCCCGGGCGAGGCGCTGCAGGCCCAGCACGGCCCCGCCCGAAGCCCCGCGGGAGCCGGGTGCAGGCTGCCCCAGGCTCCGGACACGCCGCTCCTCCGGCACGGCCACCCGGCCAGCCCAGAAAAACACCTTGGTCTGCCCACACTCGTACTTGCTGGGGTCCTGCAGCAAAGGGAGAGTCAGTCCCAGGACGGAGCGTTGCCCAGGCTCCTCCAGGGGGGATCCTGCCCGTGCAGCCTCCCTCGAGGCAGAGCTCATCCCCAGCTCACCCATTTCTGTGCACCAACACGCGGGGAAAAGCACCTGCAAGGGACACTCTGGTGCCACAGCTGCATCCCCAGAGCAGGACCCTTACTTGAAGCAGTCTCCCAAGGGCAGTGCTGCAGATCTGCTTCATGCTAGTGCCCTTCAGCTCCTCTCTGCCCACCAGAGGCCTGTACCTCTCCAAGAACTCCTGGTACATCCATCTGTGGGGGCCAGAGTGGGGTCAGAGGTGTCATGGCTAAGAGGAGGAGGCACCCAGGGTGCTGCTGGGGTAGGGGATACCTGGAGGGGTATCCTGAGGCGCTGGTCTGGATGGTCTCCAGGACCCCACAGGCTCGGAGCTGCTCCACCACTTGCCTGGAGTCAAACCTGGGGCACAGAGGGGCTGATCCAGAACTTCGCACACCCCAAACCATGCAGGGCAAGAGGGACAGAGAGTGGAGGGACAGCAGTGCCCCACAGATTCCCCATCCCCTCCCGCCAGGCACTCACACGAAGGGCTGTTTCCCACTGTTGGGTTTGATGCAGCAGATGTAGTGGGGGGTGGTGCTGCCCAGCACCTCCATCAGCCAGGCCAGCGAGGCTTTGAACTGCAGGGGACAAGGCAGGGGGGGCTCAGGGCCAGCAGGAACCCCCGGGGGCTCAAGGAGGTCCCCAGGGCACACCGAGCTCCTGGCAGGGCCAGCACACCTTCCCCCCCTCCCCCATACCTGGCTGGAGAGGGACTTCTGGTTCCTGGGCAGGGACCTGCGGCCGGGCCCCCCTGGCCCCGCTGGACCTGCGGGACTGCAGGGACATGGGGACATCCCCATCCTCCAGGAAGAGCTCGGTGAGGAGGGCACACTGCCCGGAGAGAGCCGTGAGAGCCAGGCAGAGCCACCACCAAGAGCCACCGCCCCAAAACCCACCCACCCAGAGGCACAGCCCAGATGTGCTACATCCAGCTGTGCCCCTCCTGCTCCCTGCCCTAGGAACAGCCCTGTGCACCTTCCCAGGTGAGCTCGAGAGCCTTCCCAGGTGCTCCTTACCTTCTGCCAGGTGCAGGGAGGGTGGAAGGGAGAAACAGTAGCGTTATGGACGTGGAAGCAGCAGGACCCTTAAGGACTGAGCAGGGACAGGGCCAAGGTGGGCCCCAAAATGGGGAAGCCGAAGCAAGGGGAACAGAGTGGGGAGCACCCACATCTCATGACACACTCACAAATGGCTGGAGCTGTGTCAGGGCTTGGGATGGATCTCAGGGAAAGGTTCTTCCCCCCGAGGCTGCTGGGCACTGCCCAGGCTCCCCAGGGAATGGTCCCGGCCCCGAGGCTGCCAGAGCTCCAGGAGCGTTTGGACAGCGCTCTCAGGGATGCCCAGGGTGGGATTGTTGGGGTGTCTGGGCAGGGCCAGGGGCTGGACTGGGTGATCCCTGTGGGTTCCTTCCAGTCCAGGATATTCAAGGACTCTGCTCTCAGGGCACGCTGACTGAGGCCAGCTCTGCGTGGGGCTGGCTACAGGGATTTTACCTCCTGCACCACCAGTCCCTCTCAGGCTCCCACAGCCCCTGCCTGGGGGATCTCACCTCGCTGGCTCGCAGCAGCCCCACCAGCTCCTCGGGCACAGCATCCCTGTTCTTCTCCACAAACCCATCACACTGGTATTCCACCTGGCAGGACACAGCACCCACACCAGCCTCAGCCTGCAGCTCCCAGACCAGTTTGGTGCAGAGCTCTGCTTGGACACATTCCAAGGACTTGAGAAATATCCGTGCAGGAGTCAGAACTGGTGGTGGCCACACTGCTTCTCCTGCCCTGCTGATGGCAACCAGCACACACTTTCCATATTTTTAGCCTCAGATAAGGAGTTTCAGCCCAGCGGGATCCACCTCTGACCCTGGGAGGGTGCAGAAGGTGCCACCATGATCTCCAGACAGGGGACCACTTGTGCAGAGGCCCTGCCCAGCCCACAGCATTCCCTACCTTTCCAGCAAAGTGGGAGACAATGAAAGCATCTGCGGGCCTCTTGGGCTTCTGGAAGTGGGAGCTGCTGAGGTGGGTCTGGTAAAGCTTCTGGGCCCGGCTCCCATCACTGCCTTGGGGCATCTAAAAAGCAAATGGGTCAGAGGGGGCAGCAGAGGGGCTCTGGGTGGTCACAGCAGCCCGTTCCCAGCTCCCCTCACCCGCCTTGCACTTGTCATTCAGCAGGTCCAGGATGCCGAGCCAGCCCTCGATGAGCTCCAGGCATGGCTGCTTGTCACAGAAGTCACCAAACACCCAAGGGATCCCCTCGGTCACATACTCCTCCTGATCCAGCTTGAAGATGTGCTGGAAGGCAGAGAGAGGAAATCAGGAGTGGCCAGGAGGGGACAGAGGTGGTCAGCCCCCAAGCAGCAGCTTGGCTTCCATGTGACCCCTGAGCAGCCCTTGCTGTGCAGCACTTTGGGACAGAGCAGGGGCTGTGCTGAGTCCTGGGCCTGCAGGGACTGAAGCACAGCCACGATGGAGGCTCCACAAAACCAGCAGGGACATGCAAGGCCCCCTCAGTGGCTCACAGCAAAGGGACACACCTGGGCGATACCCACCAGGTTAAAGAGCTGCTGGAGCTTCTTGTTGGTGTAGTTGGTGCAGAACTGCTCAAAGCTCAAACATCTCAAACCTGTGGGCAGCAGAGACCAGCCTGAGGCCCCTCCCAGGCAGGGCCACCTCAGGCACCCACCCAGCTGTCCCCACTGCGGGGACAGGCACGGCTGTGTCCCAGCTGGAGTAGGACGGGGCCGAGTTCTTCCAGGCAGCCCGGGAGAGGGGAGCTCTCTTACCCATAGATATCCAGGATGCCAGTGGAGGTGTGGTGACCCTTCAGTGACCTCAGGGCACGGCTGGCCCTCCTCACCATCCATGCCCGTACATGTGCCTGGCCAGGGCGTCCCGGGAGTCCAGCCCGGCTGCCTGGACAGTGGCTTCAGGAAGGTGTCACCAGCAGTGACCAGCTTGTGGTGGCAGAGCCAGCACGTCACCTGTGACACCTCCACACCCAGCAGAGCGCAGAACAGCCCCAGGGCCTCGCTGCCTGCCTGCAAAGGGACAGTCCTTGTCACCGAGGCCTGGCCTGGCCGCAGCCCTGGGGACAGTTTGGGGCAGTGGCACCAAGGCCTCTCCCACCTCCACAGCACAGCTGTCCCCACGCCGGTCCCGCTCTCTGATCTCGATGTTGCCCAGGTGCAGGATGGCAGCCAAGATGCTGAACAGCTCCAGCTGCTCGGACCGGGGGACACCTGCAGGCGCAGCAGGGGAGGGGTCCCCCATGTCCACACACATGAGGGACCCCCAGGCTGCCCCCACATCCCACAAACCAGAGGGATGGAATTCCCAGTAAACAGCCAGGCTCCCCTGCACAGGGATCTCTGGCCCCAGCACTCTGACCCCAGGGTCAGGGTGAGGACAGGGGGACAGCCAGCCCTGGGGACAGCCCTGCCCACCCCTCCCCAGCCAGGACTTTACCCAGGAGGAACAGGGAATGCCGGGTGCTCTCCAAGTCCTCGGCGTCTCTGGAGCTCTGGGCACTGGAGCACTGGCCCTGGCAGGTGTAGTGGAAGGACTCTGCCCCACCTGTGAGGGACTCATGTCAGGCTGGGACCCAGCACGACCTGCCCCGTGGGGCTCCCAACCACCCCAGTCCCAGCCCTGGGTGTCCACCAGGAAGAGGGCAGGGTTACATGGGATATTGGGAAGGAATTGTTCCCTGGGAGGGTGGGGAGGCCCTGGCACAGGGTGCCCAGAGCAGCTGTGGCTGCCCCTGGATCCCTGGCAATGTCCAAGGCCAGGCTGGACGGGGCTTGGAGCAGCCTGGGATAGTGGAAGGTGTCCCTGCCTGTGGCAGGGGACAGAAGGAGATAGACTTGAAGGTCCCTTCCCACCCAAACCATTCTGTGATTATCACCAGCAGAGCCCCCTGCAGCACCCAGGCAGCAGCTGGGACGGCAGAAAGGGCTGGCAGCTATGGGGGTCATGGGGATGTGTGGGGACACTCACGGAGACCCAGGCCCTGGAGCTCGGGCAGGGTGGCTGATGCACAGAGCTGGTAGAAGATGTGGTAGTTCCTCTCTTTGGCCTGTGGATGAACAGGAAGGTCACCCAGCAGTCAGGTCACTGTGGGCCACCCTGCGGCAGCACTGCAGCCCCAGACTTGGGGGCAAGGGATACCTTCCCCTCTGCCAGCTCAGCTCAGCAGCACTGGGGTCATATTCCCCGGGGACGCTCAGAAAGAACAACCTCCCACTCCCAGGATTGGGCCTCCCACTCCCATCCCTGTGCCACCCCACAGACCCACCTGAAATGTGACACAGGACTTCTCCAGCAGTTTTTGATGGTGGCCCTTGTGACATTCTCTTGGATAAATCAATCTCCAAGTACTTCCCAAAGCAGCTGGTGTTGTCATTCCTGATCATCTTCACATTTCTGAAAACCTGGCAGGCAAGGAGGGAGGAGGTTTGAGCTGGGCCCAGACCTCCAGGTGCTCTGGGGAGGTTCAGTCTCTGCCACTCATTGCCCAGGGAGGGGACAGACCCAGCCTCACACCAGGGATCCGGGCCACGAGGAGCACAGGGAGAGGCTGCAGGGACACCCAGCTGTCCCCGCACAGTCTGGGGGTACATCCATGGGGGGGATGGAGCCCAGGACCTTCTCCTCCATGCTGGAGTCGCCCCAGCAGCCCCCGACCGTGGTGAAGAACCTCATGGCGTGCTTGGCCGACGCCGTCTTCCCCGCGCCCGACTCCCCGCTGATGATGAGGGACTGGTTCTTCCCAAACCTGCCGGGCAGGGACAGGGGAGCTCAGCAGACACAGCACCTTCCAGAGGGACCTCAGCCCTTGCTCTCTGCCCCGCCAGGGGTGCTCCCAGGGGATTCTCTTACGTCACCATCTGTTGCTATTGTCCAGTCCCAGGGGGACACGTGGAATAATTTCCCATTGCAGGACTTTGCCTCCGAAGACAGACCTAAGGCAGAGGCTGCAGTGTAGCCCAGCCCTTGCATGTCACTCACGCCACGTCGGCCCTCTTATCACAGAAGTTTCAAGCCCTAACAGGCTAGCGTGGTTTGAAATACCCTCCAGCTGTTTTGTTATTTGTTAGTTTTGTGTTGTTCCTCCCCTGCGGGGGTCTTCATTGGTTTACCACTGTGTATCTTCCTTCTATGGTTGGTCAATTCTGTTATCTCTACCTCATGATGTAATCCCTTAAAACTGACTGCCAGAGAGCAAACGGGGTCTCTCTGCTTAGCTTCCCTTCGAGCTAACTACCTCTTGCCCCCCAGGGCAGGAGGGAAATAAACTTGGACTGTAGCTAACAGAGTTTCCAACTCTTTCTCCTTGCCTTCTGCTACTGGCTTGAACAGCACACCTACATGCTGTTGAGGAGGCGTTGGGCTGCACTGGTAAACTGAGGCACGCTATTCTCAGTTACCATCCTTCAGTCGCTAGCTCTCCCGGGCTACGGACCACGTTTACCTGTGGACCGGGCTGGGAACAGCCTGGCCGGCGGGGAACGGAACAACCATCTGCCTGAAGGCCTCCTCTGCCAAGGCGAAGATGTGGGGGTCAGTGTCCCCCAGCTCGCGGCCGCTGTAGGTGCAAATCACCTCCTCCTCGTAGGTGGGCAGCGGCTTGTAGGGGTTGATGGTGATGAGGATGATGCCTGGAGGAAGAGGGCTGTGCCAGGGCAGGGCAGGGCAGGGCATGTGCCCAGGGCAGGGAGCAGGAGGGGGCTCAGGGCTCACCGCAGGAGGTGTAGATGGAATTGGCCTCCATCTGGACGCTCCTGGCCTCCAGGAAGCACCGGCGGAGCGAGTGCAGCACGGCCGGCTCGTGCAGGTGGCTCAGGGCCACCAGGTCATTGGCACCCGAGAGGCAGTCGGGGTTGCAGAGAGGAGGCAGCTGGAGCTCGATGGGGTGAGCCAGCGCCTGCAGGGATGGCGGTGGAGCAGGAGGAGGGCTGAACAGAGACAGGCGGCCCCACAAAAGCAGGGTGGGCTGTGGGAGCAGCACAGCCAGAGGGCTTCTGTCTGCAGGCCACACTTGGGGGTCACCAGGAATCCCTCCCTAGCCAGCCTCAGCTGAGCTGGAGGCCTTTTGGGAAGCCAGGGAGGAGCAGGAGTGAGGAGCAGCTCCCCAGGAGGGGGGGACACGGGGCACTCTGAACCACACACACTGCAGGCTCTGGGCACCTGCTCAGGCACTGGGTGGGCCATGTCCAGTCAGTGTGTGAGCCCCCCAGGCCTGCTGAGGAGCCCAGTTTGGGGTGCAGAGTGAGCCATCTCCTATTCCTGGGGATTCCTGACTCCGTGGGGAGCACAGGAGGGACCCACAGGGCTGCACGGCTCCAGCCTTACCGAGCCATCTTCCAGGCAGAGGTGGAGAATGGCATCTCCTTCCCTGTAGCCTCTGGCTATTTCTGCTGCCCTCCACAGACTTCGACGTGGTCAGGGATCCACACCCAGGCACCCTGTGGGACACAGCGGGAAGAGGGCTCTGCAGAGAGCCACGGCCACGAGCCAGGAAAGCATCTGGCCACCAGCCTTGGAGCCACAGCCCTTCCCACAGCTCTCACCTGGGACAGGCAGCCCAGGGGCAGGGCAAGCCAGGGGACCCAGCACCCCGGGTGTGACTCCCCAGCTCCTGAAGGACTTCACACCTCCCTCACACCTGGAACAATCCTCTCCGGAGCCACCCCACAGGGAGCGGGATCCCACGCTCCGCACAAAGAAAGCAGTGCAAAACCACGGGGGAAGAGAGGTGAAAACTGGGCCAAAAAGCCCCAAAACCCCGGTACAGACACCCAGTCAGCTGGCAAGAGGGCAAGCAGCTGGCCTCAAGCTGGCACAGGATGACCTAAGCTCTGGGGACAGGGAACCTGCTCCTGCTGCCCCTGTTCCTGGCACAGGTGCCACGGTCCAGCCCTGGGCATCCCTGAGAGTGCTGTCCAAATGCTCCTGGAGCTCTGGCAGCCTCGGGGCCCGGGACCATTCCCTGGGGAGCCTGGGCAGTGCCCAGCAGCCTCGGGGGGAAGAACCTTTCCCTGAGATCCATCCCGAGCCCTGACACAGCTCCAGCCGTTCCCTGGGCTCCTGTCCCTGTCCCAGAGCAGAGCTCAGCCCCAGAAGAACCATCCTGCTTTGCTGGTTTTACAAATTCAGGGATTGCAAACTTGGCTGCAATGAACATTTCCAGGTCTTCAGTGCCATTAGAGCCAATCACCGGAGCACTGAATAGGCCGGGGAGGGAGAAGGAAGGGCTGAACTTTGGGTTCACATCCAAGAAATCCCCATAGAAACCCAAAATAGTTTGGGCTGAAAGGCACCTTAAAAAAACCATCCCATTCAGGGACACCTCCCACCATCCCAGGGTGCTCCAAGCCCCATCCAACCTGGCCTTGGACATTTCAGAGACAGAACATGAGGATCTCAGTCACTCTGTGAGGATGGATGGGGAAGAGATTCCAGCACCGCCCAGCCCCGGGTTCATGCTGTACATGCCGGGAGGAAGAGCCGTGTTTTGGGGCTGTCCCGTGGCTGTGGCGATCGTGTGTGACACACAGCAGCACAAGGAAACAGCCAGCACACGGCCCTTGATGCTGCGGGAGCAGTTCCCAGGGCAGAGGATGGGGCCGGGGTGCAGGGGATGAGCAGCGGGGCGAGTGGGGCCGGCAGCAGCACAGGTGGGGCCCAGGTGACACCAAACCCCGTAGTCACCTGTGGCCACCAGGCTGAGCACCGGCACAGAGCTGACCCCGGGGACACCCAGGCCAGCACAGCCCCTACAGCTGCAGGGTGTGGAGCCCCCCGGGTGAGCACTGAGCCCCCCAGGCCCGCGGGAAGGGGGTGAAGCCCCCCCAGCTCCCTTCACAGCCCCGCGGGCAGGACCCCCGGGTCCCTCACCTGCACGTACGGGCCCCTCGCAGCCATAGCGCGACCCCCCCACTGCTGGTGCTGCCAGTCCTGCCCCTGCCCCGCCTGCAGCCCTTTATGGCCGTTAATTGCCGCTAATTGGAGGGCGAGGGGATTATGTTCCCTGCCCCTCTTCGCCCCCCCGTTCTGTCCCCCAGCCCCTCCCCGGGCCGGAGGAGCTCCTGGGGGTGCTGGGGCTGGTTCCCCACCTGCTGCAGCATCCCGAGACTCTCCCAGCTCGGGCACCTCTATTCGGGACAAGCCAAGGGTCCCCATTAGGGGCGCCCCAAGACCCCACTTGGGGCATCTGAAGAAGCCTCATCAGACACCCCTGACACGGGGCACCCCAAACTCTCACTCCCCTCCCACCTGGGATGCCACAAGAGACACCATCGAGGGCAGCCACCGCCTCTCCTGTTGAGGATACCCCAAAACTGTCCTCATTCAAGGGCACCCAGGGCCCCTCCAGGTCTCTCATGCAGGGCACCCCAAGGACCCCCATGCCACGGCAGCCTCACAGCAGAGCCCCCACTCCCCTCATTACAGGGAGGGATGTAACGATGTTACAGTTCCAGTAACGATGGAAACCAGTGGCCATCGCACTGGTGGTGCTCTGACACCTCTGGGTGTCCCCACTGCCCACAGGTGCCACTGTCTGGGCCCCCACTGCCCATGGGTGCTGCTCTCCAGGGGTGCCCCTGTCTGTAGCTCCCCGTTTTCCATGGCCCCCAACTGCCCGTGTGTCCCCAGAGCCCTGGGTGTTGCTGGCAGCAGGTCCCTGCTGTCCCCAGATGCCTGAGTGGCCTGGCCATCCCTGCAGGGCCACAAGGAAACCCTGGTGAGCGGGTGCCAAAGGAGGGTGGGTGCAGCTGGGCACAGAGTGACAACGGAGTGCTCAAGTGAGGTGAGGGATGACGAGCATGGAGAAAGGTTTGGGTTGGAAGGGGCCTCAAAGCCCATCCAGTGCCACCCCTGCCATGGGCAGGGACACCTTCCACTGGCCCAGGCTGCTCCAAGCCCTGTCCAGCCTGGCCTTGGACACTTCCAGGGATCCAGGGGCAGCCACAGCTGCTCTGGGCACCCTGTGCCAGGGCCTGCCCACCCTCCCAGGGAACAATTCCTTCCCAATATCCCATCCAGCCCTGCCCTCTGGCAGTGGGAAGCCATTCCCTGTGTCCTGTCCCTCCATGCCTTGTCCCCAGTCCCTCTCCAGCTCTCCTGGAGCCCCTTTAGGCCCTGCAAGGGGCTCTGAGCTCTCCCTGGAGCCTTCTCCTCTGCAGGTGAGCACCCCCAGCTCTCCCAGCCTGGCTCCAGAGCAGAGGGGCTCCAGCCCTGGAGCAGCTCCGGGGCCTCCTCTGGGCTGGCTCCAGCAGCTCCACGTCCTCCTGATGTTGTTCCCCAGGGCTGGGGCAGCTCTGCAGGTGGGGTCTCACCTGAGTGGGGCAGAGGGGCAGAATCCCCCCCTCCCCTTCTGCCCACGCTGGGGGCTCAGCCCAGGGCACTGATGGATTTTGGGACCGGGACCTGTCCAGGAGCACCAGTGCCTGGAGCAGGAGCATCTGTGGGGACAAGGGGAAGGGCAGACCCAGAGCAGGGTCACCCATCCTGGACAGGGACAGATCCACCTGTGGGAGGTGGCAGATATCCCCATCAGTTCCTGCTCCTGCCCCCAAGCTGGCACCCATTTTTCTCCCTGGGCCCAAGGACATGGGAACAGGTACCAAGAGGCTCCAGGCAGGGAGACACCGTGGGTAGCACAAGAATTCATATATAGTAAAAAGTCTTTATTAAGAAGGCTTTGAAGTCAAAAAATAAAACTCTTGATACAATTTTCATAACCGTCAAGTCAGCTCAGCAAATATATAATCAGTACTTTAGCCATGTAAGGTTAAAGGTCCGTTATTTTCTTTTTAAAATAAAATATATTTTAGTTTTTAAAATTTATTCAATAAAGTACATATTTTCCTATAAATTCCCTACATATACATAAAGAGGTAAAAAATAAAAAAATAAAACTAAAAAAAAAAGAAAGAAAACAAAAAAAAAACAAAACAAAAAAATAAAACCCCCAAACCAACCACAAAATAAAATGGAGATAGAAATCTGTCTGGTTTTTGTGACATCGTGTGTTAACTGTGCCCCCTCCATCCCACCCTCCTGGCCTCACATCACACATTTTTGGGCAGTTTTCACATTGGCAAAATACAAGATAGACCTGCATTACAAAAAAAAAAAAATATTTATAGAACCACTGAGAATCATCCAAAAAAATAACTACATACAAAAAGAACCACAAAAAAAAATTATTATAATAATAATAGAATGATTTTAAAAAAATAAAAGACAACCCTTGCGTGTCCTAAAATAAAAAGTGCAACCGGACCTTTTCTTTCTGGTTATTTCAGTTTGCAAACGGAATACTGGTATTTGGGAAGGACTGGTGGAGAACAGCCGGGCTCCCTCCCCAGCCCCACAGCCAGGTGAAGAGTTAAAGCTATTCTGTAAACATAGGAGTTTCCTCCTCGCAGAATTTACGCCCCTCTTTCCTCATCCTCTTCTTCTTCTTCGGCCCCTTCGCCCCCACCNCTCGGTTTAAACAGTTTGAAGTCCTTAAAACGCCGTGGTGTTGGGGTGGAGGAGGGGGGGCCGCCGGGCAAGCCCCTGGGCTAGGAGAAGATGTGGATGGCTTGGGTGGCGGGCACGTGGCACGCGGGGCACTGCGGCTGCGCCCGGCCGCAGATGCGCAGGGCACACTCCATGCAGAACAGGTTGTGGCCGCAGGGCACCAGCGCGGCCATCACCTCGCTCTCCAGGCACACCATGCACTCCCGGGAGCTCTTGCGGTGCCCGTCCGAGCTGCTGGAGTCGGTGGGCGAGCCCGAGGCGGCCGAGATGCTGCCGGGCAGCGAGGAGGAGGAGGAGTAGCCGGTGCTGTTGGAGAAGGAGGAGAGCGAGCCCTGGGCGGGCAGCCAGGCCAGGGCACCGGTGGGGTCGCTGGGGATGCGCCGTGCCGAGGGGTGCTCCAGCCCCGCCGCCCCGCTCTCGGGCAGGGTGGGCGAGTGGCGCGGCGTGGCCGGGCCGCTGTTGCGTCTCTGCGAGCTGTTGATGGAGGAGCAGCTGCTGAAGGCTTGCAGGGGGTTGCCCGAGCGCTCGAAGGGCGACCAGATGGTGGTGGTGGGCGTGGTGAGGTCAAGGGCCAAGAAGTCGAAGCCGAAGTCGCACTCGTCGGATCCCAGCGGGGCCGGGGGCTCGCTGAAGGTGCTGTAGGGGCTGGTGGGGCTGGCGGCCGCCACGCGCCCGCTGTAGAAGGACTCGGTGGAGCCGCTGCCCAGGGAGCTGAGGCTGTCGTTGCACAGCGCGGCCGAGGGGCGCTGCGCCGGGTGGGGGGCCTTGGCCCACGGGGCGGCCGCGCTGCCCTGCAGGTCGAGGCAGACGTCGGTGCCGTTGGAGTGGAAGTCGTTGTCGGCGTTGACGTCGATGAAGGAGCCTGTCCGCATGGTGATGTGCGCCTCGATCTCCTCGCGCGCCCGGTCCACGTTCTCGGGCATGCCCGTCACCTCGAACACGGGCTCCTTGTCGCGGCTGGGCGTCACGATGTAGGTGTGCGTCTGCTGCTGGATGCGCTTGATGGTGGCTCCCTTGGGCCCCACCACCAGCCCCACCACGCGGTAGGGGACCCTCACCTGGATGGTGGTCTGGCCCGGCAGGTTGGGGGGCCCCTGCAGGGCCCCCGTCAGCCCGTTGACCTTGTTGCGCGTGGCCCGGATCATGGAGAAGTGCTCGGCGGCCGACAGGATCTCCCGCTTGGCCATCTCCACGTCCTCCTTCCTCCCGGTGACGATGAACACGGGCTCCTCGCCCCTGACTGGGGTCTTGATGTACGTGTTGGTCTTGGCGCGCAGGGCTTTGATTTTGCAGCCTGCAGGGCAAGGAGAAGGGGGGAAAATGACACATCAACAGTGAGACCTCACGGTGACCCCTCTGCTCGCCCAGGATGGGGACACGACGGACCAGCTGGAACCAGCAGGTCCCTTTGGCTCTGCACATGCAGCATGGACACCCTTAGAGAGAGGGGTCCCTCCTGCCTCTGAGGCCGATGGGGCTCACGGCTCAGTGCTGGGGGGCTGACCTGGCTTCTCCTGGCTCCTGGCACTGCTCTGACCCTCAGGGGTTGAGGATCAGCAGGATGCAGCCAGAGGGCTGGGACAGGTGTGAGCAGAGGTGCCAGGGCAGGCAGGCATGGGGGCACCATCAGGGCCACTGAGCGGGTGAGAAGCTGGATTCACTCCAGAGGTGTTTAAGGAGGTACAAGGGAAAAAAGACATCAAGATGGAAAGGAAGGAAAAGGCTGTTTGTGTCCTGCAGGTCCACTGACACCTCTGAGCCAGCAGCTGAACCTGAGGAACAGCCCTGGATGCACTCCTGGAGGGACAGGGGAGCTGGAGCCCCCCAAGGCGGGGGGAACAGCCACCCCCTCCCCTCCTTGTCCGCAGGGAGGGATCCCCAGTGCCTGGGCTGGGGCAGGGGTGCTCCCAGGGCAGGGGTGCTCCCAGGGCTCCTGCTCTCCCTGTTCTGGAAAGTCCTGCTTCCCCCGCAGGAGGAACGTGATTCAGCAGGCAGAGCATGGCCGGATGTGGGACTGCAGGATGGTGCTGCCAGCTCTGCCTTCACCTCGTACAGCCCCAGGCATGGCCCTGGGCATGGCCCTGCCCTGGCACAGCTGGGCTCTGGCTGCAGGTCCTGGCAGCATCGTCCAGACAAAGGCTCCTGCTCTCCTCTGGGGCTGCAAAAGGCTTCAAGCCTCCTCCAGGGCCACTTTGCTCTGCTCCACTGAGGAGCAGTCTGTGGCTCTGCCAGCCCAGCCCCACTCCCTGCACCCCCAGCCCTAATTGCATCCACTCTTCATTAAGTCCCCGCAACCGGAGCTCACCGGCCACTGGCACACAGCAGCGAGGGACCCCTGCCTGTCCCCTCCCACCCCTGAGCTTTGCAGGGCATCCAACACAAAGCTGGGGGCCAGCAGGGATGGAGGGTGCTCCCTCGAGCCCTGAGCCTGTCCCTGTCCCTGGCAAACGCTGCTGCAGATCCCTGTGGATAAACAGCTCGACTCCTCCGGGCACAGCCAAGCAGCTGCCAGTGCCTGGTTGGCTCCTCTGAGAACGGCTCAGGGCACTCCTTCCCCTCCTCCTCCTCTTCCCAGACGCTCCCTGAGGAAGGGCAGGGCTGCTCTTCCAGCTGTGAAGCTGGAGAAGGAGCGGCCTAGAAGGTTGAGAGGCCTCAGCACATGAAAGATGTGGAGCTGCTGGAGCCAGTCCAGAGGAGGCCCCGGAGCTGCTCCAGGGCTGGAGCCCCTCTGCTCTGGAGCCAGGCTGGGAGAGCTGGGGGTGCTCACCTGGAGAGGAGAAGGCTCCAGGGAGAGCTCAGAGCCCCTTGCAGGGCCTAAAGGGGCTCCAGGAGAGCTGCAGAGGGACTGGGGCCAAGGCATGGAGGGACAGGACACAGGGAATGGCTTCCCACTGCCAGAGGGCAGGGCTGGATGTGATCTTGGGAAGGAATTGTTCCCTGGGAGGGTGGGGAATATTGGGTTTCTGTAGCCAGGTGTTGGTAGCAGGGAGGTTACAGGGGTGGCTGCTGTGAGCAGCTGCCAGAAGCTTCCCCCATGTCTGGCAGAGCCAATTCCAGCCAGCTCCAGGATGGAGCCAGCACCGGCCAAGGCCCAGCCCAGCAGAGATGGTAGAGACGCCTCAGGATCAGGGATTTAAGAAGGAAAAAAGGTCTTGTGCAGCTGTCATTGGGTCCAGAGAAGAGCAGGGTTGGAACACGTGAGAGGAGCAGCTCTGCAGACAGCCAGGGCAGGGCAGGAGGAGGGGCAGGAGCTGCTCCAGGCGCCAGAGTTGAGATTCCCCTACGGCCTGTGGGGAAAACCATGGTGAAGGCCGTGGAAGTCCACAGGGGTGCAGAGAGGCACCTGCAGCCCCAGGAGGAGCCCAGCTGGAGCAGGGGCATGCCCAAAGAAGGCTGTGACCCTGAGGGAAGCCTGAGCTGGAGCAGGGTCCTGGCAGGGACCTGGAGACCCATGGAGAGAGGAGCCCACGCTGCAGCAGGTTTGCTGGAAGGACTTGTGACCCGGGGGGGACCCAGGCTGGGGCGGGGTGTGGAGAACTGGGTCCCGTGGGAGGGACCCCACACTGGGGCAGGGGAAGGGCTCCAGCTCTTCTCCCTGAGCAGCAGCAGGAACAACATGGGATGAACTGACTGTGATCCCCATTCCCATCTCCCTGCACTGCTGGAGCGAGGAGGGAGGGGTAAGGGGAAAGTATTTTTAAGATTTATTTTACTTCTCATGGTCGTGCTCTGATTTTGTTAATAATAAATTCAATTAATATCCCTAAGTTGAGTCTGTTTTGCCCCTGACAATATTGGGTGGGGATCTCTCCCTGCCCTTATCTCAACACATGAACCCTTTGTTGTATTTTCGCTCCCCTGTCCACTTGTGGAGGGCAGTGATGGAGCAGCTTTGGTGGGTGCCTGGAACCAGCCAGAGTCAAAGTGAAACACGGTGCCCAGAGCAGCTGTGGCTGCTCCATCCCTGGNACCATGGTGAAGGCCGTGGAAGTCCACAGGGGTGCAGAGAGGCACCTGCAGCCCCAGGAGGAGCCCAGCTGGAGCAGGGGCATGCCCAAAGAAGGCTGTGACCCTGAGGGAAGCCTGAGCTGGAGCAGGGTCCTGGCAGGGACCTGGAGACCCATGGAGAGAGGAGCCCACGCTGCAGCAGGTTTGCTGGAAGGACTTGTGACCCGGGGGGGACCCAGGCTGGGGCGGGGTGTGGAGAACTGGGTCCCGTGGGAGGGACCCCACACTGGGGCAGGGGAAGGGCTCCAGCTCTTCTCCCTGAGCAGCAGCAGGAACAACATGGGATGAACTGACTGTGATCCCCATTCCCATCTCCCTGCACTGCTGGAGCGAGGAGGGAGGGGTAAGGGGAAAGTATTTTTAAGATTTATTTTACTTCTCATGGTCGTGCTCTGATTTTGTTAATAATAAATTCAATTAATATCCCTAAGTTGAGTCTGTTTTGCCCCTGACAATATTGGGTGGGGATCTCTCCCTGCCCTTATCTCAACACATGAACCCTTTGTTGTATTTTCGCTCCCCTGTCCACTTGTGGAGGGCAGTGATGGAGCAGCTTTGGTGGGTGCCTGGAACCAGCCAGAGTCAAAGTGAAACACGGTGCCCAGAGCAGCTGTGGCTGCTCCATCCCTGGCAGTGCCCAAGGCCAGGCTGGACAGGGCTTGGAGCAGCCTGGGACAGTGGAAGGTGTCCCTGCCCATGGCAGGGGTGGCACTGGATGGGGTTTAATATCCCCTCCAACCCAAACCATTCTGGGATTCTGTGACTCAGCCAGGGCTGGAATGGCACAAGAAGTTGAGCCAGGTCTGTCCCAAGCAGGTAAATCAACCTAGGCTCTGCAGCAGCACCCGGAGAGCAGAGGGAGAACAGGAGCCGTGCTGTGCCTGCAGCCCCAGGCGCGGTGCAATTCCCGCGGCGTTACACCTTGTGGATGACCAGAAGTGAAAACCTGTCAGAGTCAGTGAGCAGCAGGAGCTGCCCTTGCTGCCACAGCCAGGCTCTTCGGCACCACTGACCCCTGGCAGGTGGGTTTATGGCTGGGGCACACGGTAAAGCAACAGCCCAGGGACTGGGGCAGGGCAGAACCACCGAAGGTGACGTTTACTGAAGCCATTATCAAGTGCCAGCTCCTACAGGGCTGTCCTGGGAGAGGCGCCTGCACCTCCCATGTTCCCCTCCCAGATTTATCCAGGTACCTACTGTAAGATCTGCCCCCAGATCTTACAGATCTTACAAGATCTGGCAAACCAGGACAAGCCCAGGGCAGTGGGAAGAGGCTCTGCTGGTGCCTCCCATGGGCACCAGCCTCATGCCCAAGGTCCCAAATTTGTCCTTTGCAGCATCACAGAACCACGGAATATCCCACCTTGCAAGAGACCCACAAGGATCAATGATCCCAGCCCCTGGCCCTGCCCAGACACCCCAACAGTCCCACCCTGGGCATCCCTGAGAGCGCTGTCCAAACGCTCCTGGAGCTCTGGCAGCCTCGGGGCCGGGACCATTCCCTGGGGAGCCTGGGCAGTGCCCAGCAGCCTCGGGGGGAAGAACCTTTCCCTGAGATCCATCCCAAGCCTCGTCAAGTGGCAATTTCAGGATGCAAAGTCACTGGCAGCTCCAGGAGCTGCACACAGGAGCTGCTCAGGAGCCACGTCCCATGGGGAACATGGCCCAGCCAGGCTCTTCCTCACCCCACTCCCTCACACCAGCAGCACCCAAATGATGCCACTGCAGCACCACAGAGAGGAAGAGTTTGTCTGGCTGCTCCCGTGAGCTCTTCACAGGGACAAAGCCAGAAACCTTGGATAAAAATCAAAGGGTGCCTGGCTTGGCCAGTTACACCCTCCTCAAACCAGCAGTACAGGAAAAATGCCCCCAACCCGTGGCTGCTGGATGCTGCCAAGGCCATGGATGGCACCAAACACAGCCAGGGTGGGAGCTGGTTTTCCCAGGGGAGGGGTAGGAGAAGAGGATGGCAGATCTGGGAGGGTGGGGGTGCGGGGTCACCCCCGTGCCTGTCCCAGAACCACACCAGTAAACACTGGGAAGGGAGGCAGCGGCCAGAGAAGCCTCGGCCCGAGGCCATGTGCTGGCACCAGCACCAGGAACTGTGCCTGCAAGGAGCCTCCAGCAGCAGGACACACCAGGGCACCAATCTGTCCTGCCCTGTCCCCAGGCCCCAACTCCTCCTGTGACACCCCTTGGCCGTGGGGACTCCCAGGCAAAGGTCCCAAGGCCCAGAGCGGGCAGGAGGGGCAGGATGAGCAGCCTCCCCAGGCTGGGATCCAGGGAGTGTTTAACCCCTCTGGGACACCGGGAACTGGTGACAGACACAACCTCCCAGCAGGACACCGCTGTCCCCAGCACACCTGCAGCCCCCGAGGTGGCCGAGCCAGGGCTTGGACTGCAAGCTGGTGGTTTAACCAGCAACTGCAACTGGGGGAGCCATGGAATGGTTTGGCTCAGGGAGCTCTGAGCCCCATCCAGCCTGGCCTTGGGCACTGCCAGGGATCCAGGGGCAGCCACAGCTGCTCTGGGCACCCTGTGCCAGGGCCTGCCCACCCTCCCAGGGAACAATTCCTTCCCAAGATCCCATCCAGCCCTGCCCTCTGGCAGTGGGAAGCCATTCCCTGTGTCCTGTCCCTCCATGCCTTGTCCCCGGTCCCTCTCCAGCTCTCCTGGAGCCCCTTTAGGCCCTGCAAGGGGCTCTGAGCTCTCCCTGGAGCCTTCTCCTCTCCAGGTGAACAGCCCCAGCTCTCCCAGCCTGGCTCCAGAGCAGAGGGGCTCCAGCCCTGGAGCAGCTCCGGGGCCTCCTCTGGACCAGCTCCAGCAGCTCCACATCTTTCTTGTGCTCAGAATGATCCAGACCAGTACAACATATTTCAGATGAGTCCCTGCAAACCTCCAGCCTGGACAGCCACATCCCTGTGAAGCTGATGCAGGATCAGGGTCAGGCCAGAGGGGGCTGTGGAAAGGACCTGGAGCTGCCTGGCAGTGCCAGCGAGCCCCCAGCCCAGGCAGTGCCAGACCTCAGCCCAGTAGCACCAGGTGGCACCCATACATTCCCCCGGCCAAGGGCTGCTGTGCAGCACCAAAGGCAACAGAGCAGAACAAAGTGCCCGACTTTGCTGCAAGTCCCCACCAAAGCAGCTTTAAAGATCCAAATAAAAACACCCCAAAACCAGGGGCAGGATGGAGGGGACAGACCCAGGGATGCTTCAGCCCCAACAGCCCTTTTGAACACTGGACCTCGAGAGTGGCTCAGCTGCTGTGTTACAGCTCTTTGGTGGAGCTCTGAGTCCCTGTGGGCACAAACTCACCCTGACACGCCATGGCCACGCTCAGCTGCCAGCAAACCCCTGCGTTCCAGAGGTCTCACTTCCCCCCGCCACATCACAGCCCCCTGTGCCACCACACCCAGCTCTGCCCGCAGGGACAGCCCCGATGGGGGGTGAGCTGGACACTCCTCCCAAAGCGTCTGTCCCAACTCCACACCCTCCTCTTTCACCCTCTCCCCATCGCACATGGTTCCCATGACACTCCACTCTGCAAAACTGCCCTGCCTGGACCCATCCCACCTGCCCTGGGATGGGACATTGGCAGCTTCTGACAAGGAACAGAATCCCAGGGGATTCTCCCCGGGTAATGTGGTGATGGAGGCAGCACCCCAGGAAAAACGGCTGCTCTCCCTGAACATCCTCACTTGGCATCACCAAAGAAAACTTGGCTCTCTGTGAGAAGCCCCACACAGAGCAGGGCTGAGACCACTGCAATAGCCCATGAAAACCAGCACAACACTGGGAGAGAGGGCTGGGAAGAGCCTCTCCATCCTCTGTGCTCCAATAACCACGCTGGAGGTGACGGATCCTGCGCAGCTCATCCACGCCCTGATCCCAGCACGGCCCGGGCAGCCTCTGCTCCCACATCAGGTGCCTCCTGCACACAAGGACAGAGCCAGCTCATCCCCTTGCCCAGACCACACCTCCGCTTGCCCGAGGAGGTGTGTGCTGGCAGTGCCCAGCTCTGAGCTGGTAAAACCCAAAAAGTGCCAGCAGAGCTTTTCTGGAGGAGCCTCTGATGGCACCACGCAGGAGGATGGTGTCTGTCACAGACTCGGGAACCCGCTGGTGCCTCACCCCTGGAGTGCTCTACCCATGGCTCTTCCTCTTCCCCAGCTCTGCAGCATCTCCTGGCCTCTGATCCAGAGTTCTGGAGCTCCTGGTCCCCTTCGTCACTGGTGAATGGCACAGGATGGGCCCGGACTGGAGGAGAAAATCCTGCACCTCCATCACAGCTCCTCTCCCTCATGCTGAGCGCTCCCTCACCCTGCTGCGGGAGGCCGGCACAGCACACCTTGGCTTCTTCTCCAGACACTGGGAAGAGCAGGGCAGGGAGGCTGGGCTCTTCTCCTCGGGACACAGTGTGCAGCCAGCTCTCAGACGTACAGGCAGATCCTTCAGCAACCAGACCCATCTGTGTGACCAAGCTCAGGAGTTCCCAGCTCTGCTGTGACCCAGCTGGGAGGAGGCAGCCAGGAGGATGTGCCAGGTGCCTCCAAGGACATGGCACTGTGGGCAGGAGACAACAGAGAGCAGCAACCCAGGGCTCCGAAATGAGAGGATTCCTTGCACCCCTGTGATCCATGGCGAGGTTACAGGTGCCCAGGCTGGCCCAGAGAGGCCCACGGTCACCCTGTGCATCCTCCCAGCACTGGAATGCCAGCCCCGCTCTAACAGCGAGGAGAGGTGCCATGTGCCATCCTTCCCTGGATCTCCCCTTCGAGCATCCCAGCATCTTCTATAAACAGCAACTTTCCTTTTGTAGAGCTCTGACAGTCCCTGAGTGTCACAGATGGGGAGAGGAGCTGTGGCTCCATCCCATGGGAGGCACCTGGTGTGGGAGGGGAGAGCAGACGCTGCTGGGACAGCAGGAATCCACACAGGCACAGTGCCCACGTGCCAGAGTCAGGGCAGCTCCAACACCTGCCCCATGCTCCTGCTGATTCCCGTTATCCCCACGGCTCTCGCTGCTGGATGGAAACAGGAGCCCATGCCTCTGCCATCGGTGCCCACGGCACCTTTTGGAGATGGTCCCTCCCATGGCAGGAGTCATGACTGGGCTTGCAGGCGAAGGCATGGCCAGGGAATCCTGCCCGGCCAGGCAGCCGTGTGGGCAGGGGGGAGAGGAGCCGCAGATCCCAGCTGGAAAAGGAGCCACGGATCCCAGCTGGAAAAGGAGCCACAGATCCCAGCAGGCAGATGCTGCTCTGCGGTGTCACCGATGCCAATCCAGATGTGGGGTCAAGACAAATGCTCCTCCAGCTCAGGCAAGAAAATACCAGTTTGCTTTAGAGAACAAAGGTTTACCTGATGGGCTGCTGCTGCTGCTCTTTGTGAAAGGGTTAAATTAGGGGATCTGGAGGAGAGAAATTGAAGAAAAGGAGAAGTAGGAGAAGTTGTGTCCAGCTGCCTGTGTCCCACCTCAGCCTGCACAGGACAGGACATCCGTGTGTTGGTCCTGGCTGCCAGGACCTCCCTGGTCCCCACTTGCCACAGCAGCCGGGTCTGGGCAAAGCAGGACGGGTCCCAAAGTGCCCCAGGAGCTGCTCCTCAGCACACGGTGTGTGGGGAGAGATCCTGAGCCTTGCCCCGACTCCAGCCCCTTCCAGGGCACCCGAGGTGCACATCTTCATCCACTCCAATGTTCCAGGTGTGGCGGCACCACAAACTTCTGCTCCCTGGGTCACAGCCAGGCTGGGCAGTGAGGGAAAGACAAGAGCGACAGGGAATGGTCTGGGTGACCCAACCCAGCCCTGCAGTGTTTCCAGCAGGGCACATTTGGTCACCACGATGATGGCCCAGCCAAACACCCCAAGGCTGAGCTCTACAGCCAGACCCCACTGCCACAGGGCTGCCAAAACTGAGGGAGACTTGCAGGGGGGGCCTGGGAACCAGAAGGGCCCGGGAGGCAGCACAGGGTGAGTGAGGAGGGCTCTGCTTGGTGTGAGCCCTGGGGAACAACCTCGGTGTTGCCTCTGCTCAGGCTACACCCGAGCATCCTTGGTGTAATCCAGCTGCCAGTGGCACTGGAGAGCAGCTGGAGCACAAAGACACTGCTGCCAGCCCCGTGCTGCCCAACCACCCCATCCCACTGAGTGATCGAGGGTGCTGAGTGCCCCTCCTCACCAAAAATCCAGTGCAAGGCCACCACGCTGCACCCCAGCAGGCCAAGACCAGGAGAGGGGCAGGACACCCAAGAGGAAATCCCTGGAGAGGGCTGTTCCTGCCCACTCCTGGGGCTGCAGCAGGGAGCTCCAGCTCACAGCCGGCCCCAGGTCACCTCCAACCCCACATGGTGCCCCCCCCAAGCACCCCTCCTCAAGCTGGTGTAATAATTTCTTCGGCAGTATTTTTTTCAAAAGTTTCACGAGCCCGCGGAGCTTAGCGAGCACCCAAACTCCGGCGAGGTGTTTGGGCAGGTACCTGGCTGTGCACCGAACTCCTCGGGGCGCGGGAGGTGCAGCACCGGGGTCTCACCACACCGAAACACCCAGGGAAAGGCACCGACCGGCAGCTCCCGGGCAAACGCAGCCGTTCCCCCGGCCTCCTCCCCTGGCAGAACCAGGGGTTCCCAGCAGAGCCCAGCCCCCGGCACAGCTTCGGTTTCAAGCTGCCGGAGCCCGTGGCTCCGCAGAGCCCGGCGGCGAGGCCACCAAATCCAGGTCTCCATCCAGCCCGGGAGGAGGAGGAGGAGGAGAATCCTCGGAAGCAGGGCGCGGTGCCACGCTCCGCTCCTCCGGCTCTGCCCCGCCGCCCGCCCGGCCCGGCGGGGTCCGGCAGCCCGGGGGGACCCCCGGCCGGGGCGGTGGGACCGGAGAGGGGTGCACGGAAAGTTGGGAGGCCGGGAAGCGGGGCCGGCTGGGAGGTGGCGCAGGCCAATGGGAAGCGCAGAGCATGATGTCACCGCGCTCATCACAGCATGGCTCTGGCTAACAAAGAGAACAATGAGGCTGCCCAGTTCCCCGCTTCCCCCCTGGAAAAAAAGCCCCCCGACCCCCGGCCCGCAGGCCCCCCGGGCAGGGAGGGGTGGGAGGCTCGGGGCGAGGGCACGGCTGGGGGGCCAGACCCCACAAGGGCAAAACAGCCCGGAGGTCACGCTCCCTGCGAGGGGATTCCTGCCGGGATCCCTGCGGACAGCAGCTCCCTTGCTTTTCCTTTTTTTCCTTAATTCCTCCGCCCTGGGGTCTTTTCTTTTTGATTTTTTAAGGTGAAAGTTTGGTTTATTTGGTATGTCCTGGAGACAAAGCCCACTCCAGGCACACCCACCCGGCGAGGGCTGGGGCGTCCTTTTGTGACAGCTGGGTACGAGGGGCTCGTCGGCCGCCTGCGGAGCTCCGGCCACCTACAAACGAGCGGGTTAATGACCATTTATATCGGATTTATCAGTAGGATTTGTAAACGAAGTCTGAAATAAGGGGCACCGTTTACACGCCGGGTCTGAGATACGGAACTGGAGGGGAGGGGGCAGAGGCACAACTACAATGAAACCAAAGCTCTCGCCTCGCTCCGTGTCCTGGCAGCTCCCATGGACTCGCGTGGCTCCCGGGAACTTTCCGTGGGCAGCCGGCGTGATCCCACCCGGGCCGATGGAGTTTAATTGCTATTTCCAGGCAGTTCGGTGGGACTGGCGCGGAGCGCAGCTCCCGGGACCCGCGGCCGACTTTCGGGGCCGCGGGATCTGCCGCC
>VXAD01009375.1:150553-207689 GCA_013399195.1 Dicrurus megarhynchus
GGGGGGGAGGGTCTGAACATGCCGGGGGGGTCCGAGCGTGGGGGAAGGGGGCCCTGAGCATCGCAGGGGGATGGGAGGGGTCCGAGCATCGCTGGGTCGTTCTGAGCATCCCAGGGGAGCTGCGAACATGCCGGAGGGTTCCGAGCATCCCGGGAAGGATCCGAGCATCCCCGAGGGCGCCCGAGCATCCCTGGAGGGATATCCTAAAATTGTAGGGGGTACTGAGCGTCCCAGAGGCACTCCGGCATCGCAGATGGTTCTGAACATCGAGAGGTTCCGAGCATCCCAAGGGGACCCCGACCACCGTGGGGGGGAGGGGGAGGGCTATCGAACATCCCGAGGGGTTCGAGCAGCCCCGGGGGCCACGAGCATCCCCGGCGCTCGGCACCGCCGCCCTCCCCCCATCCGCATCTCAGACACGGCTGTTCCCATCGCGGAGCCGGGGCTGAGCTGCCTGATAAACGCCGCCGAAACCGAGGGAGGCGGGAGGCAACCGGCTCGGAGGGGACAGCCCGGCAGTGCCACCGCCCCTCGGCAGAAAGGACGGAGCAGGTCGGTGGGGACCGCTCGGCACCGCAGGGAGCGGAGCCGCGCAGCGGCGGCGCCTCCCGGTACCGGGCAGCCGCTCCCCCCCGCCCCTTCCGCGCACTCGGGGACAGAGCTGAGGCACAGCCCCGCTCCGGGACCGCTGGATTCCTTCTTCTCCCCGAGTTACTAAACTTAAGAAAACATAAAATCTCCGTCTTTCCCCCCACCATTTCCCCTTGGATCTTGAGCTTCTGTTTCACAGGGTGATTGCACAGAGCCCCAGAGCACTTTGGGGTGGAAGGGACCGTCCATTTCCAAGCCCCAGTTTTGCTGTTCATGCTCAGCAGCAGCGGCACGTGGTTGTGCCTGACAGAGCCACAAACACCTCGGCAGCCTGGATGCCCCGAGACCAGGGCTCCCACTCACCTTCCCCACAAGGCCACATCGGCAGGGCCCTGCTGCCATGGATGTCCCCCCCATGGCTCAGTGCCAAGCAAAGCCTTTGTCCCAGCTGGGCCACGGCTTTACAGGGCCCTTCCACAGCCTGGACTTTCACTCCTTCCCTAGAAAAACAAAGACCAATTCCCAGCTCACCCAGGACCCCACGTGCCCAGACATTCCCATTCCACAGCTCGACACTCAAGTTTAATTTTCTCCGTTTACACATAATTGTCTTTCCCAATCGCTGTCTTCGGGATTAATTCAACCATTTGGCTTGGGATTGATTTTAATTGCGAGAACCATCAGTGTCTGGGCTAGAAACCCCCCCTTCAATCCACCCACTCTGTTCCCATTTCAGATCCCAGGAAACGTTAACTCCTGCTGCTCCATGGCCCCAAAACAAGGCACATGGGCTGGCCCTGTGCTTCCAAGCTTTGCCCTTCAGCTGGTGCCTCTTCTACGGACACAGATTTCACATTCTGATACTTTGAAAAAGAAACCTGAAACTTCTGTGGGATCTTTGCAGCAAGGTAACAGCCACCAGGAACTGTCTCCTTAATTCTTTCCCCTCCTCTCACCTGACAACTAAACTCTACGTCTTCCAGCTGCTAAAAAGTTTAATGAAAAGAGTTAACAAGCTGCTTCTCCTCCTGATTTGCCTCTTCTTCCTCTCCTCCTGCTTTCTCTCCAGAGGACTCAGCTGTGAACTCCCACCAGCCCTTTCCTTCTGTCTGGCTGCTGCAGAGAAAGCTGGAGCATCTTCTGTTTTCTCCCCAGACAGCTCAATTTCACAGAGATGTGTCCATATCCATCCCGATTCCTGTGCTTACACAGATCCAACAGCATCAGCACAGCTCCGGGAATCCTCCCACTCCAGACCTGCCTTCTCCATGCCACGAGCTGTTCAGAGAGCTGGCAGGCTCCAGGATTATTGCATGGAATCCTGGAATATCCTGAGCTGGAAGGGACCCCCAGGGATCATCAGCCCAGCCCCTGGCCCTGCACAGACACCCCACCAATCCCACCCTGGGCATCCCTGAGAGCGCTGTCCAAACGCTCCTGGAGCTCTGGCAGCCTCGGGGCCGGGACCATTCCCTGGGGAGCCTGGGCAGTGCCCAGCAGCCTCGGGGGGAAGAACCTTTCCCTGAGATCCATCCCAAGCCCTGACACAGCTCCAGCCATTTTTGGCATGAGGGTTTGCAGCCACTGAGGAGAGAAGCTTCTCCTCCAGGGACAGACACAGGAAATCCAAGTCTGAGCTAGAGACATACCCCCCTTTGCCCCTTCACTTCCCAGAATATTTAACATAGTAAGTTGAAACAACTTAAAAGAGTGTGGTTTCCATAACTTTAGACAGAAGGGTACAACCCCTCCTCTCCGAGCTCCTTCTGTTTCCAGATCATGGAGAAAACTCGGGCATGGCTGACACTGGCTCTGGTAACAGCACTAGGCAACCTGGAGCAACACAAGAGGAGTGCACTTGTGCCTGAACGGCTCCTTAGGGATTTCCTTGCTGCAGCTCCAACACTAAACACACTCCTGGCCACCCCAGGCCACCACATCAGCTCTGATGTGTCCTGTACGTGGGCTTTCAAAGTCCCCTCAGGAGCTGCACTCCCAACACTGCCATTTTTGTCTCTCTGTGCTCTCTCAGTCCTTTTGGGAAATTTCTACGTCAAGTCCAACAACACCCAGGGAAGCTGCCAGTTGTTATTTTAAGCACTTTGGCAAACCTGGTTTGTAGATGTTGTGCCTCTGATCTGTTCCATTTTCAGCAGAACTAGCTCACACTTTCTTCTGAGAGTCTTAATTCCAGGCATGACACCAAGTGGCCTTTGGGGTTTTTTTAACCTGAGCAATTAGCAGTTCTTAAAGAGACTTGTGTCTCCCATTAACAGAGGAAATGAGTCTACAAACCAGGGAAGTTGTTCAGCACAGCTCTATTTCTTTACCAAAACATGACCATGCAGAAGAACCAACTCTGCTAAACCCAAGAGCAAAGAGAAGGCACTTGCTTGCTGCTTCCAAGCCCATCTGTCCACGTGCTTTCCCCATGTCCCAGCAGGACTCATTCCCAACTGTTTGTACTACCTCTAATCATTTGTGTCTGCCCATTAAAGCCGTGGCTGCCCCATCCCTGGAAGTGTCCAAGGCCAGGCTGGACAGAGCCTGGAGCACCCTGGGACACTGGAAGGTGTCCCTGCCCATGGCAGGGGGTGGAATGGGATGGGATTTAAGGTCCTTCCCAACCCAAACCATTCTGGGATTCTGTAATCCACAGAATAAAGAGGTCCCCCAAAAGAACAACACAATCCCATGTACAGACAGGGAATTACAGAACTAAAGCACACCAGGTGTCACAGCCCATTCAGGTGTTTTCTGGATGGAGAAACAGCAACAGAAGTTCAGCAGAGCATTGGTGCCACCACAGCTCCGTGAGCCCAACTCCTCCAGGAACAACTCTGCAACTGCTGCTGATTCCAGGTCAAGTGTGCAATGGCAGAAGTGACAAGAGCCAAGCTGGAATATTTATTCTGCAATAGAGACCATCCTTTGTAGATCAACCCCTAAAGACAGGATTAGTGAACGCAGACAGGGGAACCCTCCTGCTCCCCCACCAAAAAACCCCACAGCTGTCATAGAATCATCCCAGACTGACTGGGGTTGGAAGGGATGGTAAAGCCCACCCAGTGCCACCCCTGCCATGGGCAGGGACACCTCCCACTGTCCCAGGCTGCTCCAAGCCCCGTCCAGCCTGGCCTTGGGCACTGCCAGGGATCCAGGGGCAGCCACAGCTGCTCTGGGCACCCTGTGCCAGGGCTGGCCCACCCTTCCAGGGAACAATTCCTTCCCAAGATCCCATCCAGCCCTGCCCTCTGGCAGTGGGAAGCCATTCCCTGTGTCCTGTCCCTCCATGCCTTGTCCCCGGTCCCTCTCCAGCTCTCCTGGAGCCCCTTTAGGCCCTGCAAGGGGCTCTGAGCTCTCCCTGGAGCCTTCTCCTCTGCAGGTGAGCACCCCCAGCTCTCCCAGCCTGGCTCCAGAGCAGAGGGGCTCCAGCCCTGGGAGCAGCTCTGGGGCCTCCTCTGGACTGGCTCCAGCAGCTCCACGTCCTCCTGATGTTGTTCCCCAGGGCTGGGGCAGCTCTGCCGGTGGGGGCTTACCTGAGCGGGGCAGAGGGGCAGAATCCTCCCCTCCCCTGCTGCCCACGCTGGGGGCTCAGCCCAGCACAGGGGGGGTTTCTGGGGTCAGTGCCCACGGCCGGGGCAGGCTGAGCCTCTCACCCACCAACAGCCCCAAGTCCTTCTCCCCAGGGCTGCTCTCTGTATTTTACCATTTGCCTAAATCACAGCACATTAGCCAAATTCTATAAAATGGGATCCAAAGTTTAGAGGAAAAAAATACTTTTAAAAAAACGATTGTAGCTGCTCTTCTCCTCTTTAGGAGGTCAATCTCTGCTTTCTGCAGCTCTCCAAGCACAGGTACAGAAAGCACAGGCTTGGAGCACAGCACGGAAGAGGTGCTGCAGCTCCGAGCAGAACCACAAAAAAGCCCTTACTCTGTGTGGGAAGGCTTAAGGGAATATTTCAGCACATCAGGAGCTGAATCACTGCATGTGGGTGGAGCCAGACGGATTGACAAGATCTGGAACTTGAAAGATGACCTCAGCCTGAGATCAATCATCCCACAAAGTCGCTGACTGAGGGAACAGCATATGGGGACAGCTCAAGGTGATGAGGCTCAATGTCACCGTGATGTGCCACAGCTGCAGTAGAGGCACAAGCTCCAGCTGAGGTCACCCAAAGCCTGGCCCACTGTGATCCCTCAGCAGCACCAAGCCGAGCAGCCTTTTCTCTGTTCCTCTTGGCATCCCCATCACGGCACCTTCAGAGATTCTCTCCCTACAGCAGGACATGAAAGAGGCACCTTGGGGGAAGCCATTAGCAAAGGGCTCTTTTTCATGCATTAGATGAATGAAGAATTGAGCTGTCAAGTAATGACTTTGGAGTTGTGGAGAAGCCAACCTGATGGAAAGCTAAGAATTAATTGCAGATCAGACAAAAGCATGAAATAATAAAAGCTGGTACACCACACTTTCAGGTTTTACAGCCCTTCAGATCCCTAAACCCCACAAAACGTGCCCAGTAGGCTAATCCAGGACATGGAACTGCACCCATCTTGCAACAAAAACATGCAGGAAACTTTTTAGGATTCACCTTTTTCCAAAAGCTCAAGCTTGGGAGTCTAAGCCCCCCCTGGAGCACCATGTCCAGCTCTGGGCCCCCAACATCAGGAGGACGTGGAGCTGCTGGAGCCAGCCCAGAGGAGGCCCCGGAGCTGCTCCAGGGCTGGAGCCCCTCTGCTCTGGAGCCAGGCTGGGAGAGCTGGGGGTGCTCACCTGGAGAGGAGAAGGCTCCAGGGAGAGCTCAGAGCCCCTTGCAGGGCCTAAAGGGGCTCCAGGAGAGCTGGAGAGGGACTGGGGACAAGGCATGGAGGGACAGGACACAGGGAATGGCTTCCCACTGCCAGAGGGCAAGGCTGGATGGGATCTTGGGAAGGAATTGTTCCCTGGGAGGGTGGGGAGGCCCTGGCACAGGGTGCCCAGAGCAGCTGTGGCTGCCCCTGGATCCCTGGCAATGTCCAAGGCCAGGCTGGACGGGGCTTGGAGCAGCCTGGGACAGTGGGAGGTGTCCCTGCCCATGGCAGGGGTAGAACGGGATGAACTTTAAAGGTCCCTTCCAACCCAAACCATTCTGGGATTCTATTTCTCAGAAACCTTGGCATTTGTATAAGCAAATGAAACCAGATTCCTTCAGCGAAGCTTTTTTGAATTTTGCCACTGAAGCCAAACCACTTCAGGTCACTCACTGCCCAAATCTGTGCAGCCTCCAACTACTGCCGTTTGTGACTCTGCAAGGTGAGAAAAATCCCCTCAGAGATTTATTTAATGAATTGACCAAAAGCTTTCCCATTGGAGGTCAGTGTTATTTCATACTAGTAGTTAGTGCTGTTAGTTGGTCAGCAGCAGCTACAGATATTGGTAAGAAATTAGCAATACTAAATGAGACTGCTAAGCAATGCCCTGACAATTCCAGGTGCATTTGGTGGGTCATTCTGGAGTTCAAAACGTTTTTCTCTCCCCACCCTCCCAAATGTTCTGTCACTGTAAATACCATTTAGCACACACTGTTCTGTGCTGTTCTCTCCTACACTCCAGCTACTCACGGGATCAGCCTGGGGAGGAGGGGGAGAAAGGTTTTCCCTCATTAATTCAAGTTGATCCCTGCTAATCTGAGAACAAATCCAAGTTTTTAGCTCACTACAGCCCATAGAGGACATTATTTTCTGTGCTGCGGAATTAGGACACCACCTTCCCGTGTCTGTGTTTCATTAAAGCAGGGAGGTAAAATAGGCAACACCAGGAACCTCAACCGACCCCAAAGTCTGGAGCAGTTCCAGCGGATGCAGAAATTCCTGTTCAGAGTGACAACAGCCAGGAATATGCATTTTATGTGCTAGGGAAGAAGTGGTATTATCCAAGTATTTGCATGGGCATCTGGGCTCTTGGAGATTCTTCTCATGGACATAATCCCAATTAACTAGGATTTCCTGACTGGAGAGTTATTACCAAAAAAATTACTTTTTCTTCATTGAACATTCCCCTGCCTCCTCCCCCTTTAAACACACTATCCCATGCTCTTTCCAAGGACCAGGAGTATCAGTCCAGACAGAATGGTCCCTCCTTAAAGCAAGACAAAAGTACATGACTCAGAAGTCCTTCCAGGTGTCCTGCTTCACTCATATCCCACAGAGCAGCAACGAGTATTTAGATGGGATACTGGGAAGGAATTCTTGGCTGGGAGGTGGGCAGGCCCTGGCACAGGGTGCCCAGAGCAGCTGTGGCTGCCCCTGGATCCCTGGCAGTGCCCAAGGCCAGGCTGGATGGGGCTTGGAGCAGCCTGGGACAGTGGAAGGTGTCCCTGCCCATGGCAGGGGTGGGATGGGATGAGCTTTAAGGTCTTTTCCAACCCAAACTCCCAGCCATGACATCAGAGCCTCCCCAGGCAGGGTTTAACATGCCTGCATTCCCAGAGTCCAGCCATGACATCCCAGACTGTCTTCCCTTCCTGATGTGCTCAGTTTACAAGCAAGAAAACTCCTCCCCTTCCTTGCTCAACAGCCAGTTCAGCAAGTTCAATTTCAGATGTGAAACGAGCCAACTTTTCCTGGGCAGAACCACCTCCAGGAGCTCTGCTGGCCAAATCCAGACTGCACCAGTATCCATTCCAATTCATTCTAGGGTTTGCACAAAATTTCATCCAGCTAGAATTCAGTAAAAATAACACTCCCCAAACAGCAGGATAATGACATTCCCTTTAAATCTTTAGGTTTTGTAAAACAAAGTGGAGAGGAAAAAACTGCAGCCACCAACATCCTATGCAGAAGAGAATATTAATTAATGAAATACAAACTTTGCCCCAATACCACTCAACTGCTTTTAAGTACATTATTTACTAATCATGTGCTTAACAAGTTACACCTCAAGCAAGCTGCTTTCTCCACCCTGGGGATAGATTTGATGATGGCAGACACTTTATGCCCATCAGTCATGTCCAGGGCTGAGATAAGACAAACTAATCCAGTTGTTATTGCAGCAACATGAAAATGACATCATGGTCAGTAAAAAGAAATACTTGCTTTCCTTACCTTGGTAGGCAGGTTATTTCACTTTCTTTGGCTGTGAGAGGAGTCCTGGGCCCCTTTTTGGCACTTTGCACAAGCAGCTCCTCCGTATCAATGAAAACATGAATAAACTTTGTAAACTGAAGGGAAGAGAGCTGGACAGGGATAGCAGTGGGGGGAAAACAAGAGAGCTGGCAGCAATTTAAACCTGTCATTCAGTGTGTCAAAATAGGAGTATCAACATCTCAATCACCTGTGTTATGGTTCTACCTACACCTAGGGTAGGTTTAGATTCAAGTAAAAGTAGGTAAGACATCACCAGACACGAAACAAGTTTTAAAAAAGACAACAGCATCAGAACTAGATTGCTCTGGTCACAAGGACACCTCTGGCAGGGGATGTGAAGTGCTGGAGCTGAGATTCAAAGGGCCATATGGGAACAGACTCAAGTTGAGCCAGAAGAGGTTTACATTGGATATTAGGGATTTTTAAATTTATTTTTCACAGAAAGGGTTGCCCAGCCCTGGCACAGGCTGTCCTGGGCAGTGGTGGAGTCACCACCCCTGGGAGTGTTCAAAAGCAGTGTGGATGTGGCACCTGGGGACTCGGCTTAATGGTGAATGTGGTGGTGCTGGGCTGATGGTTGCACTTTATTATCTTAAAAGATCTTTTCCCACCTTAACAATTCTGTGACTCTATCACCAACCTGCCCAAGAGATGGGACACCCTGGCAGCCTCTCCCTTGGTGAGGACACAGGAGAGGATTCTGCAGCAAGAATTTACTGCTTTCCATGAGTTGCCCTCCACATTCCCAGATGTCAAGATCCAAATCTCAGCGTGGAGCCTACAACAGAACCCCCAGAGCATCTCCACTGGGAGAAGTGGAAAGGGCAGAGCACAAAACTCCAGGTAAGGGCTTGAGGCAGACTAGAAGAGCCTCTTCTTTGTGAGAAACATTTAATTCAACACCATGACTTACAAGAGGACAGATTTACAGAGTAATAACTGTAACAGACTGTTCAGAAAGGAAAATAATGGTCGCTGCCTGCAGTGCCAGGTAAAGCTCCCCAAAGCAGCACCTGGCAGAGCACCAGCAAAGTACAATTCAGTCTCCTTGCAGTACTCAAATGAGCAATATCAACCAAGTCAGTGTTTTCAAACCTTTAAGAAAAGGGTGAGTACAGGATCAATCACTTTGGCAAGGGATATTTTTCAGGGATCACTAAGCTGCACTACTCCCCAAGGCAATTCCCCAGCCCCTGGCTGTCCCTGCTAATCTTTCTCACACAATAAAGGCTCTGGGAGCTACTTTCTTCCCCAAGTTTTGGGATACCAACAACTTGTACAATTGGTTGGTGGCACAATATTTAATCCACCACTTTGTAGTGTTCTCTCAGCAGAGACGTCCACACACAGATTATGCAATGGATACCCTAAGACTAAAATAACTTTTGCAACCCAGTCAACACATTCCCCAAGCTTTCAGCTCTCATCTTCCTCCCCTCTCCTTGTCTCCCTTCCCAGAGAAATCCATTTTTAGCCACAAGTTACCCCAATATGCTCAAAGATGTACTGGAAGAGACTGAGGAATCAATCAAGGTACCCATGGTGAAGCCAAACACTTATAAACACATTAAGGCAGGTTTCACATCAGTCCAATTTTCAACACAAAATGCTGGTCACTTCACTGCACATGCAAATAAGAAAGATTCAATACTTAATAAAAAGCTTTAAATTCCTTTTTTAGATATCAATTATAGAAAAATCAACCTTTTTCCTTTCCTTTTTTTTTTTTTTTTTTTAAAGAGGTCAGAACATCACTGCACACAAAAGCAGGTGTGTAGCCACACCTGTTGGAATGGATCCCCTTCCCTCCACACAGAGGAACAGAGGGCAGGTTCTTGGCACCAGAAGAGAAAAAGGAGGAAGTTTTCCTCATTATCAGTCAGAAATGAGTCATCCTTCCATCCCCAGTTGAGAAAGTCCTTCTGACTGGACTTAAACCAAAGTAAAATATACCTCAGGCTGAGTATATTTGCCTCCAAGACTCTGCTCAGAATGTCTGGACACACACAGCTCTGCATCCAAACCGTGGTGTGGAATAAACAAAACCCCCAATTCCCAGAGCTGGCAGCCCAAGTCCTCGAGTGCAACTTCCCCTCCTCACCCAGGCTCAGGTGGGAGAGGCACTGGCAGCTCAGCTCTGAGACTACACTTCCAAGACCAATGTGGTCTTGTGAGGAAATGGCAATTGGGTGACTGGAATTCCCACATGGAATGAACCACTGACGACATGAAATGACCTCCCTACAGTCAGGTACAAACAGGTAGCCCACAGCAGAGTACCCAAGGAGTGAAACAGCATCTCCCTCCCTTGGGTTAGAGAGAAAATGGTTTCTGTGGGTCATTAAAAGTACTTTGATAAAAAAGCTTAAAAACGTATCACCCAGCACTGACCCACAAAAAATAACACCAAAAAAAAGAAAAAAACCAAAATGAGCCAGCAAATTCAGTTCCTAGGATTTTCCCTCCCACCATGTGATATTCCTTTATCCCCTCCCACTTTTGCATTGCCAATCATCCTACCCCTTTAGAAAAAGGAAGGGGAGTAGAGTTTAGACAAGTTCCATCTGCAGAAGTCCCCAGCAGTGAATGAACCCTCAGCTTCCACGTCTCCTGAAGTCCATCCAAAGGCTCTGGGGTACAGTTGGACTGGTGGTGCACTCTTGGCTCTGTGAATGGTTGTGCTGACCCTGCTGAGTGGGTTTGTATTGGGAATTCTCTGATGGAACTCCCTGAAAGAGGAAAAAAGATAACTTTTAAGTCAAAAAGAATTTTTGTACCTTTTCTTAAAAGAAGAAATCCCCCTGTCATAACACACCCATGTCTTTATCTCCTGGATTTCACCTGCAGCAGTCAGTTTGTTCTGCTCCTGCCTGTTGACAGACCTCTACAGCAGAAAGGAATTCAAGGTATTCACTGTCCAAACAAAACTACTGTTGGTGATACAGGAAAATGGGAAAAAAGAGCCCAGGGATAAGATGGCATCTCCCAAAGGCCAAGCAGATCACACATTATAATCAACCTTCAGGCTTCAAGGATTGCTTAACAAAATCAATCTTCCTCCTACCTGAAATCCCCATTCCCTCCAAAGGAGCTCTTCTTCTGCTATTTACCCTAAAAAGTTCCTTTTTTCCCCCCACCACATTCACAATTCTTGTCTCAGAGCCTCCAGAGGAGGCCACTAAGTTGATCCTAGGGCTGGAGAACCTTTCCTATGGAGACAGGCTGAGACAGCTGGGGCTGAACCCTGAGCCTCCTTTTCTCCAGGCTGAGCCCCTTTCCCAGCTCCCTCAGCCACTCCTGGTGCTCCAGACCCTTCCCCAGCCCCATCCAGCCTGGCCTTGGGCACTGCCAGGGATCCAGGGGCAGCCCCAGCTGCTCTGGGCACCCTGTGCCAGGGCCTGCCCACCCTCCCAGGGAACAATTCCTTCCCAATATCCCATCCAGCCCTGCCCTCTGGCAGTGGGAAGCCATTCCCTGTGTCCTGTCCCTCCATGCCTTGTCCCCAGTCCCTCTCCAGCTCTCCTGGAGCCCCTTTAGGCCCTGCAAGGGGCTCTGAGCTCTCCCTGGAGCCTTCTCCTCTCCAGGTGAGCACCCCCAGCTCTCCCAGCCTGGCTCCAGAGCAGAGGGGCTCCAGCCCTGGAGCAGCTCTGGGGCCTCCTCTGGGCTGGCTCCAGCAGCTCCACGTCCTCCTGATGTTGTTCCCCAGGGCTGGGGCAGCTCTGCAGGTGGGGTCTCACACCCACCTCCCCCATTCCTGACCCAAGGCCTCCACACCTTTCAAAGCACAGGCTAAAAAGCAAAGATTCATCAATATTTAAGATTCCTCCCGAAAACCTTCCTGTCCCCAGTGTTTGAGGGGAGATGTAGCACTATCACCTCACCTGGACTATACATTCTCCATCTCCTGGTCATGGTCCTGCTCCTCCTCCTCCTCCTCTTCTTCTCCTTCCTCCTCTGCTCCTTCTTTCTCCGAGGGAGGCTCCCCATCCCTGGCGATCTCCTCCACGTGGGCCAGCATGTCAGCCATCAGGGCCTCCTCCAGCCTCTTCCTCACCTGCTGCACCAGCTCCTCCTGCTTCCTGCCCAACACAAGGGACACCCAACATCAGCTCCAAAGGCTGCCTCTGCCAAGGGAAAAGTTTCCAGTCCCTCCAACACGAGACAAGCATGGACTGGAAAAGCCCTCTCAGAACTCCATTGTAAAACAAACAAAAAAAAACCCCAAAAAACCCCACCTGGCATTGTACTGGAAGTGAAGATGAAAAACACTAAAAATTTGTCCAGTATTTTCTATCACGAGTCCTGCACCTGTTGATTTCTGGCTGAAGTTTGGCTAATCCTGCAGTTGACTTTTTTTTTTAGCCTAACGCTAATTTTTAACTCCTAGTACTAATATCTAACAAGTCAGCCTACCCTGCACAGACTTTCAAAAATAAGACTGGAGAAAATTAAGTTTCAGGCCATTTCTTTCTGCTCATTTTCCTTTTGAGTCCCAACCCTAAGAAGTCAAAGTCACAGCAAAGAAGTGATCAACAATCAGTGGCTCATGGGGCTCCTATTTCAGCTCAGCCACAGGACATCAAAGTTACAAACAGACTGTTTTTCCTGGTCATTTATGTCTAAATCAAGCACAGAAAAGTCATCCTGCAATTCCAAAAGATTTATCAAGCAGTCAAAGCAAGGACTGCCTTTAAACACTTAATGAATGCAAATTGCATGGTGCAGGCCTTTGGTATATTCAGTTCTCCATCAAAAGCTTAAAGCTGAGTTTGACCAGTCCCGATTTATCAGTATTTCACACTAAAGCAACCTATAGCAGAATAAACTGCATCCTTGTTCCCTGCCACCACAGCAGACAGGGCTTGGATTTGGACAATCCATAAATTTTATTTAATTCATTTACTGACACAGAGGAAGGTGAAGAGAACCCAATTCCACTGTTCAGGATTTCTCCAATCCCATCTCTGCTCTGAGGTGCCTTAGTCAAGGCTGCCCCTTCCACTGTCAGACACCTGTCAATAAAAGGAAACTTTGACATGAAAAACAAACGTGAGCCTGAAACTCCAGAGTAACTGAGTGTGGCCAAAATGAAAAATAATGGGCTTTAAGCACATGACAGTGCTTAATGTGACAATTTTTGTCTACTCTAGTGCTAGAGAGCCATTCAAATTAATTCCCAAGCCACAGTGCTCCATCAGACATTTAGAAAGACAAGAAAAGCACTGTTTGAGCACAAGGAACCTGGTTCCAGGACAGCAAGTGCTACTTCCAGTTCATACCTGATATCTTCATCTGTCACCATGAAGGCTTTGCAGAGAGGCTGGGAGGTGTTCAGCCAGACCCCAGGGTTCTTCTCCACGGCTGCAGAGAGCTGGCCAGTGATGGGCATGGTGCTGGTGTGCAGGGCACTGGCGATGGCAGAGAGCAGAGTCTCGTCCGTGCAGCCGGGGCCAACCCCTGCGAGGGGGAGGGAAATCCATAAGCAGCACTGCCCCGGGCAGGGAGCAGGAAATCAGGACAATGGGAATTAAATTTTAATGGCAAAGCACAGGCTGTCAGTCTGAAAGCTCACACGACATAAATCTCAGACCTAAATGCTTCCAACAGCACCTGTGCAGCTCTCCAAGGGTATTTAAACTTAGAGCAGTTCCTCGTTCTGTTACAACAAAAAAGATAATAAAAACCACCAAACTGGGAAGGGAAGATGTTTCCATTCTGCTTGAACAAGGCTGGGAGAGCTGGGGGTGCTCACCTGCAGAGGAGAAGGCTCCAGGGAGAGCTCAGAGCCCCTTGCAGGGCCTAAAGGGGCTCCAGGAGAGCTGGAGAGGCACTGGGGACAAGGCATGGAGGGACAGGACACAGGGAATGGCTTCCCACTGCCAGAGGGCAGGGCTGGATGGGATCTTGGGAAGGAATTGTTCCCTGGGAGGGTGGGCAGGCCCTGGCACAGGGTGCCCAGAGCAGCTGTGGCTGCCCCTGGATCCCTGGAAGTGTCCAAGGCCAGGCTGGACGGGGCTTGGAGCAGCCTGGGACAGTGGAAGGTGTCCCTGCCCATGGCAGGGGTTTATAAAGGGATGAGCTTTAGGGTTCCTTCCAACCCAAACCCAAACAGCATTCTGGGATGCTCTGCTGTTTCTGGAAGGTGAATCCCCCCAAAAGCTGAGAAGTTTTGCTTCAGTGTTTCCTCAGAACAAAGGGCACCCAGGGACCTCCAGGCAAAGCACTGCAGCACTACAGGAACGGCCAAGGTCCTGCCAGGCCCTGGGAACAGGGAGCTCACCCTCAGCACCTTCACTCACTGCTGCCAGGTGCCAAAATGCCAGCCCTGAGTGAAGGGCACCCTCTGATTACCTTGCAGCCCTTTGGGAAGGTCCATTGTTTTCACCAGCTCCTCTGCAATGTCAAAGGCGTTCAGTCCACTCAGCTTCTTCTCCCAGAAGAGCTGCAGTCAAAGCAGGTGGTTACTGGTGGTTGTTGGCACAACCAGAAACAGAACTGACAATTCCACAAAACCCCTGCTCCTGTGCAGAAAGGGAACAGCAGTGCTGGGGACAGTTTAGTGTGGATTTACCACAGAAAGGATGTGCCACGTCCAACAGCAGGAATCCTCGTTGCCAATCAGCCCCACAACTCCTCTGTCCCAGTCGGCTGCCTTGAAAAACTCTCTTTTCTTCCAGGGCCTGGTACTTTCCCTGCTCTGAGCTGCAGCAGCAAGGCCAGGCTTGCTGACTTTCAGCTACAAGCCCACAGTGTGAGACAGCCTTTTTTACACCCTATTTCTCTCCTACATTTAAGGAATGCAAGAACTGTATTCAAGGTAAAATATTATTTTCTTCCTCTCCAGCAGTTTGGTCCTTTCTCCCATGTCTGGTTCTTTACCAGATTTTGAGTCACAGGCCCTCCCCATGCTTAAAGGCACCTGAATGTCTGGTTTGGTAGAAAGCCAAATACATCACCTTGATGCAGCTTCAACTCTGCACCTGGTGCAGGGGGTGAGCAGTGAATAGCTGGAGGATCAACTATCGTGCAAAAAACCACATTTTTATCGAAGTTTTGAGAAATCAAGAACTCACCTCAAACATTCCATGTACACCCTTTTCCTGCCTGTCAAAATCCAAGTGCAACTGACCCCACATGACTTTTCCAAAAAGGGGAATGAGGGCACAGCCCAAGCACAGGCTGGCTATTCTCTAGCCTTTTGAATAGGTGATTTTTTTTTTTTGTTACCCAGAGTAGCTGTGGCTGCCCCTGGATCCCTGGCAGTGCCCAAGGCCAGGCTGGACAGGGCTTGGAACAGCCTGGGATAGTGGAAGGTGTCCCTGCCCGTGGCAGGAGGGTGGAATGGGATAATTTTTAAGATCCCTTCCAGCCCCCAAGAATTCTGGGATTCTGTGATTTTTAAGCCAGTGCATGATGGGACTTGGCACTGCTTTCTAATTTTGCAGAAACTTCTGGAGTCAGCTGAGCAAATGTCAAAATATTCTGCTGTCCAGTACAGTATCTTAAACAGGAACACAAATCCAGCTCAGAATTTGGAGAGGGCATTTTATCTTTAGTGTTCTCTTTTACTGCCTTAACTATAAAAACTGCAACAACACTGTGAACGTACAGGTTCTGCTTCCCTAGGAAACCATGGTAAGACCCTGCCAGCCTGCTTAAAAAAACAGGAAAAACCCACCCCAACCACCAGAAAACCCCACCCAAGTCCGTTTCAGATAAGTTCTATCTCCCACCTGGAGGTTCTAGTTGAACTAGGTTTATGTAATTCTTAAAAACTGCCCTCAAAATGTGTTTTTTGACGTTTTCAGAAAAGGTTTCCAGTGTTCCAGCTGGTACAGCTTATTTTACCAGGGCCTCTCCTTGTCCAGAGCACCCTTTCCTTCAAGTCTGGTGTGTTCTCTTGCTTGCAAATACACATTATGATAAGAAAAACACTTTGATTTTGTATTAATAATGACATTCTAAGCGAATTTATGATCTTATACTGGCAGAGTAACACCACACTGGATGGGGTCTGTGCAGAAGCATGGATTTAATGGAACATGGAATTCTTACCCAATTGCAACATTTGACAGTGATTCTAAACCTAAGTGTCTCCTGAAGCGGTTACAACGTGGGAATAATTTTGTAGGTAACACTTAATTTCAGCATTAAGGAAATGCAGCTGCACCAGAAGTGTGATCCAGCCAAAGGCTGGAGTTTATAAACCCCCGTGCACAGAGCCCATAGCTAGAGACTGGGAATGGGGTTTGTTCTTATTTAAGAGCTGGGAGCACTGCAAGCCACTGCTTCTGAAAGATCAGGTTTTTCTGAATTCTGAAGCATCACAGATCAGGAATCGCCAGGGACGATTTGTTCAGCATCACACAATTAAAGCGGATTATTTTGGGATCCTCCCAGTAGCAGATCCAGGAGTTTCTCAGCCTTACCTGCCTGGGCTGGTCCACAGCTTTCTGGGGGTCACTCTTCACCTTGTTGCTGGGGTGGTTGGTGATCTTTGTGACGGGCTGTTTGAAGATAGAGGCTGTCTGTCTCACGGGCAGGGCTGTGTTCAAATCAGGCTTGCCCTGTTTCAAACAAAAAGAAAAGGAAAAGCCCACAAAAATAGTTTCAATTTGCTAAAATGCTACTACAGCCACAAAGATGTGCAGGAGGGAACAGTTCCTGATGAAATCTTGTCTAATCTCAAGTTATACAAGTTAGGCTGCTAAAAATGCATAACTAAATTCAAATCTTGCCTTAGACCTATCAAAGTTCTCCACTCATTCTGTCTAACATAGCAGCCTCCTCCCATTCTAGTTCATACACATCAGTTTTACTCCCATTTTTAATGACTTCAGGAGTCAGAAGAAGCCACGTGTAATCACTAGAACAGAGGATTACAAGACAATATTTGTAATAAATAAAAAATTTACAAACAGGGATTTAGAGGCTGATTTCTGAATCAGAAACCGCTCCAAACCATTCCTTTTAAATACAGTTGTGACCAATAAACAAACCCACACAGCTGGAAGCTGAATCCTGTTTTTTACCTTGGGTTCTGAACAAAGCTCAGCTTTTAAATGAAGCTCATAATCAATTTTGCACTACACGACTGCATTTTCTGCTAGGGGGAGCATAGGAAGACTGTTCCTCATCCCCAAAATCCAACACACAACTCTTGGAATGGCTGTAGGACACACTTTGTTCTCGGGGATGCAAACACCACGTCTGCTTCACAGATTTATTCATGAGATGTAGAAAAGATGTATTCAGGACAAATATAATTCTGAACCATCTGGGTGCTAATCCATTCAGAAGCCAGCGATAACATTTGTACATTTATTGAGAGTTTTGGGCAGAATTTTTAGCCTGAGAGGTGTGTGAGCTGCTGGTCTCTGCCTCAAGGCAGGTCTCAAAATATCACTGCAGCACCCAGGGCTGCAAGAAATGTTCCCAGCACTCTCGTGATGATGATTCTTGACTGGCTGATGTATTTTAAAAACGAGCATTGTGCCTTTTCCACATTCAGTGTTTAGGTGCACAGACAGCAGCTTTTGGGTTCTGGGAAAGATTTTAGCACCCGATGAAGATGCTTAGGAATGACTTGGGACAATCAATCCAGACAGGGAGCCTGTCACTGCCATCCTGACTACACCTCAACAACCTGAATTACCAGCTAGAGAATCTTTTATTTTGTTCTACAAATAGGCTCACAGTCCTCTTCCCTCTCCCGCTTTTTGCCCCAAATGCCACCTCCCCTTCCATCAGTTCCAAAGCTGGGTCACCAGCACAGCCTGGGAGAGCTCCAGGAAGTCACTGGCAGATCCTGCAGCATCTCCTCATCCCTGTGGACTCAAAACCCTCCTCTCCTCTCAAACCAAAGGCCAGGGCAGGGCAGAGCTGCTGCACAGCCCCAAGAGATGTGGGGATCTGGAGGACACCGTGCTGGAGAAGATGAGCTCACACTCCAAGGAGGGGGATCATGGAATCATGGAACAGTTTAGGTTGGAAAGGACCTTAAAGCCCATCCAGTCCCACCCCTGCCATGGGTAGGGACACTTCCCACTGTCCCAGGCTGCTCCAAGCCCCGTCCAGCCTGGCCTTGGCCACTGCCAGGGATCCAGGGGCAGCCACAGCTGCTCTGGGCACCCTGCGCCAGGGCCTCCCCACCCTCCCAGGGAACAATTCCTTCCCAAGATCCCATCCAGCCCTGCCCTCTGGCAGTGGGAAGCCATTCCCTGTGTCCTGTCCCTCCATGCCTTGTCCCCGGTCCCTCTCCAGCTCTCCTGGAGCCCCTCTAGGCCCTGCAAGGGGCTCTGAGCTCTCCCTGGAGCCTTCTCCTCTGCAGGTGAGCACCCCCAGCTCTCCCAGCCTGGCTCCAGAGCAGAGGGGCTCCTCTGGACTCATTCCCACAGGTCAATGCCTTCCTTGTGCAAGGAACTGAGGAAGGTGACAGTCTCTTCCCTGCCCTTCTCCACAGAAGACTGAGCAGTACCACAGCTCTCCTCCATGGCACCAACCCCCTGGGATTTGTCCAACCCCCACCAACAGAGCTGTTCTGACACAACTCCAAGTTCACACTTCAGTTATGAAATGCTTCACTTTCCCTCTCTCCCAGACACTGCTCTGGCAGTCCCACAGCAGGGAGGGGAAGCGCTGCTGCCTCTCAGTCTTACTTTGGCTTGGCTGGAGCAGTCGTAGCGCATCCTCTGCCTGTTCTTGTTCATCTTGTTCATCAGCATTTTCCCTGTGCGGAAGTCGAAGGTGCCCAGGTCCATGGAGCTGCCCAGGTAACGCGCCAGCTGCGGCTTGCTCCGGAACTTCTTCCCGCTGGGGCTGGAAAAAACACACCAAAGAGACATGGAGGGAAACTGAAACCCTCTGCACTTCCACAGCAGCGCCTGTGCAACTCAGGAGAGAGGATTTTTATTTCCTTCCTGAAAAACACGTGCTGAACTTTCAAGAATGAAGTTCAACTCTAAAATGCGTGGTTTTGCTTTCATATTAACTCCTTCTTGTGTGGAACAAACAAATTAAGTTACAGTGTTTTTATATGTCAAGAGGAAGACTCAGATCAGGTAAACAAATGTAGAATAATTCACCCAATAACCATCAGAGGTTTTCATTCGGTTGTCTCTCATAGTAAATGCCCATTTTCAAGTATAATTTCTTCTCCCAGGACTGTTGCATTTGACCAGCACCACAAATGCTCCTTGTCCCCTCTCCCTGCCCCTTGAACAGCACATTCAGGTTTGATTTTATGCCTTTTGTAGCATCCTGAAGACTTCAGAAAAGGAGAAAAGCAGAAGTTAACTGCTGACAAGCTGCAAAACGAAGAATCACAAAGTGATGCAAAGATAAAGGTCAAAACCTCAGAAAATTTTCCTTTAATGGCAAAAGGGAGGAGAGATTCTTCTGTAACACCTGGGTTTCCACGAAGACTCAGCCTGGAGAGCAGGCACAAATTATTCCAACTCTTTATTGGTGTTTTGTTTGGGTTTTTTTGTGGGTTTCTTTTTTAATAATCCAACATCATAAGCTATTTTTTTATTCATAATGCAAAAACAAGTCAGTGTGTTATGGCTGCAGTGTAAGACTGTACAGACAATAAGCACCAAGTATTCTTCACCTTCTCACTGAGCATCATAACAACACCTCTTTATTCCCTCAATTACTCTCACTTCTGGTTTGCTCCACCTTGCAACTTGCATATTCAGTCCTAGTTCCCATCCAGGAGCAGCAAATTCCCTGTATATCCACCACACTAGCACAGGTTAATGGGCCGGAAGGCATTTTAAGACCAAAAATGCCAGTTACCACCTTATCTCACACTGGTGAGATACTGACTACCTCACCAGGGTCTTAACAAGAACAGAACAAACCAAAAAACAAAACAAAGGAAAAGTCTATTTTCACATCTTGTCTGCTGCCCTGAAGCTTTGTTTGGGGAAAACCAGCATAAGCAGAGAATTTCTGGTACAGGACAGTGACAAAGCAATTAGGCCAAGTCAGACTGTGCATGAAAAAAAGAGATTTTAAAAAAACCCCAAACCCAAAAAGAATCAAAGTATTAAAAGCTCTCCAAAAACTGAGATAAATTTCACATAAATTATACTAAAACTGAAATTTGGAGAAGTCTCTCAAAGGAGTTAAGACTGAAAGGTTGTGGTCATCCCACACAGCATCTGCTTAGGAAGCTCCTGGCTCCAACTGCTCCCAAGCTGCTGCCTGGATCTCCTCCCTGCCACCACCACTGCTCACACAGCCCAGTGTTCATGCAAATGAACCAGCTGAGGAAAATAATCCATCTTCGGAGGGCAGGGAGAGGAGGAGGAAACACTCCCTCACTGGTTATTCCTCAGCTGGACCAGCTCCTTGTGGAGCTGCACTGGGGTCAGGAGACAACACAGAGTAGGACCAAGCAGCCAGGAACTGAGCCTGTGTCCAGCCTCAGATTTGTGAATCCTATAAAGGGAGTTATTTGCCTCAATCCAGAGAGAGGAATAATCAACTCCAGCAGCTTTAGGGCAGAGCTGTCGCTGCCAGTGAAGCCAGGAAGAGAAACTCCTGCTGCATGAAGAACATGGCACCGCTTCCTTTTCCAAGATCTGCTGCTCCAATTTAGGGTTTAGCGTCTTAGCAGGTTTAAAAATAATGCATTTAAGTGCAGAGTAACTTCCAGAACAGTCAGTATAGTCAAAGACAGGATTTGAAGTGAACAGAGCCCTCCACCTCTGTGTGTTTAGTATGTGCTGTGGTCATTTTGCAATGAAGAACTGAAAAGCTGCTTAGAGTCTCAAAAAACCCACCTGAAGTGACTGAGAGTCCTGTCTCTTCCTGGGGAAGCTTGGCCCAAAGGAAAAGCACTGAAATGTTCAGAAGAAAAACTTTTATTCTGATTAGGTCTTGCAAAAGGCAGGATCACCCCCAGGCTCTCTGGGACAACAGCAGATCAGGGAGCAAAGCTATGACCAAAAGGTGACAGAGAAAGGAAGGGGTGGGGTGCCCTGGAGCTCCTGGGGACCCCCTGGCAGGACCATGCAGGACATTGGGGCACCCACACACACCTGGGAGGGTCAGAGGTGTGGGGGGGGAGCCAGAGGAACCCAAACCTCGAGCAGGATTCCTGCTGCACACTAGGACACACAGAAACTCCCCCAACATCACGGAACTCTGAGCCCTGTTAAAGCGCCCTTTAAATGTCACAAAGCACAGAATTTACCTCCTTCCACTCCTCCTGCACTCCTGGTTTTGAACAAAGCTTTTAAAGAGGCCCAGAAATGAGACATTTTGGTACAAAGCTGCAAACCCCAACCTCTGCTCTGTAACATCCCCCCCCCGGCAGCGATGCTGCGAGCCCGGATTGATCCCGGGCTCCTGAAGTAGGGTCTGCCACAGTTCCCCGAGTGTGAAAGGCAAGGACACGGCCAAGTTGCAAAGGAGTTTACAAGTTGCAAAGGATTTTACATGCTCGTCCATCACCAGCTCCGGGGCTTTATCCGCTCGGGCCGCCTGGCTCCCGCTAACAAAACAAGACCTGGCTGCTGGGACCCACCCCGAGCCACCCCCAGCTCTCATTCCCAGACTTTTCCGTGCGGATTAAGCCGCGTTCGGGGCAGCCCATTGAAGGGCCAGGCCTGCCAGGTGCCCCTGCTCTCCATGTGCAGCTCACCCTTTGTTTCCTGCCTTATATCCTTAAGGAGAGAGAGGCTGCCCAGGCCCTCTCCCCTCCTCCCTCATCACAGTCTCCTCCCCTCCGCTCTCCCATTTAGCCTGCACAGGATCTGCACAACTTGGGAAGCAAGGGACAAAAGACAAAAAAAAAACCGAGCAAACCCAGCCACCGCCTGCCTCTGGAAGAAACGGAGGCAGGAAAAACCCAGGGAAAACGGGTCACGGAAAGCAGACGCTCAGAGCCTCGTTTCCTCGCTGGATGGGGCAAGGGAAGAACACAAAACTATTCTCCTTCTTGCTTTCCATCGTGCTCCTTCCTCTCACTTCTCTCCCCAGCTCTGCTCCAGGCAAATCCCGGCACCAGGGGCTCCTGGAGGGTTGCAGGACCCCCCGAGGGAGATGGGGACCCCAGGACACCGCACAACCCACCACTGTCAGCGTCTCTCTCGCAGCATCCTCACGTTATCCCTGGATGCAGCATCCACACCCAGCCCTGCCTCGGGGTCCCACACTCCAGCTGGGTTATGCTGGGATGGGCTGGCACAGCCATAAAACCATGCCAGACCAGGTGGGCGACACCTCCAGCTGCCACAGCCCGCCCCACACCCTCACACACCCACAGCCCCATCCCAGGGCTCCGCTCGGAGCAGCCTCGGGGACGCGACCTGTCCCTTCCCACCGGGGCTGTCCCCAGCACGTGGGAGGGATGACGCTCCCGAGGGATGATGCTCCCTGCCCCGCAGGGCAACGGGGGGGGTGGGGGGCGGCGGTTCGTCTTCGTTCAGCAACTTGGACTCCAACCATACCAAAAAAAACCCCCAAAAACCCCAAACAAAGCACTTCGAGACACACAATCTCCCAAATTTCCAGAAGCATCACACCCCTAAGAAGAGCCCAAGTGGCAGCTCTGTAACACAGGGACAAACACAAATACAACCAGATGATTTTGTAGGGCTCAACTCAGGCATCATGGAATTGTTACAAATGGAAAAGACCTTTAAGATCATCAAATCCAACCATCACCCCAGCATCACCACCATGTTCACCACTAAACCATGTCCCCAAGTGACACATCCACATGTTTTGTGAACATTTCCAGGGATGATGACTCCACCACTGCCCTGGGCAGCCTGTTCTAATCCTTTACAACCCTTTCCATGAGAAAAATTTCCCTAATACCCAACCTAAACGCCCCCTGGTGCAACTTGAGGCCATTTCCTTCTCATGAGAAGAAATCATGAGCTTCCCTGCAGGCAAACCAGAGCAATAGAGGAAAAGCAAAGTACAGACTCAGTAAAAGCATTCTGCTCCACAATTTTTTTTTGAAAAGACTGTACTGATCAAAATATCCTTGGGGGAGTGTTAAAAACATTCCCTTCCAACTTCTTACATTTGTGCTGCAAAGGTAAGGAATTCTCAACAAAATAAGTTTCACTCAAGAGTGTGAAGTTTCCCAGCACAGTGATGTCAACAACCTGAGGCAGAGACAAACAGTGATCCCAAATTTCTGACACTTGGTCATCAAACCTTCAGGAGAAAAACACTCTGAAGAAAAAAGCCCCACAAAGCAGCACTAAATTATCCTTCCTCCCTGTGGAACCCTGAGTTTGAAGAGAGCCAAAACTCTCTCAAAGACAACTTGCCACTTGGACAAAATCCCTGACACGATTTTCTTCCTGAAATCCTGCACTTTTCCTTCTCACTCCGAATCCAGCCCACAAGTCCCACCAAATCAGCCAGAAACCCTCCTAAGGATGAGGTTCGAGGACTGGTTTTAAGAACCTGCCCAGGTACTCACACCTCGAGGAAGGTGTAATTTCCAGCCGGACCGGCTCTCACACACATCTCACAGGGGGTTTTCCACAAACCCTCCCTGCATCCGTACATCCCCGGGAGCTGGACAGAACAATCACCCAGGTAAACAACAGGCACAACTCGCACAGGCATTACTGAACTGCCACACCTGTATTTGCCACTCTGAGGTAATGCAAAATGCAACAGAAACCAAAAATTAGCGCAACAAAGCTCTATTCTACCTTTGATCTCTGTCCAAATTGATACTAAGGGAAAACCCATAATAATTTGGGAATAAAAACATGCTACTTATCCTCTCCCCCCTTTTTTTTAAAAGTTCAGCTCTGACACTACAACTTTACAAACAAGTTCTGGGAAAACCAGGGATCTTTGAAGCTTTCAGCTGCTGCTGGTGGTCTCATCCTGCCCTCAGCCTCTGAGCTACAGCAGCAGAATCGGCTTCATGCTCTCGAAGATGGCACTTTCTGGTTCACTCACCCTTTTCTCACAACCATAATCTGATTCTAAAAATGAAACCTGAAGCTAAAGCTGTGGCTGCCCCTGGATCCCTGGAAGTGTCCAAGGCCAGGTTGGACGGAGCTTGGAGCCACCTGGTCCAGTGGAAGCTGTCCCTGCCCATGGCAGGGGGTGGAATGAGATGCCATCCTGTGAGGATTCTGTGACAGATGCAGAAGTTGATGGTATGGATTTTCCCGACAAGCAGGGCCAGGTGAGGACACGGGGACAACTCCTGCTGCGTTCCCAGCTCCCGCTGGACCCGAGTTTCACACCTCAGCCCGCGGGTGCCTCGTGGGTGCGGGGAGGATCCATATGGCCACCTACAGCCATATGAGCCATGCAGGGCTATAAATAGAAACCCTCCAGCTCCCGGGCCATGTGCTCCCCCACAGCCACACTCCCGGGAAGGCGCATCCCGAGCCCGCCCCGGGGCCACCACCGCGAGCAGCCGACGCTTCCTCCCCAAAATTCCTAAGTACACCCAAAAAGCAGCAGAGCGAGCCCCGAGAAAGGAGAAACAACACCCCGCCTGCTCATTTGAGAATAAAGAACCCCGGGCGTTCGCAGGGCATGAGCCGCTCTGAGGGGACGCGGGGGCTCCTCACGGCGCTCCCCCATCACTGAGGGGGGGCCGAGCATCCCCGACCGCCCCGCGGCTACCCCGGGGCAGGTCCCCGCTCCCTTCCCCTCCACCTGTGGCTGCAGCCCCGGCCCGGCCTCCCGCGGGCCCCCCCGCGCCCGGGGCGGCCCCGCCGAGCGCTCCCACCTCTTCCGCTCCATGGCGGCTCCTCCCGGCCCGCTCCCGCCTGGCTCCGGCCGCCTCCCGCCGGCTCTTCCCGGCCGCCGCGCTCTCCTCCCGCNACCCGCCCGGAGCCCCGGGGGAGAACCGGCCCCTCGCCTTGGGGCTGCCCCCGGGGGGGTCCGCGGGGTTCGTGCCGTGCAACAGCAGCATACCAAAAAAAAAAAAAAACCAAAAAAAACCCCACCAAAAACCAAACCCAACAAAAAAAGGGGAAATCTGCACATGAGGAGATGGAGTGAAGACAAAGCAATGAAAAGTTTTTCAGGAAAGCGTGTAAACCAACCCCTACTGCAACTGCAGTGGCCAAATTCCCCACTGTGGTACCGCCAGGAGAGGTGTCTGCCTCGCGCTGCCAAGGAATATCCACCTGGGAACCCAAGCTTTGGGAATGAGGCACCACCCAGCAGCTGGATTCCGGCAGCTCGTGTTCGCCATTCCAGTATCCACATGCTGGAAAACACCAAGCACCACAAGGCAGCCTCCTTCCCAAAGCAAGTCAAAGGAATCAATTTTCCTTTAATGAATGATACATTAGATTTTTGTTAAGAATCCTGCTTAGAGCAGCAGTCGGGAAGGGATCAGTGTCGGACTTTACAGCAGGGGCGTCCACATAGGAGTGCGTCTGCTCTCTCCAGCCACCGCTGTGGTCTGACATCAAACTCGGTTTGTGTCAATAGCCAGTGATTCCTCCAGTCCTCAGCTGGCAGTAACTCAGAATCCTGGAATATCCTGAGCTGGAAGGGACCTACAAGGATCATCCAGCCCAGCCCTGCCCAGACACCCCAACAATCCCGCCCTGGGCATCCCTGAGAGCGCTGTCCAAACGCTCCTGGAGCTCTGGCAGCCTCGGGGCCGGGACCATTCCCTGGGGAGCCTGGGCAGTGCCCAGCAGCCTCGGGGGGAAGAACCTTTCCCTGAGATCCATCCCGAGCCCTGACACAGCTCCAGCCGTTCCCTGGGCTCCTGTCCCTGTCCCAGAGCAGAGCTCAGCCCCTGCCCCTCCGCCTCCCCTCGGGAGGAGCTGCAGCCCCCGAGGAGCCTCCCCTCCGTCTCCTCTGCTCCAGCTGAACGAGCCAAGTGCCCTCAGCCACTCCTCAGACCCTTCCCCAGCTCCGTGTCCCTCCTTTGGACACTCTCCAGCAGCTTTGGATCCTTCTAATCTTGTGGTGCCCGAAGTGCCACCAGCACTGGAGGTGAGGCTGCCCCGGTGCAGAGCAGAGCGGGACAATCCCTCCCTGGCCTGGTGCCCCCCAGGACACGGTGGCCCTTTGGGCTGCCAGGACACACCGGGCACTCAGATCCAACTTGCCACTGACCAGGACCCCCAGGTCCCTTCCCACGGCGCTGCTCTCCAGCCTCTGATTCCCAGTCTGTCCCTGCATCCTGGGCTGCCCCATCCCAGGGCAGGATCCGGCACTTGCCATCGTTAAACACCACATGGTTGGTTATTACTTATTACCTTTTATTTTCTAAGTCAGGGCTCACTCACTTGTTTCAAACTCTCTCGTTTGGAAAGCAGCAGGAGCTTGAGGGAGGATGTGAGACATGTCACGGATGAGAGGGAAGCCCACACCCCCACAACGGGGTGCAAATTGTCCAGACTTGGACGTAGAAACTGGAAACAATTTCCAAGAGCCAGGTGCGCCTGTAGGTGCTGGGTTACATTTGCTTTGTTCAGAAAGATTTAAGATCCACGAGGGTGGAGGTGTTGTCTTTAATTTGAACAATGCTGAGCTTTGCCCTGAAGGCATTCCAGCTCCCCGGGGATCGGTCTGGGGTTTAGTAGTTCGTGTTGTCACCCCTGGGCTCACAGGTAGGAAATGTCTCGCTCTGCTATTGCTGTTATTTCCCGCAATCTTGCACAAAAGAGATGGAAAACTTCCAATACCCATTATTGATCGAACCCACACTATTTTCCATAAATGCACTTTCCTATTTTTTTTAATAAAAACACCCCAAACCTCACAACCCAGCTCAGCTGATGCTGTTGTAACCAAAAACTTTTTACTGACATGGGGCTTTGGAGTGCAAAAGGGAAACTGAAGCACGGTGAAAACCTTCAGTGGTTTTTTTTTAAGAATGAACTGGCAGAACTGGGAGCAAGTGGAGCTGTGGGTTTGGATGTGGAAGAGGATCCCTGAAATGTCATCTGGACCTCAAGCTGCGGGTATCAGAAGGTAGAAAATCAGTTTTCACTGGCAGCTGGCACCAGTTTGTTGAAGGGAAACACTTACTCTCTCCTAGGACTGCGTGAAATGTTTGGGTAGAAATGAACTCTTGAGCCCAAGGGAAAATACTGCAGTGCTCCTCTGGGAACAGTGCCAAGGTGAGGTATTTGCAGTACAGCCACCAGCTGAAGGTGGATTCAGCTGCCAGGGACTCTGTGTTGCCCCAGGATGAGCAGATAATCCAAAAAATCACCAAAATCGGTTGTTGTCAGGTGTGGAAGGAAGCAGCAGGATATCCTGACAGAAAAACTCCTGATTTCACCCCGCAGGTATCCCTGGTTTGCAGCTTCCTACTCTGCACTCCCAGAGCCAACAGAGGAGCTTATTCCAGAGCAGGATTGGCCACAGAATTCCCAACCCAGGAGCCCCAGCAGAGGCTCTTCAGGAGAAGAGACCAACAAGGGTTGTTGCAGGCTCACAGTGCTGAGGTGGCTGCAGTAAAAAACCCCTGTCCCATCTCCATTTACACATTCCACGAGGGAAGTCAAGTGGGGGGTACCAACAAGAACAAACACTTGGAAGAGGCAGGCAGGAATGCAAAGCCTCCCTTTTCTTAGAGGCTGTTTCAAAGCTACATCATCAACCCAGAGCTTGTTTGATGTCTGTAAATCCAAAGGAACCTCTGTGCCCTCCCCAGGTTTGGAAGGGGAAGCTTTTCCCCCTCTGTCAGGTCATTGTCTTTTAATTTGTTCCTCTAACATATGTGGCATTCATAGCTCATTATGAAAATAATTAACTGTTAGAAGAGAGGCAATGCTAGGATATTAAAAATTAGAAAGATCACCCATGCCACTTGAACAGTAATTATTTGAATTTTAACAGAGAGTTGCCCAAGAATGCAGAAGGTATTTTCAAGAGTGTTTCTTGCTCTTGTAGCAGGAGAAATATAGCAATTAAATTAGTTATACACTAATCCTAGGGTTAATTAACAATAAATCCATCATTGGAAATGCTGCACGAAGAACAAGCAGCTGAACAATCCCCAAACAAATCCAAGGTCTGTACACTCCTTGCAGTGCTGCAAAGCACAGGGCTGGGATTTTAAATACGTTTTTCTCCTTTCAGTATCTCCCAGTCTCACCTGCTGGGCACACCTCTGTCACCGGGGCTGTGTAAAGGTGACTGCCACCACTGACTGGCAGCTCGGGGACCCCAGGGTCCTCAGAGACATAGACACCACAGACCCCCAGCTTCAGGCTTCCCAAAGAACTCCAAGCCATGGGAACAAGGCAAAACCAGGGAATTTCTGAAGCAGATTGTACCCATCCTGTCCAGGTGTGTTACACAGGTGAAGTAAGAGCGGGGACTGAGCTGCTCAGACCTGAGCTTACAATCCTGCTGCTGTGCAAGGACAGGCTGACAGAACATCCACTTGCCAGGAATATCCACTTTCCAGGCATAATTTGGCTGGAAATGGATCAGTATCAACACCTCAGTGTATGGCAGAGGGCAGCTGTTGACAAACCTACATTCTGAGGTTAAGGGGAGGCTTTGGCCTCCTGCGAGTCAGTCAGAAGCACTGCTGGAGCAGGGAGTGGGACAGCCTGAGGAAACAGCACCGTTATCCCATTATCCCATAAGCTTCTGTACCATCAGGCTCCCAGGGAATGGTCCCGGCCCCGAGGCTGCCAGAGCTCCAGGAGCGTTGGGACAGCGCTCTCAGGGATGCCCAGGGTGGGATTGTTGGGGTGTCTGGGCAGGGCCAGGGGCTGGACTTGAGGATCCCTGTGGGTCCCTTCCATTCAGGATATTCCAGGATGTGATTGCATCTTACTGGACACAGCAGAGCAGCAAAGGCAGTTTTTGCATGTGAAAATTATATTCTTTGCCCCCCATTAATTAACAGTGATGTTGCTGAAGCAACACTAAGAAACTTTACTGTTAATTAAGTGGTCCAAGTGTCCTGCACTGTTTGGGCAGGCTTTCCAACAGTTTTCCGTAGAAACATCCCTGAGGGTGACACAGCCCTGAGAGTGACAAGCAGGCAGCACAGCTACAATTGGGATTTTCCCCTGAAGAGATTCAACCTTGCATTACAGCCAAACATTCTAGTAAGATGAAACTGGGCACTAAGCAGAAAGAAAACAGTGACCCTGTTCTCACACAGAGGAAGTTTGTTTGTAAATTCTGGTCTCTGTGAAAACTGATGAACTTTTCCCCCCCCGAGTCTGAGTCATCTGTGGCTGAGTGGCAGAGACCAGAGCAAAATAATCCTCGTTCTTCCTTTTTCTAACAGCTAAAAACTCTCACCTAAAGGGTTGTGTTTGGGGGTTGTTTCATCGCTGATTTATGTTCACAAATAAACATCAGTGAATTGAGAATTCAGGTTCTTTTTCCCTTCAAACTCCACATTAAGAACTGAGCAGCTCTCTGAACCCCTGGTTTTCACCCTGGTACAAAGAAAGACACCCAGGATTTGGGGCCTGCCTTTCTCAAGCCCGATTAAGCCAGAAAAGCTTAAAAACCAGACCATTTAGGGGTCCATGAATTGATGTTAAAAACCCCAAATCCTTTCTTCAAACTAAATTTCAGCAATCTGTTACCATGAAACTCTGCAATGTTGGCTATGAAAAGTTAACTGTATCCATGAGGCCACAGTGATCTGGGAATGATGAGCCTAAAATCAACACATCACTAAGAGTAGCTCAAGAGCTGTAATTGATATAAATAAATCAACAAACCCAGCATCCTAGCAGCCATGGTTGATTCCCAAGGAACCTGCACAGGAAAAGAGGCAAACACGTGGCAGACCTGCCTTAGGACACACAGCCCAACAAGCTGAAGACATAACACGGTGCCCAGAGCAGCTGTGGCTGCCCCTGGATCCCTGGAAGTGTCCACGGCCAGGTTAGAGATGGCCTGGAGCAACCTGGGATAGTGGAAGGTGTCCCAACCCAAACCAGTCTGTGATTCCATGATTCTATAGCCCAAAACCAAACCAAGAGTCTGGTCTTAAGAATGTGGACTAAGAAGGTAACACATACACACACACAAAAAAAAAAAAAACCCAACCCCCAAAAAATCATTCACTTGGTTTATTTTGTACACCAGGTTTATAAATTACTCCCATCAAGGCAAGATGTGCTGGGAAAGTGCTCGGAGAAGTGGTCAGTGAAGGTGAATTTGTTCATGGGAGAGACACACACACACCACAACTTGCAGAATCTGTACTGGGCATTTCGGGGTCACCCCCAAGCAGGGTCTCAGCGGACGGATGGCTCCAAACACTCCCTCCAGCAATAACATTCCTACAACAAACACAGAGCAGTCGTTAAGCAGAGCTTCCCGCACAGTGCCAACAGCAGCCAGCATGAGAGATTTCAAAAGCCTCCAGTATCCAGGCAAGAAGTTTGTGGTACAGGAGCTGATCCAGGTGCAGGTGTGCAGGCCTGGAATCACTTTGCAAGGGAGCACAGGCCACCACAGACACATCCCCTTTCTCTGCTCCTCTTTCCACAGGGTTGACACAAAGTTCTTACTCCAAAATGGAAAACACAGGCTGCTGGCTCAGGAATAGAGCTGTGTTCCTACTACTGACAATTTTTAAGTAAGGAAAACCCTTAAAAGGTAATTTAATTGCCTCTACATAACTTGAGAGCTTTCCCACTTGAAAACTTTTCTCCATCCAGGTTGGACGGGGCTTGGAGCAGCCTGGGACAGTGGAAAGTGTCCCTGCCCATGGCAGGGGGTGGAACTGAATGGGCTTTAAGGACCCTTCCCACCCAAACCATTCTGTGATTTTATGGTTCTATGACTTGTCTGTAAACATCACAATGACCCAAAATGCTTCCAGTTCAGCTGACTTCCATGACAAGTTTCATCCCTCTTTTGGTTACAGAAGGATCTGTGCAATACCAAGTCTGCAAACAGTAAATTGTTTAAACTGCAACAACTATTGCTGAAAAAAGACTTAAAAAGTACTGTCTGTGCTTTCCAAACTGACTGACTTCCCTACAAAATACCATGTAGCTGGAACACAAATAGCTCACTTTCCTTAATCAACATTTAGATGTAACTGTTATTCTGACCAGATGAAACAAACATTGAGGTGGACAGAGTTTCCTCTGACTCAAGAGTTTTCCCATTAGCATCCTTTACTGCCAGGGAAAAATCTTCCTGACTCCCTTCTATCTACACCAAGGAATAAAGAAATCCAAAGCCTGCCTACTAGAAAAAACATGCAGCTAGAGCCCCAACAGGATTGTCTAATTGCTCCTTCAGCTTTAGGAATGGTCAGGCTTCCAGTGCATTCACAACAGCACTTCTGATACGCATTTAAAGAAGGAAAATAACCAAAGCCTTGAGAAAGCAAATCTTCCAAGGAATTTGTGGAATACAATAACCAGCTCTGAAAACTCTATTTACTTTTAATACCCGTTACAAGGAGCAGAAAGGAGTCTGAATTTGCCTACTCACAAAATTAGTCCTGAGCTTGTAGCCCTTCTGCTCAGGAACAGAAGTAAACAGGTATGTCAAATGTTCCAAATTAGCTTGATTTGACCTCTTTAAGGACCATATCATGTTGTGGAAAATCCACCACTTGCAAAATGATCACTTGAAAAACATATTCTAATGGATATTTCAGCCTTCTGGTGCTCTGTGAAGCTCCATTAAAAAAAAAAAAAGAAAAAAAAAAGGTCTGAATAATCAAATTGAGTTTTGGACAAAAAATATGATCGTGCCCCAGACACAGAGGAAACACCCACTACCACACCAACACAAGGTTATTGTGTTCAAGTGTCCCAGGCCAGGTTGGACAGGGCTTGGAGCAACCTGGCATAGTGGAAGGTGTCCCTGGCCCACAGGGGCAGGGGGTGAACAGGATGAGCTTTAAGGTCCTTCCAACCCAAACCTGCCTAGGATTCTGGGATTTTATGACTCTATTACTTCAGCCACGAGATGCACAAACAAAACTCACCATTAGAGGGAAGCTCAGTCTTCAGTTTTGTACTTGCCGCCGATGTAAGGAACGTACTGCAACACCAGCTTCCAGTCTGTGGCCCAGATCACACCAACACCGGCCACACCACCCCATGTCAGGAGGGTGGGGGTCCTAAACAAGAGACACACACCCAGGTAAACAACAAATTACCACTGTGAAAGGCTTGGCAGATGCTCATGGCTGAGGTACCTGAGAAAGTCACTTCAATCAGAAAAAGAGCTTAGAATTCTGGAATATCCTGAGCTGAAAGGAACCCACAGGGATCATCAGTCCAGCCCTGGCCCTGCCCAGACACCCCAACAATCCCACCCTGGGCATCCCTGAGAGCGCTGTCCAAACGCTCCTGGAGCTCTGGCAGCCTCGGGGCCGGGACCATTCCCTGGGGAGCCTGGGCAGTGCCCAGCAGCCTCGGGGGGAAGAACCTTTCCCTGAGATCCATCCCGAGTCCTGACACAGCTCCAGCCGTTCCCTGGGCTCCTGTCCCTGTCCCAGAGCAGAGCTCAGCCCCTGCCCCTCCGCCTCCCCTCGGGAGGAGCTGCAGCCCCCGAGGAGCCTCCCCTCAGTCTCCTCTGCTCCAGCTGAACGAGCCAAGTGCCCTCAGCCGCTCCTCAGACCCTTCCCCAGCTCCGTGTCCCTCCTTTGGACACTCTCCAGCAGCTTTGGATCCTTCTGATCTTGTGGTGACCGAACTGGACACAGAAATACTGAAACAACCTCACACACACAGAACAGCATCAGTCCTCGCGGTAGCCAAGATATTTTATAGGAAAAGAGTCATAGTCTTTTACTTAAAAAGACTACTACTCAACAACAAAGAGAAGTCACACTGCCATACAGTGCTGCAGCCACATCCCCTCGGTTTTGCCCCGCCGAACAATTCGTTTTGCCTCCCACAGCCCTGCAAAGGGCACCTACGGGCACTGCTATATTTATAGATGTGAAATACAGCCAGCGCCGGGTGGGCCGGCAGCCCTTTCCCCGGCTCCTCAGCCTCTCGGCCCCGGCCCGAGTGCTGCTCCGCAGACCAGGACCAACCCCGGGGACCCTCATAGGGAGGAACAGGGAGGCCCCGGGTAGAGCTTCGGGAAGCCCTTCAAGCTCCCACAGTGCGCGGCCATGCTCGGAGGACGCGGGGAGGGGAGCGCGGGCCGCTCCACCCCCGGGACCGCGGAGCCCCGGGCCGGGCGGACAGCCCCAGGTGGAGCGGACAGACAGCCCCGGGTCGGAGCGGGCAGGCCCCGGGCAGCCCCAGGGCCGGGCGGGCAGCGCGATCCCTCCTCACCAGGTCTGCAGCAGTTGGGCGTAGCGCGGCCCCAGCAGCTGGTTCAACATGGCGATGGCGCCGCCTCAAAGTGACCCCGAGCGCCGGCGCGGCGGGGGCGGCGGGGCCGCTCCGAGCACGCGCGGGGCGGAGCGGGGCGGGGCCGGGCCGGGAGCGGGACGGGCCCCGCGCGGGGCTGAGGAGCCCGGGGCACGCGGGCCCTGAGGGGACACGGGGGCTAAGGAGACACGAGCCGAGGGGACACCAGCCCGGATGACACACGGGCCTTGAGAGGACGGGCTTGTCTCTATGCTGGAGGGGGGACACGGGCCCCGAGGGGACACGGGCCGAGGGGACGGGCTGTCCCCACACCGGAGAGGGGACACAAGCTCTGGAGGGACATTTTGTCCCCACGCTGGGGAGGGACAAGAGCCCTGACACGAGCCCTGAGAGGACATGAGCCCTGAGGGGACACGGGCCGAGGGAACGGGCTGCCCCTGCACTGGAGAGGGGACATGAGGCCTGTCTTCGCACCAGAGAGGGGACATGATCCCTGACATGAGCCCTGAGGGGACAGGATGTCCCCACATGGGGAGGGGACACCGGCCCTGAGGGGTGGCATTGTTCCCGCACTGAGCTGGGACTGCTTCTCAGCCTCATGGGCTGGAGAGAAGTGGTCCCTTCCCAAAGTGGTTTCCCCAGAGCCCATCACTGCCTCCACAAACCCTCCTGTCATGGCCACTTAGTCTCCCCTAACAGGAGAAGGAGTTTCCAGCCAGTTTTTTCAGGAGAGGGTCATAAAATCACCATCAATTCCATCATGTTCCCCAGGCTCTGCTCAAAGCCTGCTCAGCAGAACACTGGAGCAGATATCCCAGAGAAGCGGTGGCTGCCCCATCCCTGGAAGTGTCCAAGGCCAGGTTGGACTGAGCTTGGAGCAACCTGGGATAGTGGAAGGGGTCCCTGCCCATGGGATGAGCTTTAATGTCCCTTCCAACCCAAACCACTCCATGATTCTGTGTTTCTCTGTCCAGCATGACATGACATTTGCCCACAGGATCTGGAAGTCTCATCCCAGCTCACCTGCAGCTGATAGTGACTCATCTCCAGGGAGGGAGTGCTGGCAGGAACCTCCAGCTCTGCCTCAGTTGGTGGCCACCGCTCAGATCTTGGGAAGCTGTATGCTCTCAGCATCTCCTGTGTGCTGCTCCTTGTTCCTGCCCTCACCGGCTCTCCCAGCCCAAGCCTGCTCTGGACACTGGCACTTGGCTGCTTTACGCTCCACTTCATGCATCTGTTGGGCATCTATCTTCCAGGCTGCTCCCAAGCACGCACTTCTCCCTCGTCTGGATCTGAGTTGTAAACTGCTGGCACAGGCTGCCCAGGGCAGTGAGGGAGTCACCATCCCTAGAAGTGTTCAAAAAATGTATGGATGTGGCTCTTGAGGACATTTTTAGTGGTGAACATGGTGGTGCTGCTGGTTGGACTGGGTGATCCTCAAAGTCTTTTCCAACCTTAATGATTTTGTGATTTTATGACGGAGTCTAAGGAAGGACTGTCATTCCGTGCACCTAGAGCAGCTTGGGAAGGGCTGAGCTGGCTCACTGCTGAGAGGAGGAACCCATGGCTAAGGGAGATTTAACCAACCACTGCCAGAGCCACTTCTCAGTTAGTCTGGACTGTTTGTCCTGCTCTGTGTGGACAACCCCCGAGCAGCACAGTAAAAACACAGGCAGCAAGTCTGGGGAAAGAAGGCTGCTTCCAGGCAGATGCCTCATCTCTGGAAGTGTCCAAGGCCAGGTTGGATGGGGCTTGTGGTCCAGTGGAAGGTGTCCCTACTTGTGGCAGGGAGTGGAACGAGATGGGCTTTATGGTCCTTCCCAACCCCAATCAATCTGTAATTCTGTGAAAATCCTTGGGATCGTTGGAGCCTGAAGGACAGGAGAATGGAGCCAGGTGGGGGTCGGGCTCTGCTCCCAGGGAACAAGGGACAGGATGAGAGGAAACGGCCCCAGGTTGTGCCAGGGAAGGTTTAGGTTGGATATTAGAAAAACTTTCTTCACAAAAAGGGTTGTCAGGTATTGGAACAGGCTGCCTGGGGCAGAGGGGTGCACTCACCATCCCTGGAAGTGTTCAAACAATGGATGTGGTGCTTGGGGCATGGGTTAGTGGTGAGTTGGCAGTTGGACTTGATGATCTTAAAGGTCTTTTTCAGCCTTAACGACTCTGATTTGATGAATTCTCCCATCACCAGTCTGTGCTGGGCTCCTGGGAGGGGCTGGGGGCATTTAACTGGATTTCCCACTTGTGGCTGCTCCCCAAGGACAGAGGCAAGGAAACAACAGTGATACAGGGGGTTAGGATCCACACCCAGAGCAAGTGCCTGAAAACCTGTCTGGTGTTTTCTTTCTTCTTTTTTTTTTTGTTTCTTAGTACAAGGCAAAGCCTTTATTCCAACTTTTTATTCCTAGGAATACAACATCTGAAGGACACACATGGGGGAAAAAAAAGTAATATTGTTATAAAATGTCACATTTATTGCTACATTACTGTTATATACAGGACAGTTCTCAAAATCTACTTTAAAAAAGTTAGGATTATTTAAAAATTCCAAATAATCCAGCCAGCTGTTTTGACACTTGTATAAAATTATTTAAAAAAATGAAAACAATTCATATCTTGAGGCACTCAGAAACACAATTTCATCCCCCAATTGTGATTCATTTCAAAGAGCAACGCATTTCCCACCCCCAAATACTTTATTTTTTTTTTTTTTTTTGCTGGGTTAGGCATATATATATATATTTACTATATATATAGTTCAAAACTATAATGTGTATCTGATTTAAGAACAAGGATTTCAGCCACTTAAGTACATCTGGATTTACAGGTAGGCAGCATAAACATCAAAAGCAAGGACCATTTTTTATTTTAAAGGCCAAAAACCAAAAACAACCCAAAACTTTCTACAGGGTTAAAAATAAACAACTTCCGCAGGCATCTCCCATCTGCTCTCCCACCCCCCATTCCTACAAAAATATAGAGAAAGAACATCCCAGGAATGCTTTGTTTCCCCAGAGAGCCGGAGCCCTCGGCACCCAACGGGTCATTCCCACGCGTGGGGTCGGGATCCTCCCTGTCCTGCCTCACCAGGTGCCTCTTTCCCCTCTCCTGGCACACGAACCACAGTCGGTGCGTGGCTTCCCATGGCTCCTTCCCTCCCAAGTGGCTCCATGTTACAAGGTTTACTCAAAAGCTGGTGGGTTCAAGTGATTTGGGAAGACGTGGGCCCAGGAAGGGGGACCCGCGGTGTCCCCAGCTCACTGCTGCCAGGAGCTCCACGGCTCCCCCGGGCACAGCCCAGGGATTCAGGGCACGGGGATGCTCTTTGGCAAAAGGCCTTGGTACCAGGACACCCCCTCTGGAAGCAGAAACCCCTCTGCTCTCCCGAGCTGGTGCTGCAGCCACGCTGAGCCAAGATGTCCCGGGGTGAGTGTTACAGCCTCGCCCTCCGCCACGGCGGGGCTTGGCTGGGCCAGGGTGGGAAGGGAGAGCCCTGAGGAGCAGGAGGGGGTACAAAACCAGGGGAACAGAGATACCAATGTGGAGACCCACGGCAAGACTGCCTTTGGCCCTGAGCTGGGCTGCAAATGAACACAGGAGGTTTGGCTGCACCACCCTCCTAACCAGAGCCCACCTCCCCGTGGCAGTCCTGCAGGCCAAGGCACAGCAGTGCTGGCTCCCCAGAGGGGCTGAATTGTCCTGGAAATCAAGGTATGGAGCACCAGGTCCCCCAACACCTACCCCAAGGGCAGGAAGAGGCAGCTGTGCTATGGGACACCAGCAGCACCCACCCCCAAATCCTCCCGCCTGCACCCCAGCCGATGGGCAGCTGCTGCCTTGGGCTGCCCCTCTGCAAAGGGAAACAGCTCAGAGATGCTGGCTGGAGAGATTGGGGAGCGTGGGAGGAAGGGAAACACTCCTTCAGGCTGGGGGCAGCTGAAGGAAGAGCAGCCCAGCCGAGCCTGAGGCTCAGGTGTTAGAACAGAGCAGTCTGGGCAGCAACAAGGTGGGACAGAGCTTCTCCCTTCAGGGGGCTGGGGGGACGAAGGATGCTGGCAGCACCCCACCAGCATCGAGCAGAAGGCACAGGAGGGTGAAGGGTGCGTGAAGGAGCCCCAGGACCAGGCCTTGCCCCCTCCAGTTCAGTGCTCGGTATGAGCTGGGTGTTCCTACAGTCTCATCTGCCCTCTCCCAGCTCCAGGGCACAGGGCTTGAAATGCTTTTGGAGCTGCTGGGAATGAAGCTGGACCCTGAGGGCAGCAGGGAGCAGGGACTCGGCAATCAGGGACAAGAGCAGAGAGAACAGGCTGGGCTGGGATCTGCAGAGCCCCGGGAGAGGGGAGAGGGTTAAGATTTGCATAGGATTTAACAGGGCAAAGACCTTGTGCAAGCTCGGGGTACAGAAAACAGGCCTTGCTATTGCTGGTGTCGGGCAGGAATGGGGGAGTCCAGTGGCCAGGGCTTGCTTTGGGTTAGCCAGCACTGCAGGCAGGGGCTGAAGGTTTGTTCTGGCCCCAGCTCCATCCCCAGCTTTGCTTCACCTCCCAAAGCCCAGGGGTGGAACTGGAGCTGGCCCAGGGTCCCCAGTATAGCACAGCAGGGCCTGCAAGAGGAACTCAGGTTCCACTGGCCCCAAAATTGGCAGCAAAGCTCAGGGGGTGCAGGGTATTGGGGGTTTCCAAAGCCTCCTGTTTCTCAAGCCCCCACAACTGGAATCACCCAGCAAGGGCCCGAAGGCTCTGCTGGCTTCAGTGGGGACACTGGTGAGACACAAAGGACCTTGGAGAGCAGTTTCTGCACTGAGTCTGGAATTGCAGCCTCCCGAGGAAACCCCAGCTAGGTTCCATCCTTCCTGCCAGCACACCTCTGTGGGACAGCTGTGAAAGCAGGGGAGCAGGGAGCCCCGAGAGATGCGGGCTGGGGCTGAACTCCAGGCAGGCTGTGAGCAGGTCTGACGGAGGCTCACGGGCAAACAGCTGGAATTCTGCTCCCTGGGGCTGTGAGCAGGAGCAGCCAGACTGCCACCACTGCCTGAGCACCAGCCCATGGGAGGCTGCAGCTGCTTTGCTCTGGGGCAAAAGCAGGTGAAAAGGGAGAAAGAACAAAAATCTGCAATTTGACTGTTCATAGACTGGATTCCAGACACTCCCCAGTACCGTGGCATGTACAGCTTGTGTGCAGGGAGGCAGGGGGCTGGCTGAGGGGGGCAAGAGGAGGCCCTTGGGCCAGGGACCCCAGACACAAGAAATGTCCCATGGCAGTGTCCCAGTTCTGCTGCTTCACTGGGATGCAGCCTGGGAAAAGAGGAACTAGAAGCTGCACAGAAGGGCAGGCAGCCCCCCTGTCTGATGAAGGAAGCTTTGGGGGAGCTCAGTGGCCCCCAAAGAGGAGGGCACGTGTAACCAGGAGCAGCCATGCAAGCAAAGGTTGAGAGAGGAAGGAGAAAACGGATTAAATGGCATCCTACAGCATGTCACCCACCTGTGACACCTCTCCTGGCAGCACCACTGGTGTGGGGGACACGCAGACAGGCAGGTTTGGGGATCTGTAAGATCCCAAATGGAATGGAGCAGAGCTGTGGGCTGGGCAGGGCGCAGACCTGGCCCTTGCTGACCACAACACCTGAAGACAAGAGTTTCATGGCTGCAGGGTGACATTTCAGGGCTGGGCTGGTGGTTTTTGGGGACAGCACCTGGCAGTGGTTGTTTTCAGACAAGCCACTTCCCCTGGCAGGTTACAGGCACCATGTTCACACTGAGCCAAACACATTGGCAGGACAAAGGAATTTTTCCTTGCTGCTCTTCCCAGTTGTTCCCTGAGCACCTGGAAAGCCGAGATGCCACTGAGGCCACACTGGGCTGGCACATAAAGGTGTCACCTTGTGCCATCGAGGCAGCTCCAGGGACAGCACTGCCACCCCCTACATTGTGCTTTTGAGATGATCTCTCCAAACCCTGGCTCTGAGGGCTTATGCTCAAGGATCTTCACCCAAGCCTTGCCATGGAAGGAAGTTGGCCGGGTTTGCTGTCAAAATAACATCTTAAACCACCTAAATGCAGCTGAACATTTTTGTTGCAATGCCTGGGGATTCAGAGATGGTGAGAAAGGCTCTGGCTCGTCAGGATTCCCCCCTGGCCTTCAGGACTTGGAGGGGATGAAGAAGTTCAGCAAAATTGTGAACAACTCATAAATCTTCTCAGATTTCCAATTTTGTTGAATTTATGTATTTTTCTTGACTAGTCCCTTTAAGTCCAGTTGTCCATGACTGCCACCTCCAATTCTTGGGGCAAAATCAAAGGGTTTGGGAAGCACTTTAAAATATTTTTTGTAGGGTTTCAAGCTTTCCACGGCTGGGACACTGCTCCATCCCTCCCAGTCCTGGGGCATTGTTCCATCCCTCCCGGTCCTGGGACACTGCTCCATCCCTCCTGGCCCTGGGACAGGGGCACTGAGCCAGCCAAAAGCCCTGAGCAGTGGGTACTGTGCAGCCCCAGCACGGTCTCACCAATGGAGCAGGAACTCTCACGGATGAAACAAAAAGCAGCTGCTGAGCCCTCAGATTTGCACTCCAGAGCATGAATGGGAGTCAAGGCTGTCACACACAGAGGAAAACCTCATCCATCTCCCTGCGCACTGCTTCGGCAGCCAGAAGAACCCAAGGGAGGGAAGTGTCGTAACCTGACGAGCTGATTAGGCTAAAATGTGTCTGTTGACACAGGCAAGAAGAACCTGGGCTACTGGAGCCACTGAGCTTTGCTGGCCTTCCCAGGGACAGAGCTGGGGCTGCTGAGGTCTCACCACGCAGAAGGAATGGTGGCAGCAGCAAGCTGGGGAAAGCCAGGAGCACCCAGAAGTTTCAGAGCGATGGTTGGATGTTGGGGAGCCCCAGGGCAGGGCCAGGGACAGCAGGGACAGTCCCATCCTGCCCTGGCACTTGGAGTGGCTCCGCTCGGAGCTGCTCTAGGGGCTGAGGCCACAGTGCCCAGGTGTGGGTGGGAGATAAGCACTGCCCTGAGCACTTCCAGCAGGGTTTTCCAGAGCACAGAGCACAGCCATGAGCATGGAAGAGCACCACGTTATGCCAAAGCCTGGGGTTGCTGGCAAGTGCCATAGGACCTAATCCTGTTTGCCAGTCCCTCCCTTTCCCCGTGCCAAAGCAACACAGCTTCCCCAGGAGCCCAGGCTGGCGCAGCACAGGGGAGAGATGGACTCTGCAGGGGAGAGGGGGGTCCCCACCTCCCCCCAGACCAGCACCCATGTCCCGTGCACCATCCTGCCTGATGGGCTCTGCAGAGCTGGGAAGAACCAGGCACAAAATGTTTCAGAAGGGAAAGGAGAGGGAAGAAACAAGAGCAGATTCCTGGTGGATGTTTTTCCATGGCCATCTCCAGACCGGCTGCTGCAGCTCAGCACTGCCCAGCACCTCTTCATTTGCTCCACACCTCCAGGGCACCCAGAGAGGCTGCCAGGGATCCTCCTCCTGCTGAGCACACTGGAGTGGTCTGGAGTGACTGGGAATCCCTCGGAGTGAAGGCATGGCTGGCCCAGCTTGGCTGCTGGAGCACATGGTGCGGGACAGGTGCTCCTGCTGCCCTCCTTCCCAGTGCCGAGCGAGGAGCCCACGTGCGGGTGACGGTGGCCACTCACATCCCATGGCACCGTGCTGAGCTCAGTTTGCCTCCAAGGATGCTCGGGAGATGTGACAGCAGGTGACAGCAGGGTGTGAAGCCACCCCTCTCTCCGAGCCAGCATTTTGCATTTGCGATGGTGGTGGCTCCACTGCAAGGAGAAGGGATCCTGCTGCTGGTGTTGGCTTTGCCGAGGGCTGGAGTGAGCCAGGTCGCTGCTCCTTTCCTGCCTCCAGCATCCTCAGGTCTGCTGCTGCCCGGCTTCCTGGCCCTGTATCCCGCTGCTGCTGCCGTGCTCCAGCTTTGTTCAGTTGGTCTTTGTTCAGCGCTGCTCCTGGAAGTGCCTCCGACAGCTCTGGCATGTGGGAGGAGGCTTCCCTCGTGCATCCACTGCTGCTCTGCTCACCTGGAAGCGCCTCAGTCCCTTGGTTCTCCTCCACCTGGGGCCTGCTCTCTCCCAGCAGCTCGTCCTCTCTCACATGGCACCGCGGGGCCTCGGGATCTCCGGGAATAAAGCAAACCTCGCCGAGCACCTCGGCCACCGCCCAGGGGGAGCGGGAGCACTGCTGCCACTCGCTTTGCTGTTTAACTTCCTTTTCCCAAATCAGAAGTGGCCGAAGCAAAGAGATGGTGAATTCAGCACATGAGTTTGTTTGTTTTTTGTCATGGAAGGTACAAGCCAGGCAAGGAAGAACATTCCCTCACTGTGGCTACATTCGCTTTTAGTGGCTTTCCGAGCCGAATCTGAGAATTCCTCTCTTTATATCCAGTCTCTCTTAATACAATTTTAATATTCTGGTTGATCCTAAAGATGCAACATTAACTATAGAAACAGCAGCAGAAAAGCGGAGGGTACAAGACATGTTTTTATACAAAAAAAAATTTTTTCGTTGCTTACAAAACATATGCAAAAGAAGCTAAAAAAACCAAAAGGCATTGCTATTTGTTCTACATAAAAAATCTCATAACTAATGTTCTTTTTTTTTAAAAAAGAAATATCAAGCTTAGGCACAATTTTGCTGCTGGCTGCTTGTGAACAAGCCAAGAGAACACGCCACCCCCTCCTAACTGAGTGATATGTATTGACTGTTCTGCACTTTATACTTAAGGCAATTTTTTTGTTTCCGTTTTGTTTCTGACAAAGTGTTTGTCCCACCCCTTACGTCACGCCAGGATCCGTCTGCGTGTGTCAGTATGAGCAGTACTACAGTTTATGGTTCAACAAGGTTGCAGGTCACACCGAGGGTTTTCTTCCTACAGATCTCCGTATCCAGAGGAACAAAAAGATCTACAAATAAAATAATAATAAAAAAAAAAGTCTGAAGTGATAGAAACCCAAAGGAGAATAAAACTCTGCTCCTTGCACAGGGGGCCCCCAAGGCTCCTGCTGCAGCTTGTCCCCGCAGGGCTGGACAGGGCTGCAGCTGAGCTTTGCTTTGTTTTGGTCAGGCCATCCCCAGGCACCCACTGGGTCAGGGGTGCCAAGGGACTGTGTCCTCTCCGTGCACTCCATGGGATCAGCTCCTGACCTGCCACTCCTGGATGTGCTCAATTCCCCCACCATCTCTGCACTGCTCGGATAAACAGGCTCAGATGCTCCTGGGTTCCCTAACAATGGGAACGGCTCATCGGAGTCTGTGCCTGCTACAGCCTCACTGGGGGATTTTCACCTTCTCTGACTCTCTCGGCATTTCTGGCACCTGCCCATTCCCTCTCGTAGAGCTGCAAGGAAAAGGAGTTGCTGGTTTCCAGTAGCCAACTGGGGCAGGACTGGGAGGTGCAGAGCAGAGCTGAGCCCACTCAGAGAGCTCCAAAATCCCCCAGTCCCAGCTGTGGGGCTGCACCCTCCCGTGGGCCAGAGGCTTTGGGTGTCCATGGGGCACATGACACACAGAGAGGATCATGGAATGGGTTGGAGGAGACCTTAAAGTTCATCTCGTCCCACCCCCTGCCATGGGCAGGGACACTTTCCACTATCCCAGGCTGCTCCAAGCCCCTCCAAGCTGGCCAGGAACACTTCAGGGATGGGGCAGCCACAGCTGCTCTGGGCACCCTGTGCCAGGCCTTGCACACATGTGAGTCCTTGATTTCAGGTAAATGAAGCAGGGCTGGTGCTGAGGGAGCGGGGCTGAGCAGCCGGAGCAGAGCAGGGCGTGTGGGCACAGGGCTGGGGATGTGGGATCACAGGTGGGGAACGGTACCTTTACATGTGTCCAACAGGGTTGTGACCATCTCCTAGACCAGGATGTGAAGCTGAAAGTGTCATCTGGGGGTCTCCTACCACTCCGGACACTTTCTCCTCTTCCCGACGCTTCAAGCAGGCCGCTTTCGGGTTCAGATTGCGCTCTGTGCCCAAAACAGGAGGGGAGGGGAGCAACCTCAGTGTGGGCAGCAGCATCACACCTGGCAGCAGCACCCCAGAGGGACAGTGGGGACAGAGTCCCGGGCAGGCCCATGGACCATGTGAGGAGATGAGCTCCGTGCACCGCTCACTGCTCCCCACAGCGAATCTGGCTGGGCCCCTGCTCAAGCAGAACCCAGGCCCAGCTGCACCCCCACGCCAGTTTAAACATGGAATCATGGAATGGTTTGGGTTGGAAGGGATGTTAAAGCCCATCTTGTTCCAACCCCCTGCCATGGGCAGGGACACCTTCCACTATCCCAGGGTGCCCCAAGCCCCTTCCAACCTGGTCTTGGACACTGCCAGGGATCCAGGGGCAGCCACAGCTGCTCTGGGTACCCTGTGCCAGGGCATCTCCATGTGCTTGTTACAGGAACCCCCAAGTGCCTCAGCCAGCACTCAGAGTTAAGGACTGAATTTTCCAAAGCTGCTTAATGGGATCCAGGTGCCAAATTCCCATTAAGCATGAGCAGAGAGGAAGAGAGGAGCCTCAAATCCACCCCGGGCCGGGGCTGGGGAGAGATCAGCACCCAGAGGTGCTGCTGGCACTGCAAACACACACCTGACACCAAAAGCAGGAGTCAGGACAGAGAAGCACGAGCATGCAGAGACAGGGGGAGAGACAGGCCCCGAAATGCACCTGCCAGTGGTACCATACCTCGTACTTGCTGCTCCAGGCCCAGAATGACCTGCACCGCTTGCTGTAGGATGATCAGTTTGGTCTGTGCTTTGTCCGTTTTTAAGTGCATCTGGCACATGCGTCCCAATTCTTTAAAGGCCTCGTTAATGTCCCGCACACGCACCCTTTCCCTGGCGTTATTGGCCATTCTCCTCTCCCGGTCCCTCAGATCTTTGTCCTCCAGTGACAAGGCCTCGTCTGTACTGCTGGGTTCATAGCACCACAGGGGTTAGTCAGGGGGTGCCACCGAGGGGGGCTCTATGTTGCCGTGCTGGGAGTGCTCCGGGTGTCCACTGGAAATGGCCCAAACGGCCACTTGCACTTTGCAAAGCCAATTCCTCCGGGTGCTTCCAAGAGCAGCCCGGGCTGTGTCACCTCTGCGAGCCAGGGGAAGGTGCTGCCAGCACAGGGCCAGGTGCCCAGGGGGCTGGAGGGGGCACTGGGGGCAAGGGCAGGCAGTGATGCAGCTTCACCACCGACACCTTCTACCCTCTGCAAAATTTTGCCTTCCTGTTTGTTTTTGACTGAAAACTCACAGTTTGGGGGAGGGTCTCCGCCAAAACCATCAGGTTTGTTCCCCAAGGAAAGATTTTGGCGGGAAGCAAATCCCCCTCTTTGTAAGATTTCCTTCCCAGATTCCATCTGCAGCTCCCAGTGCAGGTGTTTGGAGCAGTGGTGCTGCAGTAGCAGGAGCAGCCTGGCCTGGCACCCTCTTAGGGGCCAGGGCAGCATCGGGAGCAGGAGCCAGGGCTGCTCTGAGGATCACACTCGGATGCAGTCACTGAATCCCGATCTTTCCACACAGCCAAAAGCCCGCCAGAAGGGGTGATCTTCTTTTCCAGGCACAGTCAGAAGCTCTGGGAGAGCCCCCACTGCCGACAGCTCCCCAGGGATGCCCGACACAGGCAGGGATGGGGGGAAGCAAAGTTGTGCTGGCAGCATCTTGAACCGTGGCCTTGCCCATTGCCTCGAAACCCCCAATTTAAGCCCAGACAACCTTCTCCCCCAGAGCAAAACTTCTTGCAGGAAGACACCTGCCTGAGGAGGGTCCTTGGGTGAGACCTGACACTGGGACAGCCTGTGGGGATAAGCCTTTAGCAAAGAGGGGCCGCAGAGTCAGAGCCTTCCTGGAGAGCCTCCGGACAGCACACAGCCGTGTGAAGGGGGAGCAAGGGCTCCCAGGCAGGCATTTGCCTGTGTGGGACAGAGGGCTGCCCACTGTCCGTGCTGCACCCTCTCCTCGCTGCCTTGTCCCTGCCTGTGTCCCCTCCTCGCTGCCCCAGCTGGCACTGCCACCTTCTCTCCTCGCGCCCAGGACGGGCAGGGGGATGGGGCCATCCTGGTACCTGTGCCCCCCACAGCAGGATCCCAGGTCCTTCCTCCAGCACAGGCTGGTGGCTGCGGGTCCTTGCTGGTGGCCACAGTCCTGGCTGGTGGCTCCCCCAGCAGGGACAAGGCTTGGATGTCACAGCTGGGCAGCACTTACTGCTGGCAGCCGGCACTGTGTGAGGAGGGGCTGCTTCGGCTGCCTTGTGCCCCTGGGGGTCACCAATCAGCCTAAAACTCCTCAGTCTCCTCCCTTCCCAGTCTCCTCCCTTCCCTTCCCTTCCCTTCCTGCTGCGGCAGTGGCAGGATCCTGGCAGCCCCGGCTGGGCACACGGAGCTGACTGCCCCGCTCCCATGGCAGTGCTGCCAGAGGGGTGTGAGGGTGGGATTCTCTCCTGGAAAGCAGCACAAACCCACAGAGGGGACACTGCCTGTCTGCACTAACTGCTGAGGGAACCTGCAGGGCTCAGCCACCTCCCTGGCTGCCTCCAGGAAGGGTTTAAAAAGGGACAAGCGTGGGAGACCAAAGTGAACATGGTGCCAACTCTGCCTAAGCCCTGCCCCACCCTCGGTCCTGCCTGGGATCCGCGAGCAGCAAGTACAAGGTAGAGTGGGACCACCGAGAGGTCACGGCTGGGGACTGTCTGTAGGAGATCGGAAAGAACAGAACCAAAAAATAAAAACTCAAAAAAAAAAATCAAAAGAAAGGGGAAATTAAAAAAGAAGACAGGAAAAAATATACATGTTATGAAAGGCAAAAAATTACAAACTGAAGAGAGGCACAAAGGACTCCAACATCAAGGCACAGCAAGGCCAGCAGAGAGGAGCACAGCCAGGCACAGCCCCCGACGCGTGTTACGACAGCTCTGCAGAGAGAAAGGGGTTATCCTGCCCCGGCACCCGCGGGCCAGAGCGGCAGCGGCAGCGGGAGCATGCACTGCGGGATGCGGGACAAAGCAGCCACGGCCTCGGAGCGGGACAGCCACCCCTCGCTTCCCCTCCCTGGCATGGGCGCACACACCACAGGTGCACACGCACCGTGGGTGCACGCTCATGTGGAAGGAAGCGAGGGTGCCCTGAGGGTGTCCCGGTGAGGGGGAGAGCCTGCAGGTGCCCGCTGGCAGCTCCCGGCTCGGAATGCACAGTGCTCCCAGCTTGTGTCGGACACCAGCGAGTGCAGGCAGCGAGGGCTGCTCAGCCCAGGGCATCCCGCTGCCCTCGCACAGCTCCCGTGGTCCCAGGGCTCTGCCAGGTGCCACACTGCGGGGACAGGAGCACAGAGCCCCATCAGGCACACAGAGGGGACCGGAACGGGCTCTGTGCTCGGAGCAGCCCTTGGAGACGGCAGAGCTGGACCCCTCTGGGAGATTTCCTGGTGGGGTTTCTGTCACTTTGCTGGCCAAGCACAGAACGCTCCTGGCTGCAGGGAAGCAGGACGGCACAGGCGTCCCCGCGGGACCGGCATGCAGCACACGCGGTGGCAGCGGGGGACAAAGGAGAGAACAGCAGGGATGGATGCAAAAAAGGCAAAAAAAAAAAATAAAAAGGACATCAACAGCCTTGGGTTGGTCCCCAAGGCCACAGGGGAGAGAGACAGTGCGAGGCACCACAGCACGTCACAGGAGACAGACAGACAGACAGCCCCGTGCCGATCAGATACGTAAAATATCACCACTCCGGGACCCTCACTGACCTCTAACTTGTTGCTCCAGGTTCAGTATGACTGATACGGCCTGGTGTAGGATTAGCAGTTTGGTCTGCGGTTTTTCGCTGTTTAGGTGCAGTTGGCACATGCGTCCGAGCTCTTTAAAGGCCTCGTTGATGTCACGAACCCGCAGGCGCTCACGGGCATTATTGGCGACCCTCCTTTCTCTCTCTCTCTCGGCTTTTTGCTCTGGGGGAAGAAGATCGTCCTCCTCATCCTCATCTTGACTAATGGTTTAAAATAAGAACGAGACAGGGACATTCCTCGCGTGCACTCTCAGCACTGGTCAACTCACAGACAAGAAACACACGGTGAGGCACCAAGACGCCGAGCCCCCCACGTGGCCTGCCAGGACCTGCTGCCCTGTGCCACGTGCAGGGACACGCCGGGGCTTCGGAGAGAAGCAGTTAAGGCTCTTCTTCTGCCCCTTTTTTGTTGTGTTTTGTTTTTAAACAGCAAAGAAAGAAACCACAATGTGATTAAGGCCTGAGCTTGTTGCTGGGAGAGTGCAGGGCGGCCCAGACAAGGTGAAGGCCAACACAGGAATCCCCAGCTGGAATTTGGGAAGAGCAGCCCTCTGCCTCTGGGGCAGGAGTGGGGCTGGTGCTGCCTCTCTGAGCACCACCACCCTGGTGAGGTCTCCAAGCTGGTGGCGAGGCTGCAGAGCAGCCAGCATGCTGAAGCCACTGCCACTCCTCTGGCTGGATGTGACAGACAATGCAGGAGCCCAAAGCAGAGAGCAGAGGTGCCCCAAGGCAGGGAAGGGGTCAGACTGTCCCTGCCTGGGGCTGAGCACTCACTCCTTCCCTGCACAGCCCGCAGGCAGGTGCAGGATAAGGTGCCTCCCTCTGCTTTAGGAGCATGAGGACACCCTGAGGCCACGGGGACAGAAGCCAGCAGGAGGGTGGCAGGGACCCTTCCCCCTGGGGCAGTAGCAGGAGCCCAGGCTGTGTGAGACCACTCCAGGCTCCAGGGTGGGCAGGGGCTGGGGGGTCTGTGTCACAGGATGACCCCAGGCCAAACTGGGCCAAGCCCAGTGCCTGGCAGGTCCTGGCAGCTGGACCCTGGCCCGAACTTTCTGGCCTGGGGACAGAAAGTGAAGGGAGAGACCTGTTCAAAGAGCACCTTGTTCTGTTCCGGGAGGGTTTCAGCTCCTTCTTCTCCTCTTCTGAGTTATCTGCCACTGATGTGTTCTCTTCATCCTCCTTCTCTTCCCGCTTTATCTCGCTCGTTCCTGAGGAGACGCTGCTCCGCCCCAGCCCCCCAGACAAGCCTGCAGAGAGAGCAGAGCCACACACAGAGCTTGAGGGGCCTGACCCACACAGGAGGCTGGGGGGTCCCCAGGCCCTGCTCCTGCAGTGGCATCCCAAAGTCATCCTGCATTGCTGCTCCACACTCAGGGAAGATGGAGGGGTGCTGGCTCTGCCCTGCAGACATTCCCTGTTCTCCACCTTACTTCCCAGACCCTCCAAAATGGGAACCCAACCTACACAGCAGAGCACTGCAAACTGTGCACCCACACCTGGCAGGGGGACAGGAAAATACAGGTCAAACACATAGAGATTGATGGAATATTGGGAAGGAATTGTTCCCTGGGAGGGTGGGGAGGCCCTGGCACAGGGTGCCCAGACCAGCTGTGGCTGCCCCTGGATCCCTGGAAGTGTCCAAGGCCAGGCTGGACGGGGCTTGGAGCAGCCTGGGCCAGTGGAAGGTGTCCCTGCCCATGGCAGGGGGTGGAAGAGGATGAGCTTTAATGTCTCTTCCAAGCCAGACCATTCTGGGACTCTGTGAAAGCTCTGGAAAAGGCTCCAAGTAGAAACTACCCTGTGAATGCTTCAAGGAAGCACCAGCCTTGCAGAGACATCCATCTCCTCCTGGGCTGCTGCTGCACAGGGCTGGACCCAAACCCCACAGGTGATCCCCACACCCCCTAGCAGGTGACCCTTAGCATATGTGAACCCCCAGCACAGGTAACCCCTGGCACAGGTGAGCCCCATCCTGCACCCACGCAGAGCTGCATTACCACTGTAGGTGTCCTGCTGCCTGCTGAGGTCCGGGAGGGAGCTGGGCTGTGATGGAAGTGTCACGTGGTTGTGGAGCAAGTTGGGGTTGCTGGACAACCCATCTTCGGGGTGGCCTCCTCCCACCTGCAGCACAATGAGCACAGCGAGCTTTAGTGGGGGACGTGTCACGGCCAGCGGGCAATGGGGACAGTCACCCAAGGACAGTCACCCAAGGACAGTCACCCCAGCACAGTCACCCAGCACAGTCACCCCAGCACAGTCACCCAAGGACAGTCACCCAAGGACAGTCACCCAGCACAGTCACCCAGCACAGTCACCCCAGCACAGTCACCCAGCACAGTCACTCCAGCACAGTCAGCCAGGGACACCCTGGGGCTCCACGGACGGGGCTGAGGCACAGCCGTGTGCTCCCCTCACACTCCCACACCTGGAGCTCGGGAATGTGGGAGGGAAGAGCCAGCCTGCTCCAGCACAGCTCCCTGGGGACCGTGGTGGGGACACTGCAGCTCTCTGCTCTGAACAGGAGCTGGACCCGGCCCAGAGCCCCTGTCAGTGCTGTTCCCCCCCCGAGGAAAAGCCCCTGTGTGCCCGTGCAAGGCCAGCACACCGGAGAGGACACGTGTCTTGTCTCCACTGAGCACCGCTCTTTCTGCCACCTCCGCAGTGCCACCAGAGCAAGGGACATCCCAGAACATGAACTTGGCTCCAAAGGGGCTGGAGGCAAAGGGTGAGGGCCCCTTCTGAGCCCATGGCCCCGAGGCTTTGCCACACAGGACAGAGCCAGCCCCACTGGCTCCCCAGCTGGCAGCAGTCTACAGAGGACACACGTCTCATTCCCGACGCAGGAGCAGAATCCAGGGAGCCTGGAAGGGGATCACAACTGGTTCTCTGGAGACTGGAGATGTGTCACTGTTTGCTGCAGCAGGAAAGCAGCTCTGCCAAAAATGTGCTGCTGTGCTCACCAACCTCTAGACAAGGGGGGACCCAGGTGACCCAGCACGGGACCCCAGCATCCACGTGCTCAGGGCACCCTGGATCCATCACATTCCCTGGAGCTGGAATGAGCCCTCACACACCAGCACTCCCCACGTTCACAGAGGGACGTGGTGCCTGCCCAAACTGCTCAGAGCAGGGAATTCCTGGTGACACCTGGCAGTCTTGTACCCACTGGATCCCTCTTCTCCTCCCTGCATATCCCACGGATGCCCTGAAGTTGTTTTGAGGGATTCCCAGTCATGTTGCAGGGAAAGAAGAACTGCTCTCTCACCACCTCTGCCTGCCCTGAGAAGGGGCACACGGGAAGTGCACACAGAGCTTGTGCCAAGGGTAGACTTAGTGTCCCCAGAGCAGCTGTGGCTGCCCCTGGATCCCTGGCAGTGTCCAAGGCCAGGCTGGACGGGGCTTGGAGCACCCTGGGATAGTGGGAGGTGTCCCTGCCCAGGCAGGGCGTGGAACAAGATGAGCTTTGCGGTCCCTTCCAACCCAAACCTTTCTGGGATTCCATGACTCAACTCTCCCTGCAGGAACATGGGGAGTGACTTCTGTGCATGTCACCCATGCAACACTGCCAACACCTGACCCAAGCTGGGCCACACTGAGCTATTCCTGCACCAAAGGCAGCGTCCCCCTGAATGCCAGGGCACCCCACATGTGACACAGTGTGTCCCTGCCAGCTGCCACAGTGCTCCCACACTCACCAGACTCGGGTGCCTGTTCCCCAGGGCCATGACCGAGGCGGGGAAGGCCTGGCCCAGGCTGCCCACGGCGGCACTGTGGGGTGGTGCTGAGCCCAGCAGCCCGTGCATGTCCCCGTGGTTGCTGGGCATGGCAGAGGTCTGGCCCACGGCGTGGTTCCTCAGCACGTGGATGGCTTCGTCCAACCTGTCTTCCATTTTGTTTTGCTGGAAGGGCAGGACAGAGACAGGTCTGTGTTAACTGCCCCTGGATCCCTGGAAGTGTTCAGGGCTGGAGGGGGCTTGGAGCAGCCTGGGACAGTGGAAGGTGTCCCTGCCCATGGCAGGGGGTGGAACCGGGTGAGCTTTAAGATCCCTTCCAACCCAAACCATTCCACGATTCCAATCCAATTCCATGATTGCAATCCCATAAACCCAGCAGCCTCCTGCTGCCCTGCACTGCAGAGTGGCTGGTGCCAATCCTGGACTCAGGTGCCACAGGGCAGGGGTGGGGAGAAATAACCTCCCCAGTCAGTGCCATTCCCTAAAGGCACGAGGGGTCACACGAGTGGAACTGCTCGGGGCAGGGAGGCAGAAACCCCCCAGGAATCCCTTTGGCTGGGCCAGACCCCGGGATGGTCCTGGGCTGGGGACTCCAGCTCACCTCTGCTCAGCTGCTGCTACCCCAATATCCACCCCATACCAACCAGCTGATCCCAGGCATTCAGGGCAGAGGACGTCACCCAAAAACCCTTCACCACCAGGCCCCAAGGGATGGGAGAGAAAAAGAGAAGCTGGAATTTTTGGTGCCACTCACCAAAGTGTGGAGGCTCCCTTCGTAATTGGGAGATAAGGCACCCGCTCCGCTCGCCCGCGGCCACTGCGACGAGCCTGGGGACAAACGCAGGCTTGGGGACCGGCCATGGCCACGGCGGCCACTAGATGGGGCTGGCAGCTGGGGCACCGCACCGGCCACCGTGCCATGCACGGCACTGCACGGGCACTGCTCGGGCCACACCAGCACCCCACGGCACTGCATGGGCCAGTATGGCACCACATGGGCCACCACGGCACTGCATGGGCCACCACGGCACTGCATGGGCCAGTATGGCACCACATGGGCCACCACGGCACTGCATGGGCCACCACGGCACTGCATGGGCCAGTATGGCACCACATGGGCCACCACGGCACTGCATGAGCCAGTATGGCACCACATGGGCCACCACGGCACTGCATGGGCCACCACGGCACTGCACAGGCCACTGTGGCACCACATGGGCCACTGCAGCACCTCATGGACCACCACAGCACCACATGGGCCACCATGGCACTGCACAGCACTGCACGAGCCACTGTGGCACCACAGGCTCTGCATGGGCCACTACAGGCCCACACCAGCCCCTGTGGCAGTGCAGAGGCCACCACAGCACCGCATGGGCCACCACAGAGCTGTGTGGCACTGCGTGGCACTGTGGGCTCTGCTCTGGCTCAGCCCTTCAGACCTCGGGAGGTGTCCAAATGTCCCTGGTCTCAGTGACTTGCTGTGACCTCGGGGCCAGGTTATGCTGCACCCCAGGCCCAGGGAGCCTGGGCACCAGCTCTGCTGGGCACAGCGGGACCTGTCCTGCCCGAGGGGACCAGGAATGGGCTTTCAGCAGGTGCTGAACATGGGTTTGAACCACTTGGCTGCTTCCCAGCTCCCGCTGTGCTCCTCTCATGGGAGGCAAATCCAGCCACAGCCTCTCCGAGATGGGACGCTCAGGGACAGGGTCAGGAAGGGCAGGAGCACGTCTTGGGGTTGCTGCTAGCCCTAGGCTGAGGCTTTGGGGTTGACCTGGGGAATTAGCTGCCTGGGAGCTCCCCAAAGCAAACCCGACCCCCCCATACCCTTTACATTGTCACTTACCTGCGAGGCCCTGCGGGGACCCAACCGGGGTGGAGGGGTTGGAGGAGAAGTTATTGCTAGAGTGGTCGGGGGAGTAAATCTGCAGGGACAGAAGGGGGACGGTCAGCAGTGCCACCCTGAGCTAGCTGTCCCCTCCCAGTGGCACCCACCACCCGCTGGGACCCTGCTGGCACCTCCCTCCCCAAACCCACAGCCAGCACAAAGGCCGAGCCCAGTTCCCCCATTAACCCCGGGGTCTCTCTCTGTCCCCACTGTCACCACCCCTGAGTGCAGCCTCTGCTCTTCAGGTCCCCTCTCAGGAGGAAGCAGGAGCTGTCAGGAATTGTTGCAGGGTGCACTGCCAGCACCCCTGTGCCACCATGCAAAGACCACTGAACAGGACAGAAACAACTTTCTGGTAACCCAGTGAGACCAGTGCCCTCCAGTCTGAACCAGCACACACAGAGCAAGGGCTACTGGGACCTGCAAGTCCTGCCACAAGGTCTCTGTAGGGTGGTCTTGGCAGAGCAGCACCAGGCTGGGAGGGCACAGAGCTGGAAATGGGGCTGCAGGGCCACCACAATCTGCACTGCCTCAGTTTCCCCATCCACCAAAAGGCACCAGGACTGAGATGGCAGCACACGGAGAGGGGAAAACCCTCCCACAGAGGCTGCCCTGGATTTGGGGTGCATTCACAGCATGTGTCCAGATTCCCTGCTGGGTAGAGGGTCCCTGCAGCAGCAGGACCGGGAGCGAGTCAGGACCACCCCAAGCTCTTACCGAGGCCAGAGCCTTCCCAAGCGCGTCTCCGGAGCTCCCGGCTGTGGTTCCTCTGTTACCTGCCAAGAGAGGACACAGATGTCACTGCCAAGGCCCCCAGCAGGACACAGTACCCTACAAGACCTTCTCTGGGGTGGAAATTTTCTGCTTTTAGTGCTTTGCTTGAAAATTCAACGTTTGTCCAGCTCGGAGCAGCTGGGGCATGGGGCACCTTCTCTTGGCAGCCTTCAGGGGGCTGCAGGGACATCTCTCCAAGCTCTGGGCTGGAGGTGTAGTGCCACCAACAGCAATCAGACATCTCTGCTGCAGCACAGCCATCGCCATGGGGCATCTCAAACCCCCACAACCACCAACGGATGATCCCGGAGGTCTCTTCCAACCTTAATGATACTTTCATTCTATGAACCCCAAACTTGCTTCTCCATAGAGAAACAAGGGTCTTTCTTACAAATCTGTGTCAGGATCCTCATTTCCTGGGGAGCATGAGCTATTTCAGTAACAGGTTTTGTAACAGGTTCAGCAGGGTCAGAGATTAAAGCACTCGGGGGTTAACGTGGTATCAAACACAGCACGAACACTCCCGTTCCGGATCTAGGGGAGCAGCTTCACACAGGTGCAAATCCTTCCCGCAACTCATCTAAGCCACAGCACCTCCAGGAGATAATGCCAGAGTTCCTGGGCTCCTCCCAGACCCACCCCCCGAGGTGTAAACCCCCAGACCAGCACCCGGGTGCTCTGGCAGCAAGAACCTCGCTGTGCCTCTTCCCCGGGCAGGGACTGCAGGCACAGGGGACGCACGAGGGACCAAAGGTGTCTGGGTGCACTGGATGCCTCAGGCACCAGGTTTGCACAAGCCTTGGTTCTCCAGGTGAGCTGTGCCCGGCCGTGGAGCAGGGGGTCACGCTGGTGACTGGCCATACCCATCATGTTGTCGGTGCCGCTGATCGGGGGCGTGTGACTGGACACTCCGTACGCCGTGGAGGCTGAGGAGAAGCCGGACACGGAGGGGAGTCCGCCGTTCACCTCTCCTGAATGCAGCTGGTAGTTCTGGCAGAGAGGGGGAGAGCGGTGAGAGGGGCCCTGGGAAAGCTGTGGGGCTTCGGCAGCCGGGGCAGGACCCAGGTGCCGGGGGAGGAGGTGACAGGGAGGTGACAGAGCCGTGGGGACGCGTTACCATGCGTTCGTGCTGATGTAAACTGTTGAAGCCACTGGACTGCGGGAGCGGGGATGAGGAGCTGCCCAGCATGGCACCGTAACTCGACTGGCTCATAGCACCCGGGGAACTCCACAGGTCAGGCGAGTTATGGAGTCCATCTGCAAGGAACCCAGAGCTGAGTGGGGCAGGGACACCGGCAGGCAGCCCCCAGCCCCAGGGCGGACACAAGTCAGCCCTGGCTGAGGGGCTGGGACTGTCCCTAGCATGTCCTGCCTGTGCTGAGCATCACCTGCTGAGCAAACCAGGACAAACTCTCTGGGACAGGGACAGGGAGAGGAGCCCAGGAATGGCTGGAGCTGTGTCAGGGCTTGGGATGGATCTCAGGGAAAGGTTCTTCCCCCCGAGGCTGCTGGGCACTGCCCAGGCTCCCCAGGGAATGGTCCCAGCCCCGAGGCTGCCAGAGCTCCAGGAGCGTTTGGACAGCGCTCTCAGGGATGCCCAGGGTGGGATTGTTGGGGTGTCTGGGCAGGGCCACAGGTTGGATCAATGATCTTTTGAGGGTCCCTTCCAGCTCAGGATATTCCAGGATTCCATGACTTTGGGGCTGCATTGTCTCTCATACCCTCCTGCCCTGAGCTCCCCCCATATTGCAATCCCTCCTACAGCCCATAACGGGCAAGGCTGCCCCTGCTCTGCCTGGCTTGTGGGATCACAGGGCTGGGAATAACTCACCTGTCATATAAAAGGCTCCAGGATACACAGTGCTGGGAGGTTTCGAGGGAGTATATCCAGCTGGATCCCTGCTGTAGTCATCACCTGAGTTGGATGGATACACCTGTGGGGCAGGAAAGGGGTTGAAGAGAAGGCCCCACATCCTCACCATGGCTGCCCCCAACCCTGCACAGCTTGAACTTCAAACCTCAAACTTCAGCAGTGTTTGACCACCTCTCCCACGGCAACAGAGCAGCAAGTGCTTCACTCAACTGACCTTTCAAGGGCCTGGAGGGACAGGACACAGGGAATGGCTTCCCACTGCCAGAGGGCAGGGCTGGATGGGATATTGGGAAGGAATTGTTCCCTGGGAGGCTGGGGAGGCCCTGCTGCAGGGTGCCCAGAGCAGCTGTGGCTGCCCCTGGATCCCTGGCAGTGTCCAAGGCCAGGCTGGACGGGGCTTGGAGCAGCCTGGGACAGTGGGAGGTGTCCCTGCCTGTGGCAGGGATGGAATGGGATGGGCTTTAATGCTCCTTCCAACCCCAACCATCTGATGAGCCCAGGAGCTTTGCTTTTATTCATCCCACAGAAGATTTGGGAGGGAACTGGATCAGCTCAGCCAAAGTCCTCAAAGGGCACAGCCCTACATGGAGCAGGGCACAGGGGACAGGGCAGAGGGCACAGGGGACAGGGCACAGGGCTCCTCTCTGTTCCTGTCACCCTCCGTGGTCCCCAGAACCTGCCCAGCTCCAGCAGAAGTTTCGACTCCGCTCCAGTTCCGTTTTCCGTGGTTATAACTTGTTCTGGGCAACCACAAAAGCCACCACTGCTGCAGTGACCCCACGCCAGGGGGACGGGCTGGGCGGGGGCAGCGGGCACCCGTGTGGCCTCGGGACCCCCCTGTGCCAACCCTGCCCTGTGCCAGGCTCCCGAGCACAGCCCCCACTCAAAGCCCACAGGGAAACCAGGTTGAAGGGAAACTGAGGCACGGGGGGGCTGAGCAGCCCCTCACAGCCATTGTCACAGGAGAGGGGACAACTCCAAGACAGCCCTCAGACAGTTCCTGGGACAGATTTCTGCAGCACTGCTCAGCTCTGTGATTTAACAGAACGTTAGGCAGAAGAAAAAGCTTTTCCTTCCCTTCTAAATTAACCAAACCCATCCTAGAAAGCCCTGACCGAAAATCAACTTCTGCCAGGACAAAAACAGACTTTTCTTTTTTTAAAGCAGAAATTCAACACGCAAAGAAACCGAAATGGCATTCAAAGAAACTGAAATAGCACTCAGAATGATGTGAGAACTTTTGTCACAGCTTATTTTCATCCCCTTTGATTCATTCTGAAACCGATAATCATTTTTTTAAAATCCAGCTGAAAGCAGAGGTGGGGCAGGGGCCGGGCTCTGCCTGGCACACACAGTTCTCTTTGGGAAGGAAACTTGCCTGAGTTTCTTTTTCCCCACAGCCAGCTGCTCCCTTCCAGCCCTGGTCCTCACCAGCAAAAAGGAGCAAAATTGATGGTGGGGAATAAAAGTCAGAATCAGGGAATCCTTAAGGTTGGAAGAGACCTTTAAGATCAAGTCCAACCATCAAAGCAGCAGCACCATCATGGTCACCACTAACCTCTGTCCTCAAGTGCCACATTCACACCTTTTTTGAACAATTCCAGGATGGTGACTCCACCACGGCCCGGGGCAGCCTGTGCCAGGCTTCTTCTTGTTTAAAAAAACAACCCCAAAGCCTCCCCAGAAATCCAACAAGGGAGCTGGGGAAGGGGCTCAGGCTGGAGAAAAGGAGGCTCAGGGGGGACCTTGTGGCTCTGCACAACTCCCTGACAGGAGGGGGCAGCCGGGGGGGGGGTCGGGCTCTGCTCCCAGGGAACAGGGACAGGAGGAGAGGGAACGGCCTCAGGCTGGGCCAGGGGAGGTTTAGATTGGAGTTCAGGGAAAATTTCCTCACTGAAAGTGTGGTTGGGCATCAGAAGGAGCTGCCCAGGGCAGTGGTGGAGTCACCAGCCCTGGAAGTGTTCAAACAATGTGTGAATGTGGCACTTGGGGACATGGGTCAGTGGTGGCCTTGGCAGTGCTGGGGAACAGTTGGACTCTGTGACCTTTGGAGGGCTTTTCCAACCTTAACGACTCTGTGATTCTACAGGGAGCTTGTAAAATAAAGACAAAAAAAAAAAA
>VXAD01009375.1:207704-269316 GCA_013399195.1 Dicrurus megarhynchus
AAAAAAAAAAAAAAAAAAAAAAAAAAAAAAGAGAGGGGGAAGGGCAAATCCTGACACACTGGCAGCTGCCCTTTGTCCCTCACTCAAAAAAGAGAATTCCAGGCCCTGGTCCCCAGGCTGCTGCCGGGTGCTGTGGGCAGAGGGAGCCGCGCGTGGGCTGGGGGGGATGGGGGAGGCAGCGGAGAACGGGAATCCAGCAAATTGACTTTTCCTATAATTTGATTAAATAGCGGGAGCCGGGACAGGGAATGGAGTGCAGCACGTCTGAGAGCCCCGCGCCATCTGGCAGGGGCTGGCTCGAGGCCAGGCGCCCGGCAGCTGCACCAACAGCCAAGCCAGGAACCCACCGAGGAAACAAGGGGGGTAAAATCGCAGCGATGGAGGGACCAGGGGTGCAAAGCAGGGTGGGGGGGGAGCAGAGCAGGGGGGAGTTCACCTTGCCGTGAATCCACCCTGCTCCACCGGCCCCGCAACATCTCCTGCTGGATCCTGGGGGCCAAGTTTCACCACAATCCTGGCCCTGACCCCTGCTAATTTTTCCTTTTGCTGCCCAGCACAGGGGAGGCTGTGAAAAGGCAGCTCCATCCTTCTCTGCACGGAGCCGTGAGCGGGGCCGGGCCGGGCGCTGCAGGCAGCTGGAAATGAGGGCCGGGCCCCGCTCCCCAGCCCGGCCCCAGCCCTCACGGCAGCGGCCTCGGGGACCTCCAGGTGAGGTCATTTCCTCCGGTTAAAATCTGCCAGCGCGGCGAGAGCCGCTCGAAAAGCCCCAGCACTGGGATTCGCAGCGCTTTGTGGTCTTGGGTTGTTTTCTCCTCCCTGTTTTTCTTGCTCAAATGCAGGAGCTGGGGTGGGACTTTGGGCAGACTGAGGCTAAACAGAGCAGTGACCAGACTGGGAATGCACAGCCTGAAACAGCTCCCAGGCACTGAACTCACTGTGGCAACAAAACCCTGCAGGAACCGACTTGCACAAAATCCCTGCCTGGGTTCCTCTGGCACCGATGCCGATGTGGGGCCACATCCAGCCCTGGATCCTGAGCCCAGACACAGCAGCCCGTGGCCAGGAGCCCCAGAGCTGCAGGAAGGCTCCAAGGGGCTCCATGCCCTGAGGGCAGCCCCAACCCAGCACCTACTGCACAGAACTGTGGAATGGTTTGGGTTCAGAGGGACCTCAAAGCCCATCCCATTCCACCCCTGCCATGGGCAGGGACACCTTCCACTGTCCCAGGCTGCTCCAAGCCCCGTCCAGCCTGGCCTTGGACACTGCCAGGGATCTAGGGGCAGCCACAGCTGCTCTGGGCACCCTGTGCCAGGGCCTCCCCACCCTCCCCAGGGAACAATTCCGTCCCAATATCCCATCCAGCCCTGCCCTCTGGCACTGGGAAGCCATTCCCTGTGTCCTGTCCCTCCATGCCTTGTCCCCAGTGCCTCTCCAGCTCTCCTGGAGCCCCTTTAGGCCCTTCCCTGGAGCCTTCTCCTCTCCAGGTGAGCACCCCCAGCTCTCCCAGCCTGGCTCCAGAGCAGAGGGGCTGCAGCCCTGGGAGCAGCTCTGTGGCCTCCTCAGGACAAAAGCCCTGAGCCCAAAGGCCCTGGGTTCCCGGCACAGGCACCTCTGTGCCCGTCCCTGCCCGGCATTGCTCCTCACAGCCCCTGAACCCCCTCACGCTGCCGGTGCCTCTCGGTGCCTTTGGAATCACTCCCTGCTCACCCACCCACCCTCAGCTCCTGCAGCCGCTGACCTCGGCGAGTTTTCAAAGCAGCTCGGGAATTACAGATTAAAGCACTTCATTTTAATAAGATGCTGATTAACCTATTTATTTTGCACGGGGTCCAGCGATAACATGGGGCGGACTCCTGCATGGGCGAGTCAGACAAGAAAGAGCCTTTGATCCGCTGCCTTTGAGGCCACTCCTTCTGCTTCACACTTCTCCTGCCGCCTCGGCACGGATCTGTCTCCCCAGGTGTGGAAGTTCAAAAACAAACCAGGAAGCCGGAGCTCCCAGCACAGGGAGGGTGAGAGAAAGAGGCAGAACCAGCCCGTGCTCTGAAAATTGGAGCTTTGGCATCAAGGGGCAGCCGAGGCAACAGCAAGGGCAGAGAGGGAGATTAAGGTTGGATGTTGGGGAAAAATTCCTCCCTGTGAGGGTGGGCAGGCCCTGGCACAGGGTGCCCAGAGAAGCTGTGGCTGCCCCTGGATCCCTGGAAGTGTCCAAGGCCAGGCTGGATGGGGCTTGGAGCAGCCTGGGCCAGTGGAAGGTGTCCCTGCCCATGGCAGGGGGTGGGACTGGATGGGCTTTGAGGTCCCTTCCAACCCAAACCATTCCATGATCCTTTGAAAGGCTGTGCAGGTGACACTCAGACATGGGGAAGGGGCTGAGCTGTGGCAAATGCCAAGCATCTCCTCCTGTGGGAATCAGGGCCCTCCAGGGCTCTGCCAGCAGGACGGGCCAAGCCCCAGCACTTTGAAATCCGAGGCCAATAAAGGCCATTTGTCGGGGGCGATGTTTTCCCCACATGTCGACTGGGGTTTAACGCTCCAAATTTCACACAGAAACTCGAGGCAGCGACACGGATTGTGACTCGAGCAGATTTTCCCTGTAAAAACACAGACTCTTGGAGCAACTGGAGCTGGCTTCTGCCTCACGTGGATCCACACGAACCCTCCAACACCCCCAGGTCTGCGAGCCCAACCCGGCAAGCCCTCGGTGCCCTCTCCCTCTACCCTCCAAACCCAGCACCTCAGGGTCCAATTCCAAACGCAGAGCCTGTGCTGGAGGTTACAGCTCTGCTCGAGTACTCAGGGAATGCCACAGTATGGGATTTCCCCCATGGATGGGGTGTTCCCTGGGAATGGGGGAGCATCCCAGCAGCTTTGGCAGGGAGTGAGGGCACATCTCCAGCACAGCCCTGGTCTGGGGACAGAGCCCAGTGGGGCAGAGCCCAACGGGACAGCACCGTCCCCCTCCAAGCACGCAAACATTCCAGCCAGGAATGCAGCCCCGGCCGCCAGACAGCTCCCGTGTTCCTGCAGGAGCCCTCCAGCCCGCCCCAATTAGCTTTCCTGGAGATCCCATTACTTCCAGCCACAAAGACATTGTTCAGTTCCCTCCCCGAACAGCCGCGGGAGCGGGGATAGCGTATTCCTGCAGGCTGCTCAGCTTTCCTGGGCAGCAGCGCACACCTGGGGCGGGCTCAGCTGCCTGCCCCCAGAGCAACTGCACTGCTTCCCCGGCTGCAGCGACACCCGAGCCCCGGTGTCGCCTTTCCCTCGCGACATGACGTCAAACCCAGCCCAGGCTGCGGGGCAGGAGGCCACGGCCCCGGGCTCCTTCCCCGCCGAGCTCTCCCAAAGCTTCCCCGTTCCCCCACGCGGGAAGCCCTTCCCCGTCGCGGCCCTCGGTGTCTGGGGCTGCAGCGCTGTGGCACAGGGAGCAGGGACGGCTCCCAGGGGATGGGGAAACGGGGAACGTGCTGCTGCCACTTACCGAGGAGGGGAGTCCAGGAGGCACCTTCCGAACCTTTTTGGGCTGTCCATCTGCGTTAGAGAAGAGAGGATCTGAGTTTTCAGGGGGGTTAGAGGGAGGGGAAACGAGCTGCAGCAAAAGTCTCCAGGGTTGGAAACTGCAGGTACAGACAGGGCTGAGATCCCAAATGTCCCGTGGCCAAGGAAGCATCGATAATGAAAACATCCAAGGATGAGCCCCTCCAAATCTCGTCTGCACCCTTTGGGGGCAGGTTTCACAGCCACAGAGAGATCCCAGGACAGCAAGGGCTTGTTGGGAGAATCTGAGCCCATAAATGTAATAACATTTAATGTTGTAACCCCTCATTGGGGTTTTTTTGGGAAACACTTTAACTTGAAGTGGGTCTGCGGAGAGAGGATGCAGAAAGGGAACACATGCAGGGCTGGGCTGTATTTTCATTTGCTCCCAACACAGGGATATACTTGGGAAAGCTTCACTGCTGCAGAAGGCAGGGATGTGCTTCCCAGGGACAGACCCCAGCCCATCCCTCCCGTTCCAGCTCTGGAGTGTCCTGGGGGAAGGGGACAATTCAGGGAGGTGGTGGGGAAACATCCAGGAGTGGCTCAAGGGGAAGCACTGGCTAAATTTTTTTAGAATTATATTTTCCCTAATTATTATTTTTAGAAATATTTTTATTATTTTTAATATTTTTTAAAACAATTTTTCATATTTTTAAAAATTCTTTTTCATAATTAAGGAAAGCCCTGGCTGGGGGGTGCAGGGTGCTCACACAGCAACCTGCCAAGCCAGGGACTCAGCTGGGATGTACCTCCAGAGCAGGAATTCATCCCACAGAATGCCAGAGAATCATTTTCCAGGCTGAAGTGGCAGCACCACAGTAGGTGCCTTTTTCTGAAAAGCACTGAAAAATGCACCCATCACCGGGTCACTTCTGGTTTCACTTGCTGGGGAAAGCCCGAAATAGCAGCAGGAAAGTGGCTCTGGAGGCTGCAGGGGGAACTGTGACGAGAAACACAAGTTCTGGGGAACTGGAGCTTGTCTTCCCCCCGAAGCTGAACTCACACCTGACCCCAGCCTGCGGTACAAGTTATTCCCAGTCGATCCAGACATGGGCAACTCCTGCTTGGGAACCCCGGAGCGGGCAGGGAGAGCTCCTGGAGCAAACATTCCCCGAGTCCCAGGGCACAGCGCCCGGACCTCCCGCTGCCTCCTACGCCCTGCTCCTGCCAGTCCTGCCCGCTGCAGCTCCAGGAGGGCCCTCAGCCACGGAAACAGCCTCCGAGGCAGCCCCGGGTTTTCCAGGAAGGACAAGTGATGTGCAGTGTGGTTGGAGGTGTTTTTAGAACCTCAAGCTTTGCTGCTTTCAGCTGATCTGGCATTTTCCAGAAAGAGGGAAATTGCACCTGAGTCTGAGCACCCCTTTCTTGAAGTTAGATATCTCTGTATAGATAAGAGATATTGATATGCAATTCCCTCCTTAACAAAGAGCAAATGCCAAATTCATGCCAGGTACACCCATGGCAACATCAGTCCCTCCTTCCCAACATCAGCGCCCTCATTCCCAGCATCAGTTCCTCATTCCCAAAGGCAGATCCAACGAGGGCACCAGCCCAGGTGACAACCCTGCGGCGTGGTGGCACCCAGGGGACACGCAGTCACTCACCTATGCTGCTCTCAGCACCTCTCCTGCGAGGATTGTTGGGGTAAGAAAAATACTGAGACCCCCCTTTGCCCCCGGTGGGGGAAAGCGTGCTCGGGCTGGCGATTCCCATCTCGCTGGGCAGGAAACCGGGCTGCAAACAAGGAGAGAGAAAAGCCCTTCCATGGAATTACACTGGAAAACGACTCGCTGGGAGAGAACAGAGCTGCTTTGAGCCACCTTCACACCAATTCAGCTGAGGGGAAAAATAAACACGAGCCAAGGGGCCAGGAGGGAAAGCAAATCCGTAAATATGGGGGTGGAGGTGGGGGAATAGGTGTGGGGGAACAAAAGGAGCTTTCAACTTGTGCTTTCCTGCTGGAGCCCAGAGAGGAACCTCTGCAAACCAGGGATGCAAACCAGCAGGTGCCATGGGGGGGACAGCGTGGTCCCACGGTCACCTCGATGTCCGGGAGGGCAGGATGAGCCCCGTGTCACCAGCCCACGTTGTGGCCCGTGCCCCAGAACGGCGCTGCCGCTGCTCAGGGTGGTTTTCTCCTGAGTTTTATCAGGGAAAAGCCAAATCCCTCTTTCTAAAGCCAGGAAACTCCTCCCTCGTGTTTATCCCAGCTGACCTTGGGCACGCTGGGAAGCAGCGGAGCCGGGGGAGCCGGAGCCCGGGGTGCTCCCTCCTGGGACAGAGCCTCTCCTCCAGCACTGCCCCTCTCAGCTCGGAGGAAGTTCAGTGTATTTACATGGAATTGCACAGGGCTGGCAAAGGGCCCTGAAGGCCCAAAAGCTCAGCTTTGACCCATCCTCTGAGGGCAACACATGGAAATAAAGGAGGATTTCAGGCTTTTGAGAAACTGGAAAGAAAAACCTTTGCTTTCAAACTCCATCTCCTCCAGAAAGGGGTCAGGGAGGGAAAGAGGAGCTCGTGTGTTCACAGCTGGTGACATTCCTGCAATCTGTTCCACTGCTCAGGTTTCCTTCGCTCTGGACCCGCTCCGTGCGTGGCCAAGGAAAGCACCCGGAGGGATCCCGGGTGCTGCTGCCCTGCTCCTCCTGCAGGCAGGGGAGGCACTGGGATTTTGAGGCAATTTCCCAGAGAAAGGGGTTTTCTTCCCGTTTCCTCTCCCTGGGGATGTCCCAGGAGATGGTTCAGGGTTAAACAAGGGGGAAGCCGCAGCTCTGCCCCAGAGCAGGGCATTTTTGGGGAAGAACCTGATCCCCATCCAGGGTATCTCCACCAGACAATTTTTCATCTTTGCAAAAACAAACAAAAAAAAGGTCAACCCCCCTCGCTCCCCCAAACTGGAGCCAGAAGCAACAACTGCTCTGGGGGCCACAGCGGCTCCGCTGGCCTCCCCCCACCCCCACAAGGGGGTTTTGTCTCCTCTCCACACCAAGTGGGATTTGCCACCCGATCCCGAGCCCTGTGCCCGCCTCTCCCGGGGCCTCTCCCGGCCATTTGCCCCCCCATTCCTGTTACCTTATATTCCCCCTCCTCCACGAAAGCCCAGCAAAACCATCACATCCAAAAGCAACACTTGGCACCGGGCCCGGTTTTCTTTGAGCAGCTTCAGTGGTAAATGAAATCCACTCTGGCACAGCCAGCACAGCTGCTCCAGCAAAGGAAACATCCTCACTTCAGAGAGGAGGAAATTATGACAAATTTGTGTAAAATTAAAACATGTAATATGTGTGTGTGTACATGGATAAAATAAAAGCTGTCCGGCCAAAAGCTCCTCCCTTGGCTCCAGTGCTGGGACTGTTTCCCCAGGGCCACGCCGGGCACTGAGGGGGCACTTGGAGCCACACATCAAAGGGAGGTGCTTGCTCCTTCCCGAAAAACTATTTCTGGATGCTGGTGGCAGCAGGGAAGGTTATCTAGGGCTGCTCCACTGCGTTCCGGGCTCGGATTGACGCCTGTGGTATTCCCCACAGGAAGCAAAGTTATTCCCCCCAGCACAGCCCCGGGGTTCACGTGGGGTGACCCAACGGGGCCGGGCTGTGTCTGCAAGAGGTGGCTCTGCTGTGCCGGGTCCCCTCCCGGACTGTGCAGATCATGGAATCCCAGAGTGGTTGGGATTGGGAGGGACCTTAAAGCCCATCCAGTGCCACCCCTGCCATGGGCAGGGACACCTTCCACTGTCCCAGGCTGCTCCAAGCCCCGTCCAGCCTGGCCTTGGGCACTGCCAGGGATCCAGGGGCAGCCACAGCTGCTCTGGGCACCCTGTGCCAGGGCCTCCCCACCCTCCCAGGGAACAATTCCTTCCCAAGATCCCATCCAGCCTTGCCCTCTGGCAGTGGGAAGCCATTCCCTGTGTCCTGTCCCTCCATGCCTTGTCCCCAGTGCCTCTCCAGCTCTCCTGGAGCCCCTTTAGGCCCTGCAAGGGGCTCTGAGCTCTCCCTGGAGCCTTCTCCTCTCCAGGTGAGCACCCCCAGCTCTCCCAGCCTGGCTCCAGAGCAGAGGGGCTCCAGCCCTGGAGCAGCTCCGTGGCCTCCTCTGGACTGGCTCCAGCAGCTCCACGTCCCGGTGCTGGGCCCCAGAGCTGCACAGAGAGCTCCTGCTGCAGGTCCCGCATCAACAGCCCCACCATGAAGCCAAAGCTGCACCCGACAGTCACTGACAGGAACCACCCCACAGAGCCTCCCTGCCCAGAGCTGGGACACAGGACACTGCCCAGGGAGATGCTGCTGGAGAGGGAGAGGGAAAGCCCAGTCAGGCAGGGGAGGGGGAAGGAGCCTCCTGGAACGCTCCCCGGCCCATGGCCAGCCTGGCACAGGGAAGGTGGTGCTTGGATCCGACTCCCTGGAACTCCCCAGCGAGGCAGCGTGGCTGGGTCACGGCTGATCAAACACAAACCAGGAGTAACAATAACATAACCAGTGAGCCTGGAGAAGTTTGGGAAAGAAGCGAGAGGCTGCTACAACCAACATTTTCTAACCTCTGGCAACTCTTTGGAGCCAGCAACTCACACCAGCATGAACCCCCAACACTCCACAGAAGTTTTGGAGCAGAGCAGAGGCTTCCCAGGACCCCGTGCACAGAGATGGGATGTAAATCCAGCCTGGTTTTCAGTACCAGACTCTCACTTTTGGGAGCCAGTAAATGAAGCAGAAAATCTCACTGCACTTTATCATTACCTGGTTTAGTCCTGGCATCCCTGTGTCTCTTCCAAATGTGGAGTATGAGGCTCTTTCACTGCTCTTCCCTGCAGAAGGAGAAGAGAAAAAACAAGGTTTGGGGTAAGAGGGAAGTGGACAGGGGTTTTTTTGCCCCCAGGCACCTGGATCCTGCCAAGGGAAAAATCCTGTTCCCGTGAGGCAGCACCTCTGCCCTCCATGAAGGGACAGCCCTGAAAAGCTCCTGCTGAAACAGGAGCTGCTGGGAGAGCTGGTCCATAAACACCAAAAGCCCGGAGCTGCAGCGGCGCAGGGAAGTGCTTGTGGCCATGGAAACGGGCAGGGTCAGCCCGAGCCAAAACCTCCCCGCAGACACGGGGACCCGGCCAGCTGGACTTGGCAGAGGCAGGGCCGGAGCAGACCAAAGGCCAGGACGAGCGACCAGACTCTGGGAGCGCTTTCCAGACAACAGGAAATGCAATCCCAGCGCACGAGAGCTGAGCTCTGCTCCACACCGGGCACTGGGCACCTTCCTCCCCTCTCCTGGGGGAGATTTGACTTCCCAAAACCTGCGGGTTCCTCACAGCCGGGGCATCACTGCCAGCTGGGATCGGTGTGGGAACAGCCCCATGCCAGCAGTGCCCGTGTGCCCCTGGGAACTTTAGAGAATCCCAGAATGGTTTGGGTGGGAAGGGACCTTAAAGCCCATCCCATTCCCCCCCTGCCATGGGCAGGGACACCTTCCACTGTCCCAGGCTGCTCCAAGCCCTGTCCAGCCTGGCCTTGGGCACTGCCAGGGATCCAGGGGCAGCCACAGCTGGTCTGGGCACCCTGTGCCAGGGCCTGCCCACCCTCCCAGGGAACAATTCCTTCCCAATATCCCATCCAGCCCTGCCCCCTGGCAGTGGGAAGCCATTCTCCCTTGTCCTGGCACTCAGCATCAATGAGGGCTTCTCTCACACCCACCTCACCCTGCCCACACGCAGCTGAAAATAAAGTTTTGAAGGGCAAAAAATAAAGGAGCCCAGCCCCGTGGTGGGATGTTCCCCTCTCCAAAACATCCTGGCACTCTCCTGCCTCATGATCACTGCCCTGGGCACAGCGTGGCCCCAGCCAGCAGCACCCAGGGGTGCCAGGACAGCAAAGGACACAAGGCTGGGAGGAAGGGAATGGTTCTGTGCTGTGCCCAGAGCAGCCAGAGGCACAACAGTGTCCTTTGGGATTCTCTCCATGCCCCTAAAGCAAAACCAGACACTCTTCCAGTGGGGAACAGGCACTCCCAGCAGCCCCCACCCCCAAACCCTTCCCGAAAAGGGGATCACAGATCACATCCTGCCTCCTGTCTGGCTTAGTGAGCAAAATTGGGAGGGGCAGGATTTTGCCAATCTGCTTAGCCTAAAGCCAGCCCTGAGGCCACTAAGATGCAGGTTAATGCACTGGGGCGACGCTGGGGCTGGCAGGACCCTCCCCACACCACTAAGAGGTTTTGGGGAGCAGATGAAGAGGGGAGGGGAAACAAAATGCCTCAAACCAGCCCCCCTGAAGCACAGGGCCAAAGGATCAGAGAATGCCTGAGTGGCTTGGGTGGGAAGGGGCATTAAAGCCCATCCAGTTCCACCCCCTGCCATGGGCAGGGACACCTTCCACTGTCCCAGGCTGCTCCAAGCCCCGTCCAGCCTGGCCTTGGGCACTGCCAGGGATCCAGGGGCAGCCACAGCTGCTCTGGGCACCCTGTGCCAGATGGGGAGAGAGAGGAGGCTGCTCATTTTGCAACCTTACCATGGAGGCCTAGACCTCAACCCAAAAATTTTACAGTGGATTCCCCCACTACAACCCCCAAGCCCCAGAGCCCCATTCCTGATGGGAAGGTCCTGGCACGGCACAGCCTCCCCCTCTCTCACCTCCAGCGACAGCCGGAGGCTCCGGGTGCTGCTGCCATTTCCTTTCAGAGGCTTAAACGTTAAGTAAACAAAGGTCAAAATGTCAGGGGATGGATCTCCTAAATGACCTAATTTCTAAAAGAGCTTAAGAGCTCGATCGGCCGCAGCACTGGCCACGGGCACAAAGGACTCAGCAGGTTGTGGCATCAGGCAGGTCCTGATTACTCCTAAAGCAGAGGAGAGGCAGGGTAATGCCACGGGGGTTTGGCTGGACAGCAGCAGCCAGGTCTCCTGTCTGGTAACACACTGCTGCTTCCATGTGTGACTGGCGTGGGGAATCAAGGAATCACAGGATGGTTTGGGCTGGAAGGGGACCCTAAAGCTCATCCAGTTCCAGCCCTGCCATGGGCAGGGACACCTTCCACCATCCCAGGTTGCTCCAAACCCCATCCAGCAGCCTCTGCCATCACCTGAGAACTTGGGCTGAACCAGGGGGCTCCCGGATGTGTGGGAGAGGGTGAGGGGACACTGGGCAATCCCCAATCGTGTGAAGTTTAACAGGTCAAGTGCTGGATCCTGCCCTGGGATGGGGCAGCCCAGGATGCAGGGACAGACTGGGAATCAGAGGCTGGAGAGCAGCGCCGTGGGAAGGGACCTGGGGGTCCTGGTCAGTGGCAAGTTGGATCTGAGTGCCCGGTGTGTCCTGGCAGCCCAAAGGGCCACCGTGTCCTGGGGGGCACCAGGCCAGGGAGGGATTGTCCCGCTCTGCTCTGCACCGGGGCAGCCTCACCTCCAGTGCTGGGGGCACTTTGGGCACCACAAGATCAGAAGGATCCAAAGCTGCTGGAGAGTGTCCAAAGGAGGGACACGGAGCTGGGGAAGGGTCTGAGGAGTGGCTGAGGGCACTTGGCTCGTTCAGCTGGAGCAGAGGAGACTGAGGGGAGGCTCCTCGGGGGCTGCAGCTCCTCCCGAGGGGAGGCGGAGGGGCAGGGGCTGAGCTCTGCTCTGGGACAGGGACAGGAGCCCAGGGAACGGCTGGAGCTGTGTCAGGGCTCGGGATGGATCTCAGGGAAAGGTTCTTCCCCCCGAGGCTGCTGGGCACTGCCCAGGCTCCCCAGGGAATGGTCCCGGCCCCGAGGCTGCCAGAGCTCCAGGAGCGTTTGGACAGCGCTCTCAGGGATGCCCAGGGTGGGATTGGTGGAGTCTCCTGGTTAATGCCAGGAGTTGGACTGGATGATCCTTGTGGGTCCCCTTCCAGCTCAGGATATTCCAGGATTCTCTGAACCCAGTGCCAGCTCTGCTCCAAACCCACAACCTTCCCTGGATGTCTCTCATTTCTCACTCAGCATCTGCTGCACCCTTGGGTCTGCGGGTGCCCCATGGGATGGGGGACACTGAGGGCAGCCCTGGCCAGCCCCACCTCCTGCACCCTCCATCATCACATAACAAGGGAAAAAAGCAGTAAAAAACTCAGCAGAAGAAATTTTACAATCAATTGTCTACGAAAACAAGGCAGAAGAAAGAATGGCGAACTTTTCTGGATTGGAATGTACCTAAGCCTGCTGAGATTCAAAGGGTGCACAGGGAAAGGCTGAAGCTGCCGGCAGAAGGAGCTGTTTCTGTGGGCAGGGAGATGGCACAGGTGGCAAACCCGGACCCACCCTGTCACCCACTGGCAGCCACGGCCCAGGGCACCAACCAGGAAAGGCGGCAAAGCCCCAGGAAGGAGGCAAGGACCAGGGTGGGAAAAACCACCAGGAATCTCCCCAAACTCCATCTTGCTCCCAAGGGAATTACTGAAATCCTGCAGATGGGTGTGAAGGGATCTTGTGGGAGGAGGAGGAGAAGATAGTGGGAATAAATCCCTTGGATTTCCTTTGGAAAGGAGGGGAAGCACAGCAGAGGCACCTCGAGTCAGTGCCCCCAGACACGGGCTGAGAGCACTCAGCATTTCCAGCTCTTTCTAGCATCCCCCTCTGCCCTTCCCCCTGCCAGCTCCTGCCCCTCGCCTGCCCGTGCTGCCTCCAGCCCTGCCTAAGGAGCCCTTTCCAGCCTCTCTCCTCTCCCAGCATGTTCCCTCTTGCAGGATCTGGCTGTGTGGGGCTCTGGGAAGCCTCCCCCAGGCCCTGCCTTCACCCAGGGCTTTTCCAGAGAAACCCCCCACGCCGTGTGTGTGGCTCTTCCCAAAGGCACAGCTGCCCTGAGCTTGGGGGGACAAGGTGGAAAAATAAAAACTGCTCTTCCCAGAAGTTCCCACCAGCTCTGGCAGTGTCAGGGATTGGCTTTGGCACTCTGGATCACGGCAGCATCTCACCTCCACCGCAGCAAACTGCTTTTAAATAAACTCATGGCTTTGCCATTTCTCTCACAGACCACAGAATCATGGAACAGCCTGAGCTGGAAGGGATCCACGGGGATCATCGAAGTCCAACTCCTGGCCCTGCACTTGACAGCCCGAGAAAAAGTATTTAAATGCTGCCTACAAGTTTTTCCAGCACCCACTGGCAAAACCAGTGCCCCCACATCACCCCAGCACAGCCACCACCCACTGTGCACCTCCCCCGGCCCCACACTGCTAATTCCATTAGAATTCCATTAGAATTCCGGCCTGGGGAAAAAGGAGAGGCAAAACACAGCCAGGGATTAAAAACGGGGAGGAAAAAAAGAAGTTAAAAAACCAGCAGCAGCAACAAGGCCCTGATTAAACCCATTGTCCAGGAAGACCCCAATCTACAGGCGCTGACAATACCCACCCGATTAGGAACGCTGCTCTGAAAGGCAGCTAATTACTGAAATAATTACTAGAAAGAAATCTATTATGGCTTATCAGTTTCCTCGATGTTTAACCGCCCCCCCTTCCCGCCTGTCCCTGCTGAAGATGAATGGTAAATTGTGAAATTGGTGACTTCAAACAGACAGAAAAGCCCTCCTCACCCTCCTGACCCTCTGGGACGAGCCAGTTTGTCACTGTACTGTGTCCTGGCACCACCCCAGGACAGCCAGGGATGCTCCCATCACCTCTCCCCACCCCAGGCTGGGAAGCTCAGAACTCCCCAGGACATTCCCTGTCCTCCAGGAGCAGCACCAAAGGCTCAAAGCTGGAAAACTCGGAGGAGGGAGCAATGGAGGGCTCAGACATTGGTTCTGCACCTGCTCACCTGATTCAAAGACCGCCCCCGGCAGCCTGGGATGCTTCTCATTCAGATAGTGTTTCTATCCAGGGATTTACAATCGTGGAATCCTGGAACACCCTGAGCTGGAAGGGACCCACAGGGATCATCCAGCCCAGCCCTGCCCAGACACCCCAACATTCCCACCCTGGGCATCCCTGAGAGCGCTGTCCAAACGCTCCTGGAGCTCTGGCAGCCTCGGGGCCGGGACCATTCCCTGGGGAGCCTGGGCAGTGCCCAGCAGCCTCGGGGGGAAGAACCTTTCCCTGAGATCCATCCCAAGCCCTGACACAGCTCCAGCCGTTCCCTGGGCTCCTGTCCCTGTCCCAGAGCAGAGCTCAGCCCCTGCCCCTCCACCTCCCCTCGGGAGGAGCTGCAGCCCCCGAGGAGCCTCCCCTCAGTCTCCTCTGCTCCAGCTGAACGAGCCAAGTGCCCTCAGCCACTCCTCAGACCCTTCCCCAGCTCCGTGTCCTTCCTTTGGACACTTTCTAATTTATTTTCTTATTCTTTTGACAAATTTAGTCCAGTGCAACACAGCCCAGAGCTCCCTGCCCAGTCAGTCCTGCAGAGAGCTCTGGTTTTCCCCATCACCTTGCGGAGCTGAAGCGGTGGCAGAGGGAAGTGACTGAAGATTCCCCCCACACTGTGCCCTTAATGAGAGCAGGAGGGGGATCCCCCACAGCCCTGGGGGAGCCCTGGGTGGGGGCAGCACCCCTCAGGTGCTGTGCCAGTGCAGCCCCTCTGGGCTCCGTGCTGAAGGTGCCTCCCAAAGCCAAGCTTTGTTTATCCAAAGAACATCCACGAGCCCAAACTCAACCGCTGAACAGAAATCAGTGCTTTTCCCTTCAAACTGCTTTTGGATGAGGTGTGCACTCTGAGAGCCACAAGGTCACCACCCCGAGACTGGGCTGGACTGGGGTGAGGAGCAGTGACCGTCCCTCTGGCTGCTGTTCCTGCTCTGGGGCCACTGCAGGGAACAGCAGGGACTAAATCAGAGCTTGGCACTTCCCCAGCTCCACCCCAGGGGCTGAGCAGCCCCTTCCTCACTGCCCCTGGGACAGGGACCCTGGGACGGGGAGGAGGGCTCGGGCTGAGGTGACACCAAAGGGCCCAACCAGGACACGAACGAGAGGCAGGGATGCAGCCTGGCGGGGATTTCAGGGATGTGCTGGCAGTGTCCTGCTCCTCCCGAACTCAGACCTGCTTTCCTTCTCTCCTGGGCCAGGCAAATCCCTCCAGCCCTGCCTTTCCCACGGAGTTTGTTGCTCATGGAGTTTGTGACAGCAGCTCCCAGCACAGGGGCATGCCGGGCAGAGATCTGGATGGACACATTCCACTGCTCCCTTATCCAAAGGGTCACTCCACCCTGCAGCTTCCCGGTCTCTCTCCTTGCTCCCTGCTCCAGCCAGATCACTCTGAGGGCAGGAAGGTGGAGCTCCGGCTGCACCCGGGATCCCCCTCGGCATCTCCAGGGCCCCAAAATGCCACCAGCCTGTAGGGACAGGGGAAGGCTGCGCCCTGGAAGGGATGTGACCACTGCTTCAAAGCTCAGGCTGGCAGGAGCTCCTCAGCCCACCAAGACTGGTCAGAGCAGAGCCTCCTTTTCCATGTGGAAAACTGAGGCAAAAAAATCACCATTTGCTCCGTTTCTCCACCAAGTGCTGCCAGCCTGCAGTGTCCCTCTGCTGCGGGAAGGTGCCCACTGTACCTAAAGCCCATCCTCAGAGGATGGGGGGCTGCAGCCTGGCCCTGGGACATGCACAGACTCCAGGAACACAGAATCCAGAGGATGGGGGTCCCAGGAGGAGCCATCACCACCCTGACTGCTCAGAGCCTCAGCGCAGGAAGCCAATGCTGACTTTGGGGGGCCCTTTCAGCTCAGCCTCCCCCTCTCCTGGCCCAACCCAGCACTGCCAACACAGAGCATCCACGCTGCTCCCAACATGGCTCTTCCCGCAGTTCCTGATCCTCCTTGAAGAAATAGAGGTCGAGTGGGAAAGAGATGAAAATTCTGATCTTGGAGAAAGGCTTAGATGTCTCACACACCTTTCAGCCATCAGCTACCACAACATGTTCATCCTCATCTGCTCCCTCCACCTCCTCAAATTTTAAAATTCCCTGGTTCCACTCAACCACCCCATTAACATGAACTTCCCGCCCTGAGGGGCACCTTGCTGGCAACCAGGGCCTGGCAGCCAAGGGGACACATTTCCAAAATTCTCCTTTCCCTCCCATTTTTCCTCTGCTTTTACAGAAGCATTATTTTATTTTCACGTCCTTTCCTTTTGCATTTTGCCACTCTCAAAGTTTTCAGAAGCGGCTTGGAAAAGAGGAAGAGAAAATCCCACCCCTGCTCTTCCCCATGTCCTTCCTTCCTTCCCAGCACATGAGCAAAGAGGTAGGGTTAGATGGGATATTGGGAAGGAATTGTTCCCTGGGAGGGTGAGGAGGCCCTGGCACAGGGTGCCCAGAGCAGCTGTGGCTGCCCCTGGATCCCTGGCAGTGTCCAAGGCCAGGTTGGACGGGGCTTGGAGCAGCCTGGGACAGTGGAAGGTGTCCCTGCCCGTGGCAGGGGTGGCACTGGATGGGCTTTGAGGTCCCTTCCCACCCAAACCACTCCAGGATTCTTTAATTCTACAATGAAAACTGATTTATGTATTTTGGAACCCGCTCCCAGAATCGATGCTTTCTACTTAAACCATGTTCAATTTTAGGAACAAAAGGGACTTGGAAATGTGAGGAACCCTTTTCCCCTCCTGGCTGTTCCTTATTTCAGTGGTGGAGCTCCTGGTGCTGCCCCTGACCCCCCTGGGGAGACACAGCCTCTTGAGCCTGGGGCCAGAAGTGTGGCCACTGTCCTGCTGGCCACGGGGCCACCGCTCACCCTCAGCTCCAGAGCCATTGGGAATCACGCACGGGGGCTCCACGTGCTGGGGACTGGCCGGGCTTGCAGGGAGAGCCGTGGTGGCTGCCAGGGACCGGGAGCCCTGGCTTTGAGAGGGAGCCAAAGGCGTCTTCCCTGCACACATCAAAGGGGAAACCTCCGTGCTCCTCCCCCGGCAGCTCCTTCTCAGCTGGAAACTCTCAAGGCTGCCTTGGCCCCAGGTGTGGGATGGGCTGGGCTGGGTCCCCCCACGCACATCCCCTCCAAACCCTGCTGGGCTGCAGCGAGGCTCCCCTGTCCCACTCGGAACCTTCTCCGTGCTCCACTGACATCCTCCTGGGGCAGAGAAGGAGAAGGAAGATCCTCCCCTGCAGAGGGACAGGGGGAGCTGCTCGGAAAGGCTCCTCCCCTGCACAGGATCCCCCAGAGTCACCCAAGCATTGGCCCCAAGAGCACAAGGGGTGAAAGGGGGGAGCCCCGAGCCCTGAGCCAGGCCAGGAGGGGCCAACGTGTGGCTGCTCCTGTCCCAGCACGACCCTGCTCTGCTCTTCCCCTTTGCCACCACGTCCATAGGGGGGGATTTTGTGTAGGGGGGATTTTGTTTCAAACACGATTCCCTCTTCTTACCCCTCCCTTCAGACCACGAGCGAGCCCTGCCCCAGCCCCACTCCTCCCGCATGGGCTGGAGCGCTTTAACCACCCCTGCGTGGGCAGAGGTGGGGAGGACTAACCCCAATTCCTGACCTAATGCCATTAGAGCTCTCTAAGCCCTCCAGGAGGGATATTTTCTGCTCTTAATCTCTCCTCCCACCCCCGGGTTGGCAGAGGCGACTGGGTGAATGGTCACACGCATCTGGTCACGAAGGATCACCGTCCCCAGGCAGTCCCTGTGAGCTCCTCACGCTGCCTGCCTGGAGCTGGGGATGGAGGAGCCAGGCAAGGCTGCTGGAGCCTGGCAGGATATGGGAAGAGGCCCCTCCAAACCCCACTGCAGCAAAGGGAGCACTCCCAGTGCCCTGGGAGGTGACACGGCCAGCAGCCCCTCGCAAGTCACAGTCACCCAGCGGGTCTGGTTGGAAGTGACCACAGTGGGGTCAGCTGGTGCCACCTCCCCACTCAAGCAGAGTCATGCCAAGTCCTTAATAAACCCTTAACAATGAGCATCTCTCCCACCCTTGATTCCCAGCTCCCAGGAGCACACTCAGCCCGTCCCGGCGGGCATCGATCCCTGCTACTGCCTCGGGGTGCCACCATAAAGCAGGGGAATAACCACACACACAAAACAGTTGGCACAGCTGGAACCCTCTGGACACCACCCCCCTGGACCACAGCCTGGAGAACACCTGGAGCAGCTCCAGCACAGGGAACAGCAACGCTGTCCCAACGCTCCCCCCAGCACGGGCCAGCCAGTGGCACGAGTCCCCTGCCCTGGGAGCTGCCAGGCAGCTGCAGGCACTCACCCACGAGTCCAGCTCCCAGGAACGGCGACGAGGAGATGCTGTTGTGGGATGGCAGGTCCCGGTGCTCGCCGTAGTGGGGGCCTTCGCCATAGCTCTGCTGGGACAACAGGGGACAGTCACAGGGAGTGTGGGGACACCGAGCCCGGTCCCGAAACACGAGGCTGCCAGGGCCCGGCCTCTCCCAGGAAGGGGCAAAGCCAAAGGCTCCTTGTAAAAAGGGCATGGGAAGGATTTTATGCCTAGGGAGAGCTGGGCAGTGCAGAGGCCGTGGTGTTGGGAGGGGACATGGCAGGAGGGGACATGGCACCATGTCCTGGCAGCTCTTGGGCAGTTTGGCACCCACCAGGTAAAAGCCAGGCAGCCCCTCCCTGAACCAGGGGGGTGAAGGGGCGAGGAAAAGGCTGGATAAATATAAACGTATATTTTTAGATATATTTATATAAATACATAAATTCTGAATATACAAATGAGAGTTGACACCACAGCCCCAGCTCTGCTGCTGACCGGAGGGGAGGGAAAGGTGCCACTGCAGAAACGAATCACACAAGCCCATTAAAACAAAAACAACCCCATTTCCATGAAGTTCGTGGCGTTTCTCTCTTCCCGTCCTCAGGCCCCAGTCATGAGGTGTTGCAACCTCAACTCCTTCCCTGCAAAACCCTTCCCAAGCTCTCCATCCCCACCAAGGGTGCCGTGGCCAGACGAGGTGGTGGATTGCAGGGATTCCCTCCTCAGGTTCCCAGCGTCTTGTGGGGCGGGTGCCCAGGAAGCTTTGCCATCAGATGAGAACCCTCAACCCACTCAGATCCCTCAACCCACCCACCCGTGTCTCCTCTGGGGACCTGTCCCACCCCCTGAGCCCCCTCTTCCAACGCCAACACCGGGTGCAGGGAGGGAGATGCCTGAGCAGCCACAGGAGCCCGTCCTAGGGCAGCTCTGGGAGAGGATTTTGGAGGAGAAACCTCAAGGGGACCTCAAGGTAGCAAAGCCTGGGTAGATGGGGATGGAGGAAACCCTACAGACTTCCCAGAACCCATGTCCAAAATGGGGCAAGAAAAGCAGTTGCAGGGTTAGGCCCAACGCTCTGAAAGGCCTGGGAAAGCCCCCGTTTGTTTTGGTTTGAGCTTGGTGTTTGTGCTTCGTCCTTACCCTTCCTTGGTCAAACGTGGAGCTGTTTTGATCTCCCGTTCCCCAGGAACCTGATCCCGGCCTTTCATCCAAGCCTACCGAAAAACAGGAAGAACAAAGGTTACTCTTTGCTTTATCAGCAAAGCCTCAAAGGTGTTCTCGTAAAATTAACTCTTCCTTCTACAAACAAAACAATATTTTCATTAATAAACCACTTCCACTTGGCGTGACCGAGCCTCCCCTCTGCCTCCTCACCTTCCCACTCCCGCTGGGAGTTATTCCACAAACTTCAAAGCAAATCCCACCACAGCCTGGAAATGGTTCAAAACATGGGACAGTGGGAAGAGGAGAAACAAGTATTTTAACTCCTTTACTCCAGAGAGCACCCACGAACTTCTTCACGCACGGTGAAAGGGACTAAGCTATAAACCAAAACCACATCGCATCCATTTGGATGCTCCAGCAGGACTTGAAGTTTGCCCATGGTGCTGCAAGATCACAACCAAACTCTGTTCAGCATTGCACCTGAGCACAGAGAAAGAGTGCCCAGAGGTGAAATCCTCAGGTGGGAAGTGCTGGGGATCCAACGTTCCAGAGTCACCCATCCAGGGGAGCTCCTGCAGCCCCCTGAGGTCCCCCTGAGGAAGTGGGGCCAGCAGAGCACGCTCCCAGCCTTCTCAGCTTTAGCCCTCCCAAGAATATCCTCGGCAAAAAGGGATCCAACCCGAAGTGGCCGAGGAGCAGGCAGAAAGATTTGCGATGTTTCTGCACAGGCTGCGGTGGGAAATCGGCTCCTTTCATCCCCTGCCAAGGCCACGCGGGCGGCACCTCCGGGGCTGCACGAGGCACCCGGGGGAGCCAGAGAATCCTGGAATGGTTTGAGCTGGAAGGGACCTTACTCAGTTTTTATTCCACCCCCTGCCATGAGCAGGGACACCTTCCACTGTCCCAGGCTGCTCCAAGCCCCGTCCAGCCTGGCCTTGGCCACTGCCAGGGATCCAGGGGCAGCCACAGCTTCTCTGGGCACCCTGTGCCAGGGCCTGCCCACCCTCCCAGGGAACAATTCCTTCCCAATATCCCATCCAGCCCTGCCCTCTGGCAGTGGAAGCCATTCCCCCTTGTCCTGTCATTCCAGGCCCCGGTCCCAAGTCCCTCTGCAGTTCTCCTGGAGACCCTTCAGTGGGATGGGAATGTCCACCGTGACACAAAACCCTGGGATGTTGCATCAGCACAACTCCCACAGTTCCAGCTGATACCACAACCACACGGAAGGAATCTTCCCTGGAAAACAGCCTTGACCTGACTCAGCTGCAGGACCTCCGACTGTGCTGCTCCATCTCCTGCTCCAGGGGCTGGTGAGCAGCAGTCGGTGCTCAAAGGGGGTAAATCCAGGGATTTGAGAGGGGCTGGGCAGGGTGGGGGCATCCATCATCTCTGGAGGTGCTGCACAAACCCTGTGAGCTCTGCTGGGCTGGACAGGGAGAAATCCCAGATCTGCAGAAGGTTGAGAGTGAGGATGGCACCAGCCATGGACACTTCCTAGCCCAGGGACACCCCCCAGCCCCACACCAGGGGTCACGGGCACGGCAGCCAGGGAGTGACACCAGAACCTCCCTGTGGCAGCACCAGGGCCCCGTGGCTCTCTGGGGACCTGTCCTGTGCTGGTTTTTCCAGCAGGGATGGCATTTCCAGGTGCCCCAGGATGCCCTTTTGGGAGCAGGGAGCTGAGTGGCAGCAAGGACACGGGGGCAGGGGGCCAGGGCTCACTCCCATTTCGCTTGGCAAAGCTGATTATTATGGCAAACATGCCTCGGATTTGTCTCCTCCGCTCCCCTCACTGTTCATTTAACCAGAAACTTCTTTCAAATTACATCCTTCTATTTCTGTGCCTTTGTGTTAATCATTTCCCCAGAGAATTGGTGTTTAATTGCTGTCTAATTTGCATAATTATGCATATTAATCTCCACACCTAATGAATATTCATAATTCTCATTTAGATTTTGTTTTCTAATCAAAAATTTCCAATGTGATTACTGTGCAGAGCAGGGATAAGCCTCTAATAATACCTTGGATACTAGGGAGAATTACTGCCAATTCTCCCACCTCCTACTTCCTAGAATAAACTTTTGCTTTGCTAATGTGTTTTTCCAGAGCAATTCATCTGCAATCCCTGCGAACCCCGGCGAGGCAGGAGGCAGAAACGCTCCTTTGAGTCATTTTGCTGTCACGGGTGGTTTCAAAGCTCCCCAAGGGTCGGGGAGAAGACACGAGCAGGATCAGCAGCCTTGGACATCCTTGGACAAGTGCTCCCTTCGGGCTGGAAGGACAAGGACTGCAGCACCACAGTCCCCACGAGGAGCCCCAGGAGCCTCAGAGGCAGAGGGGAAGCCACGGCATGGGGGTCCCGACCCTCACACCCACCCTGCCCCACGCAGGATGGGCTTTGGGGGGCCTGGCTCACCCTGGGTCACCCTGACCTCTCACAGAGCTCTTGGTCCTGCCACCACCCCGCCGACAGCAGAGCAGCATTCCCAGGCCAGGATATGCCTGGAGAGGATGCTCAGTGGGCTCTGCAGGGAGCTGGGGTGCCTGGAAGTCCAGGGTTGTTGAGTCTCCCTCCCTTGAACGTCCCTGCAGATACTCTCCTGGGTTATGCCAGAACAGTCTGGGCACAACCCTGTGCCCTGTGCTCTGCGATGCCCCTGCTTGAGCAGGGAGGTGGGGCCAGATGAGCCACTGTGGTCCTTCCAGCCTCACCCACCCTGTGATTCTGTGCCAAAATTCCTGAGAAAAGTGAATCCCTGCCCGGTCTCCCTGAGGAAGGAGGGAGAGGAGACAGCGAGTGGCATGGGTGGCAAAAGCTGAGGGTGAGGGTCACACATCCCCTGGACAAGGACAAACCCCTGGCACGAGCTGCTGCACCCTGTGGTGCCACCAGCACGGCAGAGACCTTGGAGAGGGGCCAAATCCCTGAGAGCTCCAACAGCGGCTGCCGAGGATGAGCCACTCGTCCGGAGCATGGCCAGGCCCCAGACCCCCTCCTTGGCCCCTCTGGGACCCCAAATGGGGTCACAGCAAACCAACCCTTTCTTTTTCAGGAAGGAATTGTTCCCTGGGAGGGTGGGGAGGCCCTGGCACAGGGTGCCCAGAGCAGCTGTGGCTGCCCCTGGATCCCTGGCAGTGCCCAAGGCCAGGCTGGACGGGGCTTGGAGCAGCCTGGGACAGTGGGAAGTGTCCCTGCCCATGGCAGGTGGTGGAATGGGATGGGCTTTAAGGTCCCTTCCAACCCAAATCAGTCTGGGATTCTGTAACCTCTGGGGAAACCCAAAAGGTCTCCTGTACCTCCAGGTAGCTCCTGTGGCTGCCAAGGTGAAGTGAGGTTCCATTCTCTCACCAAAGCAGCAAAGAGCATCCCGAGGCTCTGGAAGCACCTCTGAAGGTGCCCATGCCAGCTCTGTCCAACGTCTCCTGGAAAATAAAGTCTTGCACCTTCCCCAGGCTGCAGCCACTGGCTTGAAAGGCGCCAGCAAAAAATCTCCCTATTTTCAGCCTGCAGGTGTTTCAGGAACTCAGGGATTTCTGGGATGAAGCCAGGAAAAAGCAGACTGCCCTCTTTCAACGTCTGGCATCTGTCCTACATTCCCTGCCAGCCCACTCTTCCCTCCCTTCGTATTCCTAAGGATCTCCAATTTGGCAGCAAATGCCCTCGGCCAGCGCTGCACAGCCCCAGCGTTTGGCCAAGGGCAGGTGCGTCAGGAGAAGCTCCCGTCAGTGGGATTTGCTCCACCCAAGGCACAAAGCCCCGGCCACGGTGTCACCCCACACACGGTCACGCACCCTGGCTCTGTGAGCACTGAGCAGCCAGGCTGGACACGAGTGGAGGGAGAGGGAGAGGAAGGGGAGGAACAGAGGGAAGCTGGGGTGGGAAGGACACGGCTCAGCAGCCCTGGGGCTCATCCAAGGGCACCCCAGCAGCTGTGGCGGGGAGCCAGGTGCCCAGGGAAGGGTCAGAGGCACCTTGGGGCACCTGGGAATGCGTTTCCTGCCTCTGGGCATCACCCAGGAGCTGCCCCAGGTGAGATGGAAATCCCAGGGAATCTTCTGCATGCCAACTGCGCCATCCTTGTGCACAGATCTGCGGCCCTAAAACATCCACGGTGCTGGCAAACATCATAAACCCAAGTCACCAAAGAGAGATCGTGTCCAAAGGGCAACAGAGCTGCTCCAGGGCTGGAGCCCCTCTGCTCTGGAGCCATGCTGGGAGAGCTGGGGGTGCTCACCTGGAGAGGAGAAGGCTCCAGGGAGAACTCAGAGCGCCTTGCAGGGCCTAAAGGGGCTCCAGGAGAGCTGCAGAGGGACTGGGGACAAGGCATGGAGGGACAGGACACAGGGAATGGCTTCCCACTGCCAGAGGGCAGGGCTGGATGGGATATTGGGAAGGAATTGTTCCCTGGGAGGGTGGGCAGGCCCTGGCACAGGGTGCCCAGAGCAGCTGTGGCTGCCCCTGGATCCCTGGCAGTGTCCAAGGCCAGGTTGGACGGGGCTTGGAGCAGCCTGGGACAGTGGGAGGTGTCCCTGCCCATGGCAGGGGGTGGCACTGGATGGGCTTCAAGGTCTCTTCCAACCCAAACCTTTCTGGGATTTTGAGATTCTGTGACTGAGAACTCCCATGGCACTGGGCTGAATTCTGTCTGCACGAGGGCTCCATCCTGGCAGCACTTGGCTCTGCCACCCTTCCAGTGCTCCCACCGTGAGCTGTGAGAGTTTTGGAGACGCCCACGTGCCCACACTGCTGGCAGGAGCCAACTTGATTTTAAAATAACCCCATTTCCCAACTACCCAAGTTAAGGCACACTTTCCAACTGAGAAAAGACAAAAATAGGAGCTACCTCCTCTTGCCATTAATACAGTTATTAAACCGCATACAGATTAATTGTGCATTTTAATAACCCTGAGCATGAATATTCATAACACATTTCTTGCTCATGTTCTAATTAAAACATACTAATAGAATAAGATGTAGCTGTCAGACAGTCATTTTTTTTTCCCTCACGGTTTTCCTGCCGCAGCCAAGAAGAGCTGATAGACAAGAGCTGTCCTAAGCTTCAGCAGGGATAAAAATAATTTAACCACATTTCAGCTCAGAAAAACCATCCTTGGTGCAGTACTGAACCCTAGTAAGGGCTCTGGACAAGTGTCACTGACACAGAGCAATGAGAGCTGATCCCATCCAGGAGGAACAGAACCGCTTTGGACACACAACTCCAACAAAAAACATGGGCAGAGAACGATAGGAAAGGAAAGGGGAACTGCTTTACCTAAAGGAGGACAGATTTAATTCAGATATTGGGAAGGAATTGTTCCCTGGGAGGGTGGGCAGGCCCTGGCACAGGGTGCCCAGAGCAGCTGTGGCTGCCCCTGGATCCCTGGCAGTGCCCAAGGCCAGGCTGGACGGGGCTTGGAGCAGCCTGGGACAGTGGAAGGTGTCCCTGCCCATGGCAGGGGTGGCACTGGATGGGCTTTAAGATCCCTCCCAACCCAAACCAGTCTGGGATTCTGTGTAAAGGCATTAAAAGGGGGCAGGGTTTTGTGATCCATCCCACACCCCACGTCCCTCCTGCTCAGTTCCCAGCCTGTGCCTCCAGCTGCCATCCACGGGAGCTGGAAATGCCACACCAAGAGAGGCTGCCCTGGATTCGACAGCCAGAGCCCCCAAACCCAGCTGGGCACAGGTGCTGGTCCTGGAGCCCTGAGCTCTGAACAGCCTGAGCACAGCACTGGGATACGGTGTGGGAGGGAATGTGGCTCTGGAGTCAGCTCTGCCCACAGCCAAGGAGCCGCAGCACACGGCCTTTGTGTGAACGGGACAAGGCTGGGAGCTGGGCTCCACGGTCCCTGTGCGTCCCTTCCAACTCGGGATATTCCAGGAGCTGCGAAAGGTCTTTTAAAAGAAGCTCAGTCCCTGACAGCTGCTCTGCTCAGAGCAAAGCTCGAGGGGTGTGCAGCCATCTCTCCGGACCCAGAGGACACGCAGGGATGGAGAACGGGATGTTTTGCTCCTGAGCCCTCTCGGACACCATTTGCAAAGCAAATACAGAGTTTTTGCTCTTAAATCCTATACCAAGGGGTACCCTGAGGAGAGCGTGCACTGCTGGAAAGCTGCAGCCACAAATCATGGAATGGTTTGGGTTGGGAGGGACCTCAAAGCCCATCCCACTGCACCCCTGCCATGGCAGGGACACCTCCCACTGTCCCAGGCTGCTCCAAGCCCCGTCCAGCCTGGCCTTGGGCACTGCCAGGGATCCAGGGGCAGCCACAGCTGCTCTGGGCACCCTGTGCCAGGGCCTCCCCACCCTCCCAGGGAGGAATTTCTGGAATTTCTTCCTATGACTCGAAATGTCCCAAAGGCACCTCATTTTCACTGTCAGGAGGAGGAGGAGGCAGCGAGGGACCCTCCCAGCAGCCCCGGGGGTGACACTGGGGGACACTGCTGGGGTTTCTGTGCTGCTGGAGCTGTGACTGAGCCGGGCTCAGCCTCTCCCCGCCTCCACAATCTGCCCTCCCTAATCTGATTCCCAGCAAAACGACTGGGCCAGGCTTTTTTTTTTTTTTTTTTTTGAATTTTAAATTCTATTAAAAATATTTAGGCCAAATCCCTCCTGTGGCTGGAGGAGGTCTGGAAGCAGCTGTAGCTGCCACGAAGGTGCATCTTCCATGCTCAAGAGAGACCACACAGTGCCAGTGGTGGGGATTTGAGGGCCAGGAGGGAAATTCCAGCTCTGCAGCCACAGCAGTGCCCGAGGGCTGGAGCAGCAGAAGGATGTGGTGGCAGCTGGAAGTAAAAACCCCACAGCCAGCAGCTTTTCAAGCTCATGGAATATTTAGATCCATGGAATGGTTTGGGTTGGAAGGAGCCTTAAAGATCATCGAGTTCCAAACCCCCTGGCACGGTTACTTATCCCAGAGAAGCCCTGCTCCCCACCTGCCTCCCTCGGGGCTGGGATGGCTCGAGCCACCACAGGCAGGGCCACAGGCAGGGCCACCGGTGGCACGGTAATTTGATTGGAAGCAGAGGTGACAGAAGGCTGCTTGATAAACACTTCCAAATTAAGCGGCTTTGTGTGCTAATCGCTCTGGCGATCAGCCCCACAGCAAAATCTCTGCTAAAAGGGATTGGAAATCAATAAAATTAGTCGACCAGTAATTAGCTTTAGTCCCAGGCAAACCAGCAAAGTTGTTTTTCCTGACGAGAGTTGGCTCCACTTGGTGAGGAACGACCCAGCTGGGCACCCCCCGGGGAAAGGCCCTGAGGTGCTGGCACAGCCCCCCCGATGGAAAGGGGGGTGCTGGAAGCAGCTCCCAGAATTCCTGTTTATTTACCAGCCCCATCCACCCCCAAATAGGAAAAAACAGCTGTGAGTGGAAGGCAGCCGGGAGCTGTTTACAGGACGTCGATTGTGGACAGGACCATACAATTCCTTCACTTCCTTTTCCCGGCGCACGACAAAACAATTAAAATAAAAATAAGGTTGGGGGGGGTAAAAAACCCACCCTGAACACCTGGAGGGCAGCACGAGGTCCCTGGCACTGCCACCCTGCAGGGCTCTCCTCATAGGGCAGGTCAGGGGAGGTTTTGTCCCCTTCACTGCCTTGAAAATTGAGGTTGGACCAAAACTGACTGGTTGGGATCGTGAGGCTCAGCTGTTCTGCTGCCCTGGCAGTGTCCAAGGCCAGGTTGGACGGGGCTTGGAGCAGCCTGGGACAGTGGAAGGTGTCCCTGCCCAGGCAGGGGCTGGAGTGTGCTGCCACTTCCTGACCTGTCCAGGGGCATCGAGTGAGCCAGGTGGCATTTCCCTCTGGGACAGGAGCCCAGGGAACGGCTGGAGCTGTGTCAGGGCTCGGGATGGATCTCAGGGAAAGGTTCTTCCCCCCGAGGCTGCTGGGCACTGCCCAGGCTCCCCAGGGAATGGTCCCGGCCCCGAGGCTGCCAGAGCTCCAGGAGCGTTTGGACAGCGCTCTCAGGGATGCCCAGGGTGGGATTGGTGGGGTGTCTGGGCAGGGCCAGGGGCTGGGCTGAGGATCCCTGGGGGTCCCTTCCCACCCAGGATATTCCAGGATTCCACAAACAGATGCTCTGGACCAGGACAGCCCAGTGACACCATTCCCCAAGGGGGACACACACCAGCACCCACGTTAAACTCACAGATCCCCACACGATTTCTGGGCAGATTCTGCCCCTTTATCTTTGTGATGAGGAATGAACCCCGAACCCAAAGCCAGGACACCCCCCCACACCCCCCGATCCAGGGAAGCACCTGCTGCTGCCGCCCCCTCCCCAAATGTTCACTCAGGGATAATTTTTGACTTCAAAAAGCCGATGCCACCACTTTGGTGATTGTTAATTCCTCTGCTCAGCATCTGCTCGGCATCTCCTGCACTGTATTCCAGTTCAGCAGTTTTTGCACACACACAGATGGGTTTTAGGAAATGTTTGGGGCTGAGGAAAAATGGGAGAGAATCAGGGAAGGAGTGGGGAAAAACGATCCATCCCCCATCGGCCTTCCATGAGGGATAGCTGTGGGGGGAAATTAAACCTACACCAACAGCAAACAAAGCCAGAAAGAAGGGAAAGAGCCAAAGAAGTCTTCAATAACTCCCGGCCTTTTGGAAGATGCTCTGATATCACTGAAAGTGCTCTCAAAGGACAGGGCACGCTCCAAGGCAGCCCCCAGGCTGGTTTTGGGGGTGCTGGTGTGGCACCCCAGAAACAGAATCCTGGAATGTCCTGAGCTGAAAGGGACTCACAAGGATCACTGAGTCCAACTCCTGTCCCTGCACACGACACCCCAGCAATCCCACCCTGTGCAGAAACAATAATAATTGTATGCAATAATAAATGTACAAAGAGGGGGCGAGGAAGTTTTGGAAAAACCAACAAAACCCAACCAGCAAATTCAGCCATCCCTCCCTTCAGACACGAGTCATATTTGCAGATGCAGAGGAAGGTCCCCACTGCATTTTAGGGAGTGTTTTTATGGTGATCAAAATAAAAGCTTGCCCTTATTTTAAGCCATCATTAAGGAAATTAATCACTTGTGCCAGCTCAAGCCTCATCAAGGCCTTGCAAAACGACTGCACAGGGTGCCCATGGTGGCATTGGGGCACAGCCACCACCCCCTGCGTCCAGAGCATGGCCAAGGACCCGACCCAGGGTGCCAATGCTCACACCAGCAGTGAACTGTTGGGCTGTGCCCCTCCTGGAGGATGGGATGGAGGGATGGATGGGAGCAGCCCTGGGGAGAAGGACTTGGGGCTGTTGGTGGGTGAGGGGCTCAGCCTGCCCCGGCCGTGGGCACTGACCCCAGAAACCCCCCCTGTGCTGGGCTGAGCCCCCAGCGTGGGCAGCAGGGGAGGGGGGGATTCTGCCCCTCTGCCCCGCTCAGGTGAGACCCCACCTGCAGAGCTGCCCCAGCCCTGGGGAACAACATCAGGAGGACGTGGAGCTGCTGGAGCCAGCCCAGAGGAGGCCCCGGAGCTGCTCCAGGGCTGGAGCCCCTCTGCTCTGGAGCCAGGCTGGGAGAGCTGGGGGTGCTCACCTGCAGAGGAGAAGGCTCCAGGGAGAGCTCAGAGCCCCTTGCAGGGCCTAAAGGGGCTCCAGGAGAGCTGCAGAGGGACTGGGGACAAGGCATGGAGGGACAGGACACAGGGAATGGCTTCCCACTGCCAGAGGGCAGGGCTGGATGGGATCTTGGGAAGGAATTGTTCCCTGGGAGGGTGGGCAGGCCCTGGCACAGGGTGCCCAGACCAGCTGTGGCTGCCCCTGGATCCCTGGAAGTGTCCAAGGCCAGGCTGGACGGGGCTTGGAGCAGCCTGGGACAGTGGGAGGTGTCCCTGCCCATGGCAGGGGGTGGCACTGGATGGGCTTCGAGGTCTCTTCCAACCCAAACCATTCTGGGATCCTGTGATAGAAATCCAGTGAGAGAAGTGAAGGCAGGGAGGCCTTTGGGCCTCCCAAAGGCAGGGAAGATCCTGCTCCCTGCAGCAGGAATGCCCCGAGAGCAGCAGCCAGCCCCTCTCCCAGCCCCTGGGAGAGCCAGCAAGATGCCACATGGAGAAAGAAAACAAACCTGTGACGACAACCAGAGGGAAGAAAATAAACTTTAAAGCTCAAAACACTTCCCCCAGCTGTAAAAACAAAGGCCAGCAGTGACCAAACACAAGCACAAAGGAGCGGCAGGAGAAGGGGATGGAGGATAACACAGGCAGGGCTTTCTAAAGGTCATCAGCCTGCGGGACGAACCCACCGTGTCCCTTGTCCCCAGCCTCTCCAGGACAAACCTACCCATGTCCCTGATCCCCAGGCTCCATCCAAGCCTGACGGCCCTGCAAGAAGCAGGATGTCAAGGAGGGTCCAAGGGACAAAAGTGCAGGGAAACGGACCAAGAATAACACTGGGCTGAGTCAGACCCACAACAGGTGTCAGAGGAGTCGCTTTTCTCTGCTGTCCCTCAGAGCAGCCGTGTTTTGGAGGGGAGCTCTGCTCCCTCTGATGGAAACAGAGACCCAGTGTGAGGTGACAGCGGGAACCCCACAGCCAGGCCGGACAGCCCTGCGGTGCCACTGCTCCGTGACAGGGTGGGTGACAGGGACCACGGAGGCTGGGAGAGGACGAGGGGATGTCCCAAACCTCTGGAAGCAGCTTGGGATAAACCCAGCCCTACAGAACAACAAGGAGGTGGCCCAGCCCCCACCCTGTGGTACCCCCTTTCCAGGAGGGTGTCACACAGCACAATGTCTGTCACAGAATCATGGAGAGGTTTGGGTTGGAAGGGATCTTAAAGCCCACCCAGTGCCACCCCCTGCCATGGGCAGGGACACCTCCCACTGTCCCAGGCTGCTCCAAGCCCCGTCCAGCCTGGCCTTGGACACTGCCAGGGATCCAGGGGCAGCCACAGCTGCTCTGGGCACCCTGTGCCAGGGCCTGCCCACCCTCCCAGGGAACAATTCCTGCCCAATATCCCATCCAGCCCTGCCCTCTGGCCGTGGGAAGCCATTCCCTGTGTCCTGTCCCTCCATGCCTTATCCCCAGTCCCTCTGCAGCTCTCCTGGAGCCCCTTCAGGCCCTGCAAGGGGCTCTGAGCTCTCCCTGGAGCCTTCTCCTCTCCAGGTGAGCACCCCCAGCTCTCCCAGCCTGGCTCCAGAGCAGAGGGGCTGCAGCCCTGGAGCAGCTCCAGGGCCTCCTCTGGGCTGGCTCCAGCAGCTCCACATCCTCCTGATGTTGTTCCCCAGGGCTGGGGCAGCTCTGCAGGTGGGGTCTCACCTGAGCGGGGCAGAGGGGCAGAATCCCCCCCTCCCCTGCTGCCCACGCTGGGGGCTCAGCCCAGCCCAGGGGGGGTTTCTGGGGTCAGTGCCCACGGCCGGGGCAGGCTGAGCCTCTCGCCCACCAACAGCCCCAAGTCCTTCTCCCCAGGGCTGCTCTCCATCCATTCTGCCATAAAATCACAGACAACCCCTTGGAGAACCTTCCCTGATTCTGCCTCGTGCATTCAACAACACCACCACATTTGCTACCACAAGACAATTGAAATTCAGTAGATGCGGGGTCATTCCCGAAGCCAGGGGTTACATTCCCTTGAACAGAAAGCTTCAGGGAGAAGACAGAGTGTAAATGCACCTGGTTTTTCCAGGTCATTTCTTGTACCACAGAGCTGCACACCCATGAGAGCTGCAGACGCTCCACACTCACACGTGGATTGCTGTCCAAAGGGACAGAACTCGTTCTGCTGAGTGAACAAGGGAACTCAGCAGCCTGAAGCCAGCGAGGACTGAAACACACCGGCTCCCCTGGGACACTCTGGGTGACCTCCCCTGCTCCTCGGGCCATGGGGTGTTTTGCACACCCCCACAGATGCACGGAGGAGCTGCAACACCCCCACTCAGCAGCACCCACCTCTATTTCCGCTCTGATTTGCATCTTTCCAAGTATTGTTTAATTTGCAATGTAAAATCAAATTACAGCCTCAGAGATGCAACCGGAACACAGAGGAACAGAAATCTTCTCCCACTTGGTTTCCATTACTCACCAAGGAAGATGAATGGGGACAGAAGCTTGTTTACTTACAAGTGACCAAAAAAAACCCCACAAGTTTGCCAGAGAGAGGCATTAGAGATCAAACAGGCAGGCAGTGCCAGCCGTGTGTACGTGAGCCCTCCCAGCCCTGCACTGCTGCAGCCCTGCAGGTAGGGAGCCCAGGGGCTGTTAAAAATTAGACAAATTAAGGATGGCTTCCAAAAAATGTGGAAATTACGTGGGGAAGTGACCAAACACACGTACACCCCGCTGGGGTGGCCTTGGCAGTTTGTTTGCGAGCCTCCTCTCAGCAGGGAGAGGGATGGTGGGGAATGCCTTGTGCACTAATGCACAAGTCCCTGCGAGCTTCATTGGGAAAAGCAGACCCCAAAGGGGTGAGGAAGACAGCCAGGGGTGGTGATTCCAAGCCCAGGGGTGTGGTCCTGCCGGGTGCTGGGCCCCTGTGGATGCCCCAAGGGCGCAGGATGCGGCCGCAGGGCCCGAGAGCCAGCGCTGGCCCAGACGATGATTCAGCCCACAGGAAGGATCATCTCAGAAGAATTGTTGGACACAATGAGGAAAACTTTCCCAAACAAAGCGTTCTCACCACCACCTGCCTCCCTCCCTCAGCCCCGGCTCCTGCTCGCGAGTAACCTCCAGGCTCCGGTCACCACAACAAAAGTCGGTGTTTTTGTTTTTTTTGTTTTCCCCTTTCCCAAGGTGAGCATTCCTGGGGCACAGCAGGCTCAGGATTCCATCCTGGCCCCTGAGAGCAACACAGAAGCTGCCAACAAAGCCCCTGGCCATGTCCAGTTACAGCCAGCAACCTCAGGGCTGCAAACTTCAGGAGCTGGATATACCCAAAAATATACAAGCCAGGCTTCCCAAGGCATCCCTAAAGCAAATCCACGGGTCAGAGCACACCAGGTGCAGAGTTTTGGGGATAACTGCATGTACAGCCAAGGAGTTCTCCCTTCCAGACAGCAGCTCTTACAGAATCCGGTCCATGTGACACCACACAGTGAGGTGTTTACCTGAAGAACAATTTAAAGACAGATGTGACCTATTTAGAGCTGTGCCAAATATTTCTGTAATTGAATAGACCATCGATTATTTAAATTGCATTAAAAAGGGCTGAATTCAATCCACTTGCTCCTACAAAGCACCATCTCCATGAACCACAACTTTTTCCCCCTCTTTAAATATAAACACTTCAAGATGTTCTCTCGTCCCTTGCCCTGAAAGGATCCACATCTCTGTACAACCATACCCCATGGCCCAAATTCCCCTTGTAGCCCTAAAGCCAAAAGGACAAGTCACAGGAAGAGTTTACCTGAAGACAAATCCAAACCCATCAGCTTTAAGGCCACCAAGGCTTCTGGTGTGGATGGGGCAGGGCCCGCAGCCCTCGTGACCTTGGCAGGAGTCACTGCCCCAGCGCTGTGGGCTCAGGCTGCCAGTCAGCCCCTGAGACCTTGTCTGCCACACACTGGTCAGGGCACACCACAAAGTGCTCCAGCCCCTCGTCCCTAAATCCTGCTCCCAACACACGTCTCCAAGCAGTGCCCAAACACTGGTGGAGGGATTAAGGCACCGAGCTGGTGGGGAGGATGGGTTCTATAAACCTAAATGTGCCACCTGGTTTGGGATGTAGGGAAGGGCCTGGGGCAGCTCCAGGAGGGGACAGGATGGAGCCAAGGGCAGCCTGGATCCAATCTGTGTGTGATGGGTCGCGGTGACACCAGCTCTGGCTGGGATGTGCCACCCTCGGCAGGGGCTGCCGGGCTCCTCCTGCACTGCGAGGGGCAAGGAGGGCACGGCTGGGGGAGCAAAGGGAGCCCACCCGCACCAGCCCTTCAGGCTGGGCACCGACTGTCCCCGGCCTTTACCCACTCTGTCCCTGGGCAAACAGTGGCACGGGTGAGGTGCCAGTAGATGGCACTCAATGAGTAGCACGGATCCTCCTCTTTCCCAGGACTCACCAACAGCTTTCCACTGCCTGCACATCTCAAACCATTTCCTGGGTGCAACTTTGGCATCGCTCAACAGCGGCCGGCGGGGGCTGGTGCTCCTTGGTCTCATCCCTCGTGCTGGGCAGCAAAAAAAGCCCTGAAAAAACCCCACAGCCCAGTCCCTCAGAAGCCCCACAGAGATCTCAGGAAAGCAGATTTTATTATTGTTATTGACACCTTTCACGTTACCCTGGGCACACACTGACCGTTGTTTGGGGTGTGCATGGGCGGCCCTGGGAAGGGAGGAGGGGGTTTCCCCTCCCTGCTCCACAGCCAGCGTGGCAAACCCACGGCAGCATCAGCCCGGCCTCACAGCCCATCCCAGCCCTCCCAGGGCTCACACATCACGGCTCTGTGCTGCCCAGAACAAGCTGGAGACAAAAAGAGACCCATTAGATTATCTTGTCTGTGTCTCCTCTACATGAGGGTTCGATCTCTGGTGCTTTTGTCAAGTCTAGCACTAACACTCCTTATCAGGAATCCCAATACAGCTGTCTAGGAAAATTGGCCATTAACAAGCTCCTCTGATATTTTGCTCAAAGCTTGCTTTCTTTCAGCTATGAGAAGCTCAATGGAATGTTTTCCTCCAAGAAGAAAAGAGCTGCAGCAGTTAAAAACCTGGAGCTGCAGTTTGCTGGGATGGTGAGAGCTGAGCTCACCACTGAGGATGAGAAGCTGCTGTCTCAAAGGAAAGTGGCTGCATTTTCAAATGCAAGTTTGAAATAAAAAAAATTAAAAATTGTACGTATAAAGATGAGAATGGGAAAAAACAAAAAGCCATTCCCAGCCTAGTGCTGCAAGGAAAACAAGGACCAAAGTCATCTTCAAATCCCTGGACTGCCTCCAGCACGTGAGCTCTGCTGGCAGCTCCCACCTCTGCTCCAGGGACACCCAGGGCCACACTGGCCCCTGGCAAAGCTCCCTCCAGATCCTCGCTGCCCCACGTTCATGAGTGGCTCAGGGCATGGCAGCATGGGCTGCTCTGGCAGGAAAGGGCCCTTCTCACCCTGCATTTTTCTTGAGTGAATTCTGTGCTTGCTGGACTTTCCAGGGGCTGCTGAACATGTAAGACAGCAGGAAACCCAAAGAAAATCGGTTCCCCATTTGGAGCACAACGTGCCCCAGAAGCCCCCAAGATGGGGCAGGCCAGGATGGATGGGAAGAGGAAGATCTCAGCTGGCAGCTGGTTTGCAAAACCACAGCCCACACCTTCGCCTCTCAGAACCCCAGCGCTGCTGCCACCACGGCACAGGGAGCGGGGACAGGCTGGAGGGGACAAACTGCCCTGGCTGCTCCACCAGACCCCTCATTTCCTGACAGAATCAAGGGAAAACAAGCTGTTATCAACCTCTCTGGTGCCCAGGATCCACCACACTCTGGGGTTGCACATCCAGCTCCTGCCCACGCTGCTGCGGTCAGGGCGAGGGGCTCACACCAACCTCTGCTCAGCTCAGGCACGGAGCTTTAACTCTCTGAGAGAGCCCCAGAATAGTTTGGGTTGGAAGGGACCTTACAGCTCATCTCGTTCCACCCCTGCCACGGGCAGGGACACCTTCCACTGTTCCAGGCTGCTCACGGGAACCTGCTCCTGGGCTTGCACCATTCTGCCCACCCCGCAATTCCCCCTGATCCTGCAGCATCCCAAAGCCTCAGCTGCTCCCTGGCACCCCAGAGAGAGCCCAGTCTGCACCCAGGAAGCTGCCTCACCTACACACAAGTCCATGTTTATTTAAAACCCAGAGGTGCAGGTTTCCCAAGGTGTCCTGTACACCTCAGCTCAGAGCAGGCACCACGTGCAGCAGCGGTTCAGACGAAACAGTTCCTCTTAAGTTACAACTCGACACACACAATTCACTCCAATCAAAGCCAGACCACCTCCAGAGAGCTGTGCCTTGTTTGATTCATATCTAAACCCACCTGAAATAAAAACCATCCCACGAGCCCCTTGTAGGGCAAGGAAACCCCACACCCAGGCCATGTCACCACAGCAATTAACAATACAATTAACAATACAGCAATTAACTGTGCCAGCGACGGGCTCACGGTGTGGGGACCACGGGTCACCCTACACAGGACACCCTCAGCTGGCACCTGACCTTTGTGCCTGTCCCCAGGCTGCAACCCTGCCCTTGTCACAGCTGTGACAGGTTTAGGGGACTTGGGCACACAAAGCTGGGCTGCTCCTGCTCCCAAGGCAGGGCCGGGTGTCCTCGAGAGGCTTCAAAGCTCTCAGTTCCTGCCCAACAGCACCGAAAGGTACTGGGAATGTGAGGAGGAAGATCCCTGCACAGTTCCAGCCTGACCCTCCAGCCCACCCGATCCCTGGAGAGCGCAGCTCCCGACCGACCCACTAACTACAAATTACCCCTTCACACTCCATCCTCCCACCCTTCACCAAAAAACCCTGCCAGCTGTGTGGCAGGGGCACGTACCCCTGGACAGCTCGTTCTGGGCTGCCATGTCCCGGGAGCTGCCGGCAGCGAGGAGCCGGGGCCCTGTGCCCCGTGCCCGGCCCAGCTCCCCGTGCTGAGCGCTCCGGCCCGGCCCCGGGGAGGGAGGAGCAGCCCCCGGGCCTCCGGCCCGTCCTGCCCACCGCTGCCTGCCTTTGTTTGGGGGCTGCAGCAGCGAGTTCGCTGCGGGGACACGCAGAGGCAGCGAAAGGAAAGTCCTTGAAGTTTATGGGGTGGATCTGGTTTACCAGGGAGTTTGTGAAGCGCTGCCTGGAGAGCAAATGGACAGCGTCTCCTCCAGGTCAGGACTGTTCCCAGGGAGCCCTGGAAAAAATCACCCAAGTGCCTTAGTCATGCTCTGATCTACAGATGAGGGTGGGCAGGCCCTGGCACAGGGTGCCCAGAGCAGCTGTGGCTGCCCCTGGATCCCTGGCAGTGCCCAAGGCCAGGCTGGACGGGGCTTGGAGCAGCCTGGGACAGTGGAAGGTGTCCCTGCCATGGCAGGGCTGGCACTGGATGATCCTTAAAGTCTCTTCCAGCCCAAAGCACTCTGTGATTTCATGATGTTCTTGTTATCTCCTTGCCCGTAGCCCTTTAAAGGCCAGGTCAGCACCAGGGCTGCAGCTGGAGCAGTTTCTGCCCTCTCACAAAAGCCACCTCCACCCAACCCTGCACGGCTCTGCCGTGGTGATGCAGGGGACTCCTTTGGCACAGCCCTGGGCACTGGTTATTGTTTGGCTTCCCTTTATCTGCAGATCTCAAAGCATTTTGTAAATGTTAAACCTTGAAGCCTCTCCAGGGAACAAAACTCCTTCTGCTATTGTACAGAGGGGGAGACTTGCCCAAAAATGAGGGCAGAGCTAGGGAGGCAGCAGGGCCCAGAGCTGAGCCAGCTCAGCTTTCTATGGCACAAAGTGCAGCGACACAGATTATCCCTGGAAGAGCTGCGTGGACAAACACAGCTCCTGGGAGAAGCACTCATTCTCCAGGTGGGAAAGCCTGACATGCTGGAGCACCCAAAAATTTATTTACAACTGGTGCTCCAAACCACAACGTCTCACCCATCTTTCAGTTTTCTTCTTTGGGTAAAAAAAACCCCATCCAGTTCTACAGTTTCAACTTTTTAGAAAATTATTTAAAGAAAACAGAACAAAAAACCACAATGATTTTAAAAATACAAAGCAAGCTGGGGCAGAAGGGCTCTTCTCTATTTCTGAGCTGACCCAGGAGGGCTGGGCAGGGCAGGGAGCTGGGGGAGATGCTCCTGCCTGGCTCTCAGCTCCTGGTGGCCATGGGCACTGTGGGGAGCTCCCCATCTTTTCACTCAGCTTTATTTCCCATGCACTTCAATTTAAAGGAACCTGAGGACCAGCAGAAATTGGGAATTCAGGGCCACCCAGCATGGCTTTGCCCAGTGCCCCAGGGAACTGCTGCAGTGAGCCAGACGGGATGGAATTGCACCAGCACTTCACTCAGGACATCACTCAGTGCCTGCAGGCTCCAGCTAAGGGAGAAACCCCAAATAACTGAGTGTCTGGGATGGGAAGGAGCCAGCACAAGGGTGCCCTGGCAGATGGAAAACCTCACAGGAATGAGGACAAGCAGCAGCAGGAGCAGCCCAGCACAGGCATCCCCTGGGATGCACAGACCCGCTCCGCTCAGGCTGTGGAGGTGTTGGGAGCAGCTCTCACAGGAAGCAAGTGAAGTGCCGGGCCTAAGGAACCTCCAGTTTTGACTAAAACAAGCAACCAAAGAGAACCCCCAGAAGTTTGCTGTCAGCTCATGACTCCAGACATCACTTCCCTGAGATGCCTCAATTCCCAGACCCTTCTCAGAGCATCACCTCTCCCCTGAGCCCAGGATCCCAGGTGGCAGACACTCCTCCAGGTTCTGACCCACGCCTGGTGCTCTGCACCACAGGAAACCTGGAAGAGCAAAACTGGCTATGAAGAAGGCATGGAGGGACAGGACACAGGGAATGGCTTCCCACTGCCAGAGGGCAGGGATAGATGGGATATTGGGAAGGAATTGTTCCCTGGGAGGGTGGGGAGGCCCTGGCACAGGGTGCCCAGAGCAGCTGTGGCTGCCCCTGGATCCCTGGCAGTGTCCAAGGCCAGGCTGGACGGGGCTTGGAGCAGCCTGGGACAGTGGAAGGTGTCCCTGCCCGTGGCAGGGGTGGAACAGGATGAGCTTTGAGGTCCCTTTCAGGCCAAACCAGTCTGGGATTCTGTGAAGAGCATGTAAAAACCCCACAGGACAGAACTCAGGACTCATTTTCCACTCCGAGTTGCGCACATCCAAGTGGTGTTTCCAGCATGACAGAACTCCACTTGGACCAACCTCACGCTTCCCTGCGGAGTCAGGCAGTTCCTGGAAAGTCAGCGCAGGGACAGCAGCACCTCAGTGCCACGAGCCCTGGAAAGGGGGAGCACCACACCTCCAGCCCCTTCCATGGCTCCCCTGCAGCTCGGGAAGGAGCCAGAGCCGGAGGGGACACGAGGCAGCTCTTGGTGACCGATGGGGAGAGGCCTCCAGGCACCTCGGCCAGAAACAGCAGCTTAACACTCAACGAGCCCCAGGTTTTGAGTTCTGAACTAATGGAAACTGAGAGCACCTGAGCAGGGTCTCTGCTGCCCGCAAGGCAGCCCAGGCTCCTTCCCCTTCAGCTGTTTCGCCCCCGGTCGCCTCTGCAGCCGCCCCAACCTCAGGCTGCTCGTTACATCAGGGCCAGGCAGCAGATCATGAAGCAGACACAGCTGGGACGGGCACCCCTGAGGCTCCGCACTCAGCCAAAAGGGAATTGGACTCAGCCAAACCTAAATCCGGGTCTCAGGCATGAAGGTCAAGCAAGAAGGTGCAAAGTGGAGCTGTTTGGGTGAGGAGAAGCTGAGGATGGCAGCCTTGGGGCGCTGGGGGATGCTCCCCAAGGAAGCTCAACCTGCAGGTCCCCCCCAGGGGTTCAGATCGGCTCAGTTGGCCAAACCCACCCTGCTCCTTCTCTCCATCCTGCACCTTCACTCCCCACCGATTTCTTAGTTAATTAATTAAAGTGGTGACGGCTGCTGGGCTTCATGATACCAACAGTGAATCAACAGCAGGTGGGTGGGCAAAGAGAAGGGGCAAGAACCAGGAGAGCTGCAGGGTTTGGGGCCAACGCTGCCCCGATGGGAGCACTGCCATCGGGAGAGCAGCCACACAGCCAGGACAGGAGCTCAGGACCCACTCCCTCCACGTCCCCAGGGCTGGCTGTGCCAGGATGGAAATGGCTTTTGCTCCGTGCATCCCTGGGCTCAGGGATACCTTTGGATTGTCCCAAGTTACCCTTCAGACAGGCAGAGACAACAAGGCTGACCCAGAGCTCAACGGTGCAATCCCAGACCAGACCAACCCTGCTCCTGGGATGCACCTCCCATCCCAAAGCATCCACAGGGTGCAGAGGTGACAGTCCTCCCATTAATGGCACTGCCAGAGCCTCCTGCCTCAGTCCCCAGCACCTGCCAGGCCAGAGAGCCCCTCGTGCCACGGGAAGGTGCCTCAGCCCTCCCGGGGCACAGCCCCCAGCCTTTCCTGGGAGAGATTTTAGAGTTAAAGCAACACCGGTAGTGGGATTGTCAGCAGCACAAATGCACAATCAGGAGGGGAAGATGTGGGGGGAAAGCATCCAACTGGCGAATATAATACTTGGAAGGAAAAGCAGATTTTTAAAAAAATAAAAAATGAGGGGGTGGCAAAAAAAAAAAAATCTCAGGAAGTCATCTAGTCATTCCTGCTCTTTGCAGAAACAATAGGCTCGGGATGCTGGCTAAGTTATAAATAATCCCGCTGGCTACACAACACAAATCCAAGACAGGAGCAGGGTAACTATCAGCTCCATGGAAACTGAGTCACTACCTTCTTACAGCATTCCCAAAAAGGGAAAACACCACGGCCCCGCTCCTGCTCTGCTCCACTGGCCAGGACCCCATCCCGGGGGAGCAGGAGCAGCTCAGGGACACAACGTGGCTCTGAGACACGGACACCCCGAGCCACAGTGAGCTCCAGCAGCTGTGAGGCTGATCCCAGAGCAAAGCAGGACACACAGCCTGACACGGAATCACAGAATCCTGGAATACTCTGAGCTGGAAGGGACCCACAAAGATCAATGATCCCAGCCCCTGGCCCTGCCCAGACACCCCAACAATCCCACCCTGGGCATCCCTCAGAGCTCCTGGAGCTCTGGCAGCCTCGGGGCCAGGACCATTCCCTGGGGAGCCTGGGCAGTGCCCAGCAGCCTCGGGGGGAAGAAGCTTTCCCTGAGATCCATCCCGAGCCCTGACACAGCTCCAGCCGTTCCCTGGGCTCCTGTCCCTGTCCCAGAGCAGAGCTCAGCCCCTGCCCCTCCACCTCCCCTCGGGAGGAGCTGCAGCCCCCGAGGAGCCTCCCCTCCGTCTCCTCTGCTCCAGCTGAACGAGCCAAGTGCCCTCAGCCACTCCTCAGACCCTTCCCCAGCTCCGTGTCCCTCCTTTGGACACTCTCCAGCAGCTTTGGATCCCTCTGATACTGCAGATACTGCGGGACCAGTGGCAAGAAAGCTCAAATTGGGGAAAATAATGGGAAGCCACCAACTCCACAACATCCTTCTCTTTTTAGAGAGGAAGTTGCCATTGTGAGATGCTTTGGCTGAGCTGTTTTCCAGATCCCTCCTCTGAACCTGAGAGCAAGCACAGAGATGAGATAAGCAAAGCCAACGCACCTCAAGATGCTGCTGAGACTGCCCCAGGCAGGGTGGGTGTGCCAGGGCCTCTGCCCCAAACACGGCCCTGTGGGAGGGACACGGCCCCTCTGGCCTGGCAGCTCACAGGGCAAAGGAAAGATGCATCTTTTTGGGCACCCAGAACATCTTTGTGGCTTCTCTGTGTTTGTGGCTGACCAGGACACCGAGCACAAAGTGCAGCACCCAGGGCTGGGGTGTCCCTGCACGGCCACAGCCTCAAAAGGTCAGAACATGGAATCATGGAATGGTTTGGGTTGGAAGGGACCTCAAAGCCCACCTCATCCCACCCCCTGCCATGGGCAGGGACAGCTTCCACTACTCCAGGCTGTTCCAAGCCCTGTCCAACCTGGCCTTGGACACTTCCAGGGATGGAGAGTCCACAGACTGTCTGAGTAACTGATAAAGGGAAAGAGCTTCCCAACTGGAGACTTTGAAGTGACATAAGTTCTCCTTTTTTTTTTAAAGAAAAAAAAAAGCTTCCTGACTTGCTATTCCATTACCCAAATCTGGAAATGTAATCATATTAGTTCAGCTGCATTAACACAACAAAAAATCCCAACAAAAACTGTCTTAAAGATTGAACTGATCTCCAAGGAGTGAAGAGAAACGAGAACAAAAGTCAGAAACCCGGAGCAAGCAGCTCCCCCTGTGAGCACCATGGCCAGCCCGGCACCCAAGCCACTCTGCAATGACAGATTCACAGAGGATGTGAAATAATCAGGATGTGAAGTGATTTTTAAGAGCTTTTTCTGCCAGGTAGGTGAGGTAAAAGGTCACTGAGAGCCACGTGAGCTCACCCAGCTCAGCAACGTAACGCCGAGTTGGTCACAGAGCTTAACTCAGCTTAAAGAGACCTCAGACAAGGGGAAAACCCAGCCTCGAGCCAAGTGGGAAGTCCAGGCAGCTCTAAGGGACTGTGGGGATATGCAGTGTGGGCTCAGCAATCCGATGGCTCCCAAAACCTTCAGCAGCCCAGGCAGCAGCAAAGCCTCTGCTCCTGTTCCCTGGGGAGCGCTGCCCAAAGCAGGGCCCTGTGTGGGAGGGGGCCTGGAGCAGCCGCTGCTCCAGCTGAAGGGAAAAACCAAAAAGCCTCAACCCCCAGCCCGGGGCTGCAGCCGGGGCCCTTCCAGGGAGCGCCGGGAGCCACGTAAGGGGCTCCTGCACAAACCCACCCCAGGGGCTGGGAAATGCAGTGAATCCCAGGATGGTGGGGGCTGAAAGGGACCTCAAAGCTCATCCCAGCCCAGGGACACCTCCCACTGTCCCAGGCTGCTCCAAGCCCCGTCCAGCCTGGCCTTGGGCACTGCCAGGGATCCAGGGGCAGCCACAGCTGCTCTGGGCACCCTGTGCCAGGGCCTGCCCACCCTCCCAGGGAACAATTCCTTCCCAAGATCCCATCCAGCCCTGCCCTCTGGCAGTGGGAAGCCATTCCCTGTGTCCTGTCCCTCCATGCCTTGTCCCCAGTCCCTCTCCAGCTCTCCTGGAGCCCCTTTAGGCCCTGCAAGGGGCTCTGAGCTCTCCCTGGAGCCTTCTCCTCTCCAGGTGAGCACCCCCAGCTCTCCCAGCCTGGCTCCAGAGCAGAGGGGCTCCAGCCCTGGAGCAGCTCCGGGGCCTCCTCTGGGCTGGCTCCAGCAGCTCCACGTCCTCCTGATGTTGTTCCCCAGGGCTGGGGCAGCTCTGCAGGTGGGGTCTCACCTGAGCGGGGCAGAGGGGCAGAATCCCCCCCTCCCCTGCTGCCCACGCTGGGGGCTCAGCCCAGGGCACAGCCAGGAGTGGAGCTGCCACCAAAAATGAGTTGTTAGGAGTAAATCTAATCCCTCTCCCTCGTGGGGCTGGAGCTCCTGCACCTCAGAGGCCTTGGAACGACCACACAGCCAGACAAACCCAGTTTGGGAGGAAAGGTGTGAACACTTTGAACCACGGGACAAGAAATGAAGGAACCCTGCTTTAAAATTTTTTCTTCAAAAAGGAGAAAATAAAAACCCAACCAATCAACCATATGTGATGGGGCGGCACATCCACCTTCCCACAGCTTCTTGGGCCATTCATCATTTGGATAAAATCCAGTTTCACATTGAAATTCAGCTGGACTTTCAAATGCAAATCCGAGGAGAAGAGCAACATATGGTAGAGGTTAGTGCGTATTTTTCCTAATTAGATGGCAAACTGCTGCTTTGTATAACAATGTTAGCGGGGCAGGAGGAGCCTTTGCAAGGGAGACCACATCGCTTCAGAATAAAATGTGCCAGAAAGCTGCAGGGGCCCAGGCCAGCCCCGCTCTCTCAGGAAAGGTCACGCACTCACCGCCACCAGGATGGGTTTGTCACTTGTCAAAAGTGAGATGTGTCCCCCCCAGCTTGGGCAGGGCAAGGCAGAAAGGTAAGAGAGGGGACTTGCAACACCAGCGACCCCGAGGCTTGTCCTGAAGGACTTTGGCTTCTTCCAGGTCAGGTTGTCCCCTGGGGCACCCCTGGATGCCACACACACACACCTGGGAGGGCTTCTGGAGGGGGAAAACCTTACTGATTCTTCACCCCAGGGGCCAGGGATGAGGAAGGACGGGCAGAAGATGCTTCAGAACTCCCTGAGAAGGGGAGGAACAGCTCTGCTTCAAGCAGTGCCCAGCAGCCACCACCAAACCTGATGCCACCAGTCCCCAGGAGAGGTGCCACGGCCAGAGGTGACCCCAGAGCTTGCTGGCCACATCCAGTGCCCTCAGACAGGACACAGGGAGCACCACCCACTTCCCTGGCAGGTTATTCCCAGCTAGGACAAGCCAAGGTTTATAGATGACTGTGCCTTGTCCTGCTTGCTCTGAAAAAAGCCACCTGCCCACGTCCCTTTGTGCTGGAGGCTGCCCTCCCTCCCAGCCCTGGCCCCAGAGGCTCTGATACGAAGCTCATTTATTTATTTTCAGTCCCTGTCTAACCAGGCAAACTCCCCTGCTAGAAAAAGCTTATGCCACATTAACTTCACCTCCTTCTTACTCCTGACGCAATTCCCAGCTAAATTTAGAGGAAGACGTTGCCTGAGGTCACTTTGGAGGTGGGGATGTGCCTCCCAGGGTTCACAGGCAGATGGACAGTGTTTTTTAGATTTTTCTCCCTGCTGGCTTTGGAGCTGGGCTACCTGGCGAGTTAATTGAAAAATTCAGGATTAAAAAATGAGGGCAGATGTCCTGGACTGCCTCTTTCCCTTCTCTACTGAGAGAGTGAGGCACTGGAGGCAACTTCCCTCCAGAAACATTAATCAGGGCAGGGAGAAGAGCATCCAAACAGCCACTGCAGAAACTCTCAAAAGCTGAACCAACAAATCTCCCCTCACAGCTCAGATTTTCCCTTTCTGATGTTCGTTCAGACATACAGGACAGACACACCGGGATCTCTGCAACCAACTGGCAAAGCTGCCATCCCTCCCCCAAATCCCTGTTTGGCTGGCAGAGACACAACGGCCCCAGCGAGGACACACCTGGGGACCCTGCCACCAGTCTGAGTCTTGCCCAGGAGTTGGATCCTCTGGCAGAAAAACCCCAACCAGTGACAAACCTGAGGGCACAGTGACATTTTGGGCACTGCTTTGCTGTGATGGGGGGGCTCTGGCCCCTGTCTGGCCCCCCAAATGGGCTCCCTGCTGTCACACAGCCCCGCTCGGGGCCACGAGAGCTCCGTGCCTGGCTTGCCTCAGGTGATCCCTGATCCTCAGCCGTGCTCCCAGGCCCCTGCACAATTACACATTCAGCACCACAATGTATTTCAGACTGTATTTCATGCCTCATTTGGCAACAAAATTAATTAAACTTTAAGTCACCAGTGAAGGAGTGCAGCACCTCTTCCCTCCGTGGGCGTATAACTCAATTTGTTTAAGCTGATGTGCTAATCAAGGCTTGCCAAGTATTTGGGGACCTCCTGGCAGGGGGGGCTCCGAGGTGTGCACGGGGTGGGCTCTGCCTGGAGGGGACCAGGCACCGACTGTCCCAGCACAGGGCAGCCTCTGAAAAAGCTCTGATACCCTAAAATGCAATCCCTCCTCCATCAGCACCAACTCATCACCCCAGGGCTGTGTGGGTCTGGGAGCTGCCCACTAGCTGGAAATCACAGAATCCTGGAATATCCTGAGCTGGAAGGGACCCACAAGGATCAATGATCCCAACCCCTGTCCCTCCCCAGACACCCCAACAATCCCACCCTGGGCATCCCTGAGAGCGCTGTCCAAACGCTCCTGGAGCTCTGGCAGCCTCGGGGCCGGGACCATTCCCTGGGGAGCCTGGGCAGTGCCCAGCAGCCTCGGGGGGAAGAACCTTTCCCTGAGATCCATCCCGAGCCCTGACACAGCTCCAGCCGTTCCCTGGGCTCCTGTCCCTGTCCCAGAGCAGAGCTCAGCCCCTGCCCCTCCACCTCCCCTCGGGAGGAGGGGCAGCAAGAGGATCACTGCCCATCCCGGCTTTCCAAGCTGATCAGGTTGAGGCCCCTGCACGTATCCAGCTGGGCTGGTGGCTTGGGGATGTGCCAGGGAAGCCCCAGCACCTGTTCCTGACACTGCCCAGGTCCCTTGTCCTGGCCACACAGGGACTGGTGGGTGACCCAGTGCCCCTGCCCCAGCTGTTTGGAGGGGCTGGGAGAGGGCAGGATATCCCAGCCCACACAGATGGGAATCCAACAGGCAGATAGAACCAGGGAATGATTAGAGTTGGAAGGGACCTTAAAGCTCATTCCCACCCCAGCCATGGGCAGGGACACCTCCCACTGTCCCAGGCTGCTCCAAGCCCCGTCCAGTCTGGCCTTGGGCACTGCCAGGGATCCAGGGGCAGCCACAGCTGCTCTGGGCACCCTGTGCCAGGGCCTCCCCACCCTCCCAGGGAACAATTCCTGCCCAATATCCCATCCAGCCCTGCCCTCTGGCAGTGGGAAGCCATTCCCTGTGTCCTGTCCCTCCATGCCTTGTCCCCAGTCCCTCTCCAGCTCTCCTGGAGCCCCTTTAGGCCCTGCAAGGGGCTCTGAGCTCTCCCTGGAGCCTTCTCCTCTGCAGGTGAGCACCCCCAGCTCTCCCAGCCTGGCTCCAGAGCAGAGGGGCTCCAGCCCTGGAGCAGCTCCGGGGCCTCCTCAGGACTCGTTCCTGATGTGGATAAACTTTCTGACATCTCTGACACAGCTCTATGGGCCCTACATCCACCACCGGGCCCCCCTCAGCTCCCTCCCTTCCCATGATGGAAATGGCACTGGGGGAACCCCTCCCTGTCCCTGCAGCACAGGAGCACAGGCTGGGCAGAGGTGAAGAGGATCCTCACCAGGCCATCAGAGGTATTTATAGTGTCCCTCAGCTGTGTGGGCATTGGGAAGGTTGTGCCAGGTGAGAGATGAGGCCCTCCAGAGTAAAAAACACCACTTTGCATTAAACCCACCCCCTTCAGCACCCATTTATAGTCTCAAATTAAGAATAATTCTGCTAATAACTGCAGTCTGAGTGTCACTGCACACAACCATCAACAATGGAGGTGCAGCAGGCCTGGTGCTGGTCACATGTGGGACACGTGCTGGAGCAGGGCACCCCACAGGGCATGAGGAATTGCAAATTAGCAGCGGCAAGGTCCAGCAGCAGCACTTGCCAGACCTGCTGGGCCCCTTCCAAAGCCATCTCTCCCCTTTGGAAAGGGCACAACAAGCGTGGAGGCCTCGAGCTGGGAGACTGAGCCAACATGTGCTGCTCGGGCAGCCATGGGTTGGGGCAGGATTGGAGGTGAACTCAGGCACAGCTGCTGCATCCAGCACCAAACCCCAGAGCCCTGCCTCACAGAGAGCATCCGGGAGCTTGGAATGGAGATGAGAGCGCCGAGGAACAGGGCAATGACAGAGGGAATTCACGGAATCCCAGAATGGTTTGGATTAGAAAAAACCTTAAAGCCCACCCCTGCCATGGGCAGGGACACCTCCCACTGTCCCAGGCTGCTCCAAGCCCCGTCCAGCCTGGCCTTGGGCACTGCCAGGGATCCAGGGGCAGCCACAGCTGCTCTGGGCACCCTGTGCCAGGGCCTGCCCACCCTCCCAGGGAACAATTCCTTCCCAATATCTAAGCTGAATTTACGCTCTTTGCTTACTAACTGCTCCCCCCAGCTCCCCTCGTTACAGACAAGGCTGTGCTGGAGCTTGTCCCTGTTCCTGTGACACAGAAGGTGCACACCCAGCCCAGCTTCCCCTCGGCCCCTCAGATTTTTCCATCAGGCCCACAGATCCCATCAGAGCTCCTCGAGCAAGCACAGCCTCCCTGGTACAGAATTGCCTCATCCAGGGAAGGAAAGAGCCCTGCTGGGAAGAGAGCCCTGCACTGCTTCAGCAATTCTGGCAAAGTTAAAACTGTGCTTAAACAAGGTCTGTGGCAAATTGGCAGTTTCTAAACAAAAGCTGTCACTTATCTCAGTACAGCTTTGGCTGTGGCACCCCCAGCATTCTCTGTTCTCCTTCCCAGTTCAAAATCTCAAATCCAGTCAGGAGGATTCTTCTCCAGGGTAGGAGATGAACAAAAAAACCCCAAAAGACCCCCCAGAAACCTTCCCTTGAAAACGTGCACCCTCCACCCCCCAAGTTAAACACACACTGAGACAGGGACTGGGTTACATTTGCCTCTCCCCAGCTGCCAGAGGAGCCCTGAGCTGCTGCCAGAGCATCCCCACAGCACTGTCACCATGTCCCTGCTCTTCCCAGACTCACTCCTCCTGTGTCCATTAGACACCAGCTGTGCCTCTGGCAGGACAGGACACCCTCACTCTCAGTACTGAAATAAAATTCAAGGGGAAAAAATTAACTGCAAGGAAGAGAGAGCCCTTCATATTTCAAGGCCAGGTTGGAGGGGTCTCGGAGCAACCTGGGACAGTGGAAGGTGCCCCTGCCCATGGCAGGGGTGGGATGGGATGGGCCCAAACCATTCTGGGATTCTGTTTCAACCTCTCTGCAAAGGCACAGAAGAAACATCTGTGCAGGTGGGGAAGCCCTGGGAGCAGGACCGTGCACCCCAGGACACGAGGATCAGGGATGGGGTGTGACCCTGGATTAAGGGACACAGGTGTGAAGACCTTCCCCTGCCATTTGTTCCCCCAAACATGTTCTTTCCTGCACTCCCTGCCCCCTCCCAACCTTTTCTTCTAGACCCTGCTTTCCATGTCCTGGTAAATGGGATGCAGGGAGCAGGGTGGGGAGGGGAAGGAGAACAGGAGCTTCCCAAGGGCAAAGACAGAAGCAAAGCAGAAAGCCCGACTGGCAGGGAGGAGATGAACCTCAGTGACAGTGCCCAGGCTCTGCAGCACACGGGTGTGTCCCTGCCCCTCCTGGAGCATCCTCCTGCATCCTGGAGCGGGCTCTGCCAGCAGCAGCAGCAATGGAGAGGCTCCAGAGCTGCAGAGAGCAGGGGGTGCAGGGACTGTACTTGGAGACAGTGAGAGCTCACGGCTTTGCAAGCTGGACCTGGCCATGGCAAGGCTCTTCCATGGAATCCCAGAATAGGTTTTGGGTTGGAAGAGACCTTAAAGCTCATCTCCTTCCGAACACCTGCCATGGGCAGGGACACCTTCCACTGTCCCAGGCTGCTCCAAGCCCCGTCCAGCCTGGCCTTGGGCACTGCCAGGGATCCAGGGGCAGCCACAGCTGCTCTAGGCACCCTGTGCCAGGGCCTGCCCACCCTCCCAGGGAACAATTCCTTCCCAAGATCCCATCCAGCCCTGCCCTCTGGCAGTGGGAAGCCATTCCATGTGTCCTGTCCCTCCATGCCTTGTCCCCAGTCCCTCTCCAGCTCTCCTGGAGCCCCTTTAGGCCCTGCAAGGGGCTCTGAGCTCTCCCTGGAGCCTTCTCCTCTCCAGGTGAGCACCCCCAGCTCTCCTTTGACTTCCTTTGATAATGGCTAAACAGCAACATTTACTTTGAAACAAACGGTCACACCAGTGGGCTGGCAAGTGAATTCTTCTGCTTTGCCTTTTTCTGTTGTGGTGGCTCTGTGTTCGGCGTGTTTGGTGACAGTTTGCACGGGCACGCTGCAACAACACGCAGCCCAGATCCCAAACGCCAACGGGAGCTGCCAGCTCTAAATATCAAGCCCCATATTGCACACCTCATGTCTGCCTTTCATCATCCATCAAAATAGCAAGCGGAGCCCAGCACTCCCACTTCAGCATAAGCAAAACATGTGGGAACTCGAGGCAGTGAGTAGGAAAACGTGATACAGCCTTGCTAATAAAAGCTCCTGCTTTCCTCACTATGGAAAACAGTTGCAAATGGGTTTCTGCAGCCTGGGACTCGACTGCTGACAGCACGGCGACACAAACGCTGTGCTTGGCTCTTCCCAGCCCTGCTGCCGTGGTGTCCCTGCAAACCACCCAGCTCCAGGGGCAGAGGGGAGCCCAGCACCATCCTGCTGCACCAGACCCTGCCCATCCCGCTTGGAGCTCCCCAGCCCAGGGCTGCCTGCACACTCGAAATAATTAAACCTTCAAACAGCTCCCCCATAGCACCAATTAAAGAGACAACCCCAGCTTTCAGAGAATTTATGACTCTCAGTGCTGTTGCCACAGGTATCCAAGTTTGTGCGTTGTTTAAAGCGGCTTTCAAAGGGGATCCGGGCTCGCCTCCCTCCAGGGAGAATCCATTTGCTTTGTTCACCAGACTATAACTTAAAATTTGTTACATGCACCAGCTTGTAACCCTTTGAAAAACTCCCTCCTTCACCAGCTTCAAATGGACTTGATGAACTTCCCCCGATCAAAGCAATTCCCTCACAGGGAGCCTCAGCTCACCAGCAAGGAAGCACCCAACGAATTTTGGGGGTGGGAATCACAGCACGGGCCAGGAGGGGACTCGCCCTTCCCAACCCACCCAAGAGCCCAGGCAAAGAGCCCAACCCAATCCAGCACACAGCACGAAGGAAAAGGCACTTAGTGCTGAATTCACTTATTTAAAAGGGGAGAGAAAGAAAAAACATTAGCAGAGGTTTTCCTTGTTGAGAGCAGAATAATTTGTCAGCCCCCTGGGCTCCCATCCCAACAGGACCCAGTCCTGGCACCCCACACCATTCGGGATGGGAAGGGAGATGGTTGCACTCCCTCCACGTTACCCACAGGTGAATTTACAGGTGGAAGTGCTGCTCGTGTGCTGCTCCAGGAGATGTTTTACCTCGCGCAGCCTCGTGCCTTGGGTTTATGTCCCTGCTCTGCGGAGCCCAAACCCCTTTGCTGGAGCAAAGGTGCAGCCGGCACGCACCAACCCTGCCGAAAACTCAGCAGCCACGAGGCCACAGCACAACTCTGCTGCCTGCGGCCACTCCCACTGCCTCGATGTCAATTAAAATGGTCATTTCCATGTGAAATTCAGCCCCAGTGGTTTCCTGCTCGAGGCAGGGCTCGATGAAGCGCTGGGAGGGAGCTTGCTGCAGCTCAGATTAGTCATTTGTGAACTGTGATACGACGCGGGACGCACTTCGAGATGTTCTGCTGCTGCAAGTAACAAACGCTTTTTGGGGAGGGGACGGTGAAACCCTCCGAGGAGCAGGACAACGGGCACGGGCTGAGCACCCTGGCTAAAATAAAACCCTGGCAGCAAACAGCCCATGCTGGAAAACACTGGTTGCAGCTCCCTGCCCCAGAAAGACCAACTTCCCGCGGTGACCTATATGTGCTATAAATGCTGCAGCCACGGGCTGGGTGACGTCAGCTCCATCCTTGTGGCAATTGTTGGGTCTCTCCTTGCCAAGAAAAGGCAAAGCGGAGGTGCTGAATTGTCCATGCGGCGGGGGAGCGAAGCCAGTTCCTCCCCGGAGCATTTGAGGACAGAAATGAGGGAAACGGTGGCAGGGCTTAAAATAAAATCAGGAGGCAAATAGGAAAGCAAAGGGATCTTGAAGCTGGAGGGTTTGCATGAACACTTTGAATTTTTCTGGCCTGGGGGAGAAAAAGGGGTTCTCTTGGTAAAGGGGCCATAGCTAGGCCGGGGCACTTATTAGAAACATGGAATTGTTAAGGTTGGGAAAGATCTTTGGGATGTTCAAGTCCGCCTGTCAGCCCAGCACCACGTTCACCACTAAAGCACGTCCTCGAGTGCCACATCAACACCTGTTCTGAGCACTTCCAGGGATGGTGATTCCATCACTGCCCTGGGCAGCCTGTGCCAGTGGTTAACAACACTTCTGGGTAAAGAAATTCTGAACTTGAAAAGGATTTGAATTTGGGGCAATTTTATCACTGGGATTCCCTGTTTCAAATGCCTCTGCTCCTTTATTTACCAGCTGGACTTTGGAAGCAAGAATCTCATTTTGGCCAGGACTGACCAGTCAGTGCTTTGCTCCCTTCCCTCCTTGCCTCCTCACTTCCCTGGGAAGGAAAGAGCCTGGAGGTAACAGCTCCTCTGGAGGGGAAAAAGAATAAAAGCTGCACACTGCCCCAGCACTTCCACAAGGAGATGGGAAGAGGGAGATCACGAATTCCCATGTCCAACCCAACTACACCAGCCCAGTGACGGGTTCCCATCCTGGGTGGGCAGAAGGATAAAACACCAACGTTTCTGGCACACGAGACAAGAGCAGTTTGTTATCGTGAGGTGACCACAACGAGCCCAAATAAAGAGATCCTGGCACTGCGGTGCACAGCACCGAGCTAAGACTCAGACAAATCAGGGTTTGCTTCTCCTTTGCAGGCAGAGGGGAAATGCTGCACTGCCTTCAGTGCTGGTCCAGGCCCCGGACTGAGAAGTGCTTGGAACACATGTGGCACATTAAAGAAGACGCCCAGGCCTTCCTGCGTGGCAAGATTTAGGGTGATCACCTCCAGGTGCAGGTATGGTGTGGCTGTGAGGTGCTCTGCTCCCCCAGCAAGTCCAGATCCCCAAATCCAAGGATCATCTGCTCTCCACCCTCTGACCACATCAGGGTTAATGATGGCTCCACTTCAAATCAAATTTTGAGCTGGATGGCTCCCCTCTGTCTTGGGGGATGAACTACCTTGGGGGTTGAACTACCTTGGGGGATGACCAAGGCCGGGTTGGACGGGGTTTGGAGCACCCTGGGATAGTGGAAGGTGTCCCTACCCATGGCAGGGGGTGGAAAAAGATGAACTTTAAGGTCCCTTCCAACCCAAAGCGTTCCATGACTCTACAATTCTAACTAGCACCTGATTGCACCCTGCTGTCAGTCAGTGAATAAAGCTAAACCAACACCAACAAACTGTGAGAACAACCCTTTGCCATTTTCTAGGACCTTGTTTAGACACCCTGGATCCTTCTGACAGGCAGAGCACAGCCCTGTGCCTGGCACAGCTCGCTTAGTGCAGTTATCTACCCCTCCAGCAAAAAGCCAAAGATTCAGGAGCAGGGAGAAGTCCCAAAGCTGAGTCTCAGATGAAATTTGTCCCCTGATCTCCAGCTGAGGCCAAGAATGGCTGACCAAGGGATAATTCTGCTGCTGGAGCAAAGCTCCTGCCCCACAGCCAGCCCTGAGCTGCACTCCCGAGCCAGGATGCCCATGGCAGGATGAGGGAGCCTCTGCAGCGTCCGAGGCTGGGACAGCAGCGATTGTGCAACGTCCCTCAGTGCAGTTGTATAACATCAGTGCTCTGTTTTCATCAGCTGCTCCCAGTCGGGCTCAGAGAGCAGCAGCCCAGAGGAAGGGTGGTGTCAGCATTACCTTCCACTCACCCGAAAGAAAAGAAGGGCTGGGGGGAGACTCAAAGATTTGGTGTCGTGCCGGCTGCAGGGGGGTCCGGCTGAGCCGCAGGGCCCCGCTCCAGCCCCTGCTCCTGGCCAGCCCCACGGACCCGGCAGCCAAGGCAGGCTCTGAGCAGGAAATGGATTAATGGGAGCTCCTGCACTGCTCCTCTCTCCCCAGCGTGTAGCACGTCTTTTGTGGATTATTTTAACAGCACAAGGAACACTCTCTGCAGAGATCAGCTTCCATCTGGGTTAACACGAGAGTTTTCTCCCCTCCAACTTCCTCCAGCGCCCACTCAACAGCTTCCCTCCCTGCAAAAGTGTTTGCTCCAAACCATCCTGACACGCAGCTGAACAGCTCAGTCTGAGAGCATCACGTTTCCCTGGTCCAGAGGGCAGGAGCAGGGCAGGGCAGGTCCCCCATCCCGCTGCTGCAGCTTCCCCAGTGCCCCACTGGGGCATCAAAGCTGCTCTCAAGAAATCCCAGCCCAGTCTCTGGGATGCCTCCCAGTGTCACAGCACAGCCAGGAGTTTCCCTGCACAGCTGGAGCCAGCCCAGGGTAGGGAAGGTGGGGTTTGAACCATCCACAGTGTTCAGCAAGAAGGGCAAACGAGCTGAACTTCCCTCACGCCAGGGGCTGTGTGAGCCCTGCACAGAGCAGCTTCCCTGGGCATTACAATCCTGGCACAGCACTGCCCAGGAATTCTCCACCTGAGCCTCAAATCAACCAGCACATTTCCAGTCTCCAATTGCAGCCACATCTCCAGCCCACTCCTCCCCACCGCCCTGCTCCCAAAGACCTCGGATGTCAGCATCCCTGGTCCCCTCCTGGCACCCTGGAGGGCTTTGCAGATCCCTTTGGGAATGCTGAGATCCCGCCCAACAGCAGGGAGCTGCTGGAGGGGCTGCATGGAGCACATCCCCAAACTGCACCAGGAATGAGCCACCACCATCCCCTCTTCAGAGGGGAACAGCAGAATCCTTCCAGGGCAGTGCAGACACATCTAAGCAGCTTAGAGAACAGCCCTGTCTGCTCCCAGGCTCCTGGAGCAGTGGGACAATAACCTCCAGCTCGAGCAGCAACTTCTTAATGGGAGACAGCAAGAGCAGCTTTGCCCACCCAGAGACACATGGAGCAACACGGAAACCATCCAGAGAAACAGCAGCAGAGCACCACCAGAAAAACACATCAGCAAAGAACAGAACCCCCTCCCCTACGGCGTCTCTGGAACCAAACACAGATTTATTGCAAGAAACATTATGGTATAAGGGGAAAAAAAAATTAAGATGACAGTACCTGATCCTCCAAACTGAGTGCTCGCAAGGGTCGTGGGTCTGTTTTTTCCATTAGCCACTGGCAAGGGAAACATCTAGAAAAACAAGGAGATGAGAGAGAAGGGAAGAGAAAAGAGATTTCAGTGTGTTGGTTTTACTGTGCCGCTGCAAAGGGGTCATGCTGGGGGCGGGGGGGGAGAGCAGCCCTCTATTGATGCAAAAAACCTTCCTGGTGTCCCTGCTCCATCGCTCAGGAGGGGCGGGAGGGAGGCACAGCCCTGCTCTGACACACACATCCCCACCTGCACGGCCCCTGGCTCCTCAGGGCAGCTGGAAACCAGCCAAGGAGCATCCCTGCTGCGGTCCAAACCAACGGTTTCATCCCCAAATTGCTCACCCCGGCTACAGGTGAGCCCTGGGGAAAGGCCGGCTCCATTCATAAACAGCCAGCAGGATAATGACAGCAAAGCTCGTTTTATCCCTCACTCTCCCAGCTCCCACAGGAGTCCTGGTCCCATCCCACACCTCCAGCCACGTGCAGGGCCTGGGCAGGACAAGGGCTGCCCGTGGGTCCGGCCGGCAGGGGCAGAGAGGGCTCAGGGATGAGCCCCAGCCTCACGGAGCAGCTCCCATCCCGCTGCTTTGGGGCTCCAGCAGCACCAGGACCTGACACAGCCCTGGGGCTTGGGGGGAAAAGCTGCTCCAAGGGCAAAGGCAGTTACTCATGACTTAAAAAATTAATGTATTTCACAGAATCGGTCGCTCTGGGGACTTGTTTGCTCTGTCGCTGCAGCTTCATTATCACAGCTGAGACTCTCCTGCCAGGAGCTTCCTCAAAAATACTGCACACCTCGTCACCTAACCTGTATAAATATTTTTAATAAAAGTTGGGAGAGTTTCAGAGGCTGCTGTTTAATAATTTACATGCACCTGCGTGCAGCAGAAAAGAAAACTAATTCTCCTCCACACAAATGGAGCTCCAGCCAATAAAACAACTGGTGGGAAAACGCTTAGTGAATTAACATTTTAATATCCTTTTTCTACTCAAGATACTTTCACCATCAAGTCATTTGAATTTTTATTATTTTTAGCTTTGTAATGTCTGAGTAACTTAAAAGTTTAATGCTTTGAAGATTAAACAATGTAATGGCACAAGAGCCTACAGAAAGGCAGCGTTTCATGCCCTGACATAGCTGATGTCTGGCCGTGGTCAGGAACATTCCTTTGTACAGAACCGTCTGCCCAGCTTTGTTTTCACAAATGCTGGGGAGAAAAAAAAAAAAAAACACCAACAAAAACCAGTTAAATGTGGTAGAGATGCAAAGAGAGCAGTTAAGGAAGCAAGTGCCATTCATAAAGAGCACAAATTTGGGATGGTGTATATGCATGCGCGGGGTGTAGATGTTTAATACACGGATTTAAATGAAGGTGTAAACAGTGTGTGGTGCTCATCCCAGCTGCCTGCACACACCTGCCCTCACCTGCCTGCCCACGGCCCCCTGGCCCCCTCGGATGTGCCCCGAGGCTGCTGCTCACCCCAGGGGCTCCCGAGGTGTTTGGGGTGGCCCGGCAGCCCCAGCATCGGATGAGCTTTGTTTCCTCAGGAAGTTGGGCTAGAAAATAAAAACAAACCCCAAAGATTGCAGCTCCCGTTCCTCTGCACCGCTGCAGGGCAGGGGGGGTTCTACAAACATCTCCAAAAGTGCTGAAAGTGGAATTTACTGTGGCTGATCCCACCCCGCCCGTGCTCACTCCCTCTTGTTAAGGTAGGGAAGGAGATTAGGATTAAACTCCCTTTTTTCCAAGCGGCACGGGGCAGGTCTGCGTGTGCGAGCAGGGGGAAGGGATGCACCAGGAACCGACCGGCAGGGAGCACACACACACACACAGAAAAAAACCCCAAAAAATTAAAACAACAGCACTGCCGGCTCTTTTCAGGAGCGTTTCTGCTCAGCACTTGCTGAGGCTGAAAAACCCAAGGTTTGAGCAGCAAACACGAGTGGAGAAAATGAACAGCCTTGTTCCGTTGTGCACCCAGCACCTTCTGCTTCTGCAGAACAGGAGTGTCCCCCCAGGGCAGCGATGCCCAGCACCCCCAAAACACCCCCACACCCCCCTCAGCCCCGGCAACCCCTCCCCTCCTCCACCTGCTTGGAGAGAGATTTTGAGGCTGATGCAACACCTTCCTGCTCTCCCTCCCCAGGGGATTTAGGAGTCATGGACACCTTCCTGCAGCAGGGCAAGTGGGGATGCTAAAGCACAGAGTTCTGGAATATCCTGGGCTGGAAGGGACCCACAGGGATCCTCAGCCCAGCCCCTGGCCCTGCACAGACACCCCACCAATCCCACCCTGGGCATCCCTGAGAGCGCTGTCCAAACGCTCCTGGAGCTCTGNGTTAAATGTGGTAGAGATGCAAAGAGAGCAGTTAAGGAAGCAAGTGCCATTCATAAAGAGCACAAATTTGGGATGGTGTATATGCATGCGCGGGGTGTAGATGTTTAATACACGGATTTAAATGAAGGTGTAAACAGTGTGTGGTGCTCATCCCAGCTGCCTGCACACACCTGCCCTCACCTGCCTGCCCACGGCCCCCTGGCCCCCTCGGATGTGCCCCGAGGCTGCTGCTCACCCCAGGGGCTCCCGAGGTGTTTGGGGTGGCCCGGCAGCCCCAGCATCGGATGAGCTTTGTTTCCTCAGGAAGTTGGGCTAGAAAATAAAAACAAACCCCAAAGATTGCAGCTCCCGTTCCTCTGCACCGCTGCAGGGCAGGGGGGGTTCTACAAACATCTCCAAAAGTGCTGAAAGTGGAATTTACTGTGGCTGATCCCACCCCGCCCGTGCTCACTCCCTCTTGTTAAGGTAGGGAAGGAGATTAGGATTAAACTCCCTTTTTTCCAAGCGGCACGGGGCAGGTCTGCGTGTGCGAGCAGGGGGAAGGGATGCACCAGGAACCGACCGGCAGGGAGCACACACACACACACAGAAAAAAACCCCAAAAAATTAAAACAACAGCACTGCCGGCTCTTTTCAGGAGCGTTTCTGCTCAGCACTTGCTGAGGCTGAAAAACCCAAGGTTTGAGCAGCAAACACGAGTGGAGAAAATGAACAGCCTTGTTCCGTTGTGCACCCAGCACCTTCTGCTTCTGCAGAACAGGAGTGTCCCCCCAGGGCAGCGATGCCCAGCACCCCCAAAACACCCCCACACCCCCCTCAGCCCCGGCAACCCCTCCCCTCCTCCACCTGCTTGGAGAGAGATTTTGAGGCTGATGCAACACCTTCCTGCTCTCCCTCCCCAGGGGATTTAGGAGTCATGGACACCTTCCTGCAGCAGGGCAAGTGGGGATGCTAAAGCACAGAGTTCTGGAATATCCTGGGCTGGAAGGGACCCACAGGGATCCTCAGCCCAGCCCCTGGCCCTGCACAGACACCCCACCAATCCCACCCTGGGCATCCCTGAGAGCGCTGTCCAAACGCTCCTGGAGCTCTGGCAGCCTCGGGGCCGGGACCATTCCCTGGGGAGCCTGGGCAGTGCCCAGCAGCCTCGGGGGGAAGAACCTTTCCCTGAGATCCATCCCAAGCCCTGACACAACCTCATGCTGTCAAAGAAGGGTGATGGAGAAGGGGGAACCCCGGGTTACCCCTCCACACTTACGATTTGCCAACCCCAGGAGGTGTTTTGGGCTTTTTTCTTGCTCCCAGCCTCTTTTTCCACTGAGGTGTGGGCTGAGGCTGCCCCGAGGAGCCCGGCACAAGTCATACGTGAAGTGCCTTCGCTGGCGTGTGTCGCTCACAGGCAAAGTTCATCCACCCACTGCAAATTTCCTTTCTGCTTTTAAATGCTGCTTTAAAAATAAACTGGGGGGAGGGAGGAGATGAACCGGAGCTGGCACCTACCGAGGGACCCAGGCATTGAGGAAGGACCCAGGCATGAGCTCTCAAGGGTTGTAATTGGGTCATTACTTGGCTTTTGTTAGATTTGAATAATGTAGATTTAAACGGTTATGTAAAATCCCCCACCTTGAGTCGCTCTATTTGGTTTTTCAAGTCCTACCTCCAGCCTCCCTGAGAGCTGACAACAACTTCTGCATTCCCTCCTAGCTCTACTCCCACCCCTCCCAAAGAATTTATTCTCCCTCTGTTTCTCCCAGGGTAAAAGAGGTGAATCCAGAGCAGGGGAAGATCCAAACGGCTGCATGCTCCCCTGAGGAGGTTATGGCCAAGAGACCCCACACTTCATACAGCAAACTCCTAAGGAAGAAAGGGAATTTGCCAGAAACAGGGGACATCAAGCAGCATTTCATTGATTGTGCACATCTAGAAGTGCATCGCTTCTCAAATGAAATCAGCGCTCAGTCTCTCTCCTCTCCCACCTGATGAACTCCCGGCTGAACCAACCTCAGGCCTGAACTCCAAACCTGAAATCTGTTTTGCAGCATGGAAAGTATCCAGCTGTTAATTCGGGGAGAAGAGGGAATTTGACTCAAAATACATTGCCAGCAGGACATTTTATACGTGCTCACTTAAGACAGACCTTCCTGAGAACAGCCCCAAACGCCCACTGCGGTGTGAAGTCAAACTTTACAACTGCTTCGCTCCGAGCAAAACTCAGAGTTTTATCATGGAAATGCAGGCGCTGGGCCTTGGCCGGAGCAGGGCACGGCTTCAGCATCCTCCAGCGGAGCAGCAGGAGCTGCTCCAGCCCTGCTTGCTGCCAGCAGCTCGGCTCCCACCCCCGGATCCGGGGCTGGGGCCGCCAGAGCCGCGGCGCAGCGGGAGCGGCGATGAGCGGCAGGTCCCGTGTGACTGCTCAAGCCCCTGCCCACCCTGCGCCGAGCCAGAAAGCCCCTCTGCCAGGCAGCTCCCCGCAGCATATGGTTAATACTCTGCTAATAATCATGGCTGTTAACAGCACCTCGCTCCTGCCAGAGCCCTGGCTGGCACTGGCACGCGGCCGCTCCCGGCTCGGCTGGCGCTCGGCGGCACCGACGCACCCGGGGCTGCTCCGCTGCCCTGTCCCCTGCCCGGGGTGTCCCTGTCCCTCAGCCCAGCCCAGCCCAGCCAGGACACCTGTGTGGCACCTTCCCACTACACACCAACGCTGGCACAGGCGAGACACTGCCTGGGATAACCAGTAACCACAAAATGTCTGAGAATCCTGGAATATCCTGAGCTGGAAGGGACCCACAGGGATCCTCAGCCCAGCCCCTGGCCCTGCCCAGACACCCCAACAATCCCACCCTGGGCATCCCTGAGAGCGCTGTCCAAACGCTCCTGGAGCTCTGGCAGCCTCGGGGCCGGGACCATTCCCTGGGGAGCCTGGGCAGTGCCCAGCAGCCTCCGGGGGAAGAACCTTTTCCTCATATCCAGGTTCTTGTGGTTGAGCATCTCCCAAGAGCACAGGCCAAGGGCAGCTCCCCCCATACACAGCCTGTGCCCATCAGGCTGAGCTGCAAAGCCTGGCAGGCACCAAAGCCCAGCCTAATCAATAGGCTGAGCTGCCCACTCGGGTCTATAGGCAGGATGCTTTCTCGAAAGCTCCTCTCCAGATCTGCCAGCCCATCTGGGCCTGCTGCCAGGCAGCAGTGGTGAAGGCAAGCTTACAAATTACCTGCACTTTGGGGCAATTAGAAAAGGCAATTTATTTGGGGGTAGAGGTAAGATGCTGCCGTGCACACCCCAAAGCATCACTGGGCCTTTCCTTTGACCCCTGCTCACTTACAGATTCCTTCAATTTTTGCCCTTTTTGGCAAATTACAGTGGCAAAAAGCTTTTGGTGAGTGCTTTGGAGCTCGGTATCTACCCAAGAGATCTATTTATTAAAGAGGGGATGAGTCTCTTCTTTCAGGACCGCAGGCCCAGTTTGCAGCATCTCGCACAACCCTGTCATTGATTGACTCTAGGAACTCATGGCAGGCCATGCCACCCCCTTAGGGCCTTAAAATTCCCTCCCTGCACAGCAAAACACAGCACAGGGCCGGACCACAGACTGCTGGGGCTGAACACATTTTCCCTAGAAAAAAGGAATCAAAATACTGATCTGAAGCAAATGCTTCCAGCTGCTCTGAGTATCTCTACTTTTCCCTCCCCTCTACTCTCCTGGAGAGGATTACTGAACCAATGCTCCACTCCTGTTTATTCAAAATAAAATATAAATACACTTGAAAGAGCGAGCTTTGTGGTCAAAAATCCTGTATCCCAAGGACACAGGGAGAGCAAGCCATGGAGCGCCTCTTCCACAGACCCATCTACTGTCTAGGAAGCTTTTGCATTTCAGCTCCTCATCCTCGAGGAGAGATGCTAATATTCCCTTTATGCAAAGCGAGGAGAAGGGTGTGCGGGGATGAGGGTTTGTGAAACAGAGCTGGCTCCGGTCCAGGCTGCGCCGGAGCCCATCGGCCAGCGGATGCTGGAGGGAACGTCTTCGAGTCATTTGCTGGCAAATGACATTTGCAGGCCCTGATGCTGTGAGCAGCTACCCCCAGCACCTCTACACCAGCCTTGGAGGAGCACAGGATGAGTTCTGGTCCTTCCCAGAATCACACCAGTGGAAAAGCATTGAATCTGAATGCACAATGAACATTTTTGGTGTGGATTCACCTCCAGGGACAGAAACATTTGTGTACAGAGGGACCAGGTCAGGACTCCTGCAGGGAATACAGCTCTAGGCATGCAAATGAGGATGGGTGGTTAAATTGGAAAAGGTGGTCTTGGGGGTTTTTTAAAGCTCCAAATGGGGAGTGGGATTTGATTTTTTTTTTTTTCCAAGGAGGAGAAAAAGCGAAGCGGGAGCTGCTGCAGCCCCTGTCAGGGAGCAGATTCTGGGTTACTGACCCAAAGTGCAGTTGATGGAAAGCCCCAGGGCTCCTGCCAACCTGCAGGACCTCTGAGAGGGACAAATAACCACAGCAAGCCCTGAGCAGATTCCTGGTTTTACAGGGAAACCATCACTGCAGTCCCTGTACCCACTGCAATGCATTCTACTGGAAAAGCCCATCACCAGCAACCTAACAGAACCAGCCTCCCAAAAGAAGTGTGAAACTGGGAGAACCGGGCCTCTCCTGCCGGAGAACTGCTCTTGGCGGGCTGAGAGACCCCTCCCCCAGTGCCCCTGTCCAGCACAGAGCCCTGCCAGCACAGGTACAACCCCCAGCTGTAGCCAAGGTTTATCTCCCAGGGCTGAACCTCAGCGTGCGGATGCAGAGAAGCGGATGAGCCTCAGCACACCCACAGGTGCCGCAGCCACCGGGACAGCAGGTGACCCTAGCTCTGCCCTGGCACCACTTTTTGTCCCTTCTCCTCCAAGGGGCAGGAACAGCAGCCCGGCAGGGCTGTGGGCTGGGTGACCCGGGCTGGGGTGACTCTCACGGCCATTTCCCCTGCTGGAGCTGTTGTTTCTATCTCCGCAGCACGTTTGCTTATCTCGACAGCAAGACACACGCTCTGAGTGCCATGAGGGTGCAGCACACAACAGAGGAACCCCACAGACAGTTATTTGCCTTTGAACACCAGCTCTGCCCTCTACGAGTCACCTGCCAAGGAGAGGCGGCACCGCTGGCAGTGCCACGGCGGGATGTGCCAGGGACTAACCCCGCTCTCCTGTGACTAAAGGGACTTCTCCTCCCCCCGGGCTGTGCACACCCTTCGGGGGGAACTCTTAGGTCCTGTTTCTTTGAAAATAAACAGCTCCTAAATGCAGCTCAAGGTTTCCAGGATACAGAAGAGCAGAGCATGGGGAGCACAAGTGTCCAACTCCTGCAAAAATAACGCGCTGGAGAGCTTGGACACGTTTCAAACCGTGACAAAATAACCTGTGGGAGCAAAAGTTTAATAGTCTGGATCCAGGGAGAGGAAAAAAGCTTGATTAATCAGCTACTGAAGTTACATCTCTGCATGGCTGCAGAAACAGTCACCCAGTGAGCATTTAAACAGAGAACACACAACTCTGTTAATTCCCCCAAAATTTCCCATCCAGAAAAGAAACCTCTCTGCCCTCCCTGCGAGGGAACAGCACACGTTTGAGGGGAAGAGGGGGAGAGGAGGGGCAGAGGCTTTGCTTTAACTTGAAAATAAACAAGTTGCAGCACATGTGCACGCACACAAACACGGCACATCTGAAAGCCATCATGTCCAATTTACGGGCTCACATTTCCTCCCCTGTGCAGCTCCCAGCCCCGGGGCCGCGCTCGCTCACCATACTGAAGTCCAGCAGGTCACTGAGCTCTTTGTCTGTCCCAACTGCAGCCATTCTCTGCTGCTGCTGATTCATATTCCCACAGACTCAACAGTGGCAGTCCTGGAGAAAGCGAGGGGGAGGGGAGAGAGATATTTTAATGACTACAGCAAACTACCCACCCCATTGATGAATATTTTAAAAAGACAGAGCGGAGGGGCGAGAAAAGAAAAACCCTGAGCGCGTCTGCAGCGTCCAACTCCGGGGCCAGAGCACAGTCGGAGTCCTCACACAGCACCCAGCGGCAGGAACAAGCGCTCTATTGACCAGACACACTTGTATGTTAGTTTTTTGCTGCCAATTCCACTAGTTCGGGCCAATTCTGTTCCTGGCGTGTGGTGAATGAAGGGGGGAAAAGAAAAAAAAAAAAAAAA
>VXAD01009378.1:0-18055 GCA_013399195.1 Dicrurus megarhynchus
GTCCTCAGGGCGGGTCCGCTCCGCCCCTGAATCACGGAATCGCGGTGGACTGGGCGCAGGTAGGAAAAGAGCTCTGAGATGGTCGAGGGCAACCTGTGACCCTTCACCACCGTGTCGTCTAGAACGTGGCAGTGAACTGAGCGCCACGTCCAGTCTTTCCTTATACACCTTCCGGCACGGTGACTCCATCACCTCCCTGGGCAGCCCGTTCCGATGTCTGATCACCCGTTCTGTGAAGAAATTACTCCTCGTGTCCAACCTGAATCTCTCCTGGCGCAGCTTGAGGCCGTTTCCTCTCATCCTGTCCCTTGTTCCCTGGGAGCAGACCCCGACCACTCCTGTCAGGGTGTTGTGGAGAGACAGAAGTCCCTCCTGAGCCTCCTCTTCTCACGCCGAACCCCCCCAGCTCCCTCAGCCGCTCCTCACCACACTTGTGCTCCAGACCCTTCCCCAGCTTCGTTGCCCGTCTGAGGGCGGGAGAGCGGCAACAGCCCCGGCCCAGAGCAGCATCTGGGACTGGTGAAAAAATCAATTATTTTGTGGGGGTTTTTTGGGTGGGGGAATAAACATGCGTATTTTAAGCTCTGGCACCAAGCGCGCACAGGGCAGGTAACGTAAGCGTGAGTGAGGGGGCTGTGGGTCTTCTAAACCTGTGCCTTACTGTCCAGATTTTTAATTGCAGCTTTTCATTCGAGTGAGAAGTAGATGTTTAAATGTGTGTCGTGGCTTAAATGGGCTAGAGTTTTCTTCACTGTGTTCAGCACAAACCCAAAACATATCCCGTACTAGCCACCTTGAAGAAAATTAACTCTACCCCTGCCAAAACCAGCACATTGTGGTAGGAAATAGCTTTGTCTTCTTAGGTTACGAGAACTCATGTGCACACAAGCTTTCAGAGACTGAGCTGCCTTCAAATGCACTAAACTAAGCTCAGCTTTGTAGCCCATCATTGTGCAGGATGTTTGACTTGTCACGAATAACCAGCAACTGAAGTTAATAAACCCAAATTGCCGTGTGGGTGCGTTGATGGGAGGTATAGCAGAGTTTGTATTTACAGGCACTGGCTGGGAAGTGCTATGAACACAGTAATGAAGAAAATGTGCTGATTTGACACATCCCTGTAAAAGTTTCCCCTCTATTTAGGTTAAAGCTTCTCTCCCAACAGTAACTCAGCTGTTTTAACAAAAGAAACATTTCAAGTGTAAGATTGAGTTGCACGTTCTCCCTTGAATTCCTTCCAAATTCAGAGGAATAGAATTCACAGGAATATGGAATTTGTAGGCTGCAGACTGGTAGGGCAAGTATGATTTACAGTCCCCTCATTATCTTTGGGGAAGTTAAATTTTTAATATTATAAATCAAAGTAAATGACATCTCTATTACGTCAGAATTGCCTTTAAAACTGGCAGGATGTATGCTGCCAGATATTGCAACATAGTTTGATTTACATGGTGGGAAAATTTTTCTGTTTATGTGTCTTACAAAGTCAGTAATTTCACTGAGATGTCCTTCCCTGTCCATTTCTCTGTCACTCTGCCTGTTCCTACCTGGTGGGGATTCCCCTGGCAGGTGGCTGCACAGACATGGTGTACTCATTTGACAGTGAAATGCTCCTTTATGCTTAAGTAATAATCCTGATGTTTATTTTCTTACAATATGACCAGTGTCATTCTGCTAGATTTTCTGATCCATGATACCTTCAGCAAAATGTCATGTGTTTCTATCTTTGGACTTATTTTTAAGTTATCAGCTAAAAAAAGGCATTTCAGTGGCACTACTTCTGTATTAAGGATGTGAAAAATTACTGCATATGTTTTGTACAATGTATTTCTCCCAGTAGCTCATAAAGGGCTCAGCTTTCTGTTTTGCTGCAGGAAGTAGTCACTCAGCTCAGTGAATTAATGAACAAGCTGCTAGCTGACAGTGCATATGCCTTGGATCTTGGTTCTAGAACCTAAAAGGTTGCTGAAAAAAATGAGTAAAATTGCAGTATTATGTGCTGTAATGTGTGCGAGTGGTTCAGCTGTCTGCTAGGAAAGCTTTCTCATTGTGGTTACATTCTGGGTTAGTTTGCCCCAGATGATTACAGAATTTCCATAACTGGAGGCTTCTAACAAAGAGCAGACAAATGTCTCTCCGCAGTCAGGCAGGGATGGCTGATCCTGCCTCACACTAACAGCTGTATCCCGCGGGCCTCAGGGGAGCTGCTGCCCCAGGGCAGCCTGTCCAAGCCTCAGGGCTGTCTGGAAAATGGAAAGACACCTGCTCAGGTGAAGCAATTTGCACGTAACATCCATGGTTATTATATTCATGTTCTTTCTCATCCTGCTCCAGCCTTAGGTTTTGTTCGCTTCCTCTCGTTCCAGGTGCCGTAGGTGTGTGCTGGCTGCTTTGCACAGGCCTGCACGCCACAGCTCACCTCAAGTCTGGGACAGCTCTGCTCACCTGGGGCCTTCAGTCAGGGAAAAGCAGAAGTGGTTGAGAAGCTCCAGGCTGGCAGTCAGCAGAGAGCTGGGCATGGTAGGAGCATGGCTGCGCACAGGTGCAGAGTGCCTGGTGCAGGACACGATCCCTTCCAGGCTCATCCAGGGGCTGCTGTTCCATGTGGTTGCACTTCAAGGGTTCACTTTCTGGGAGAGGGAGAACCATTTGGCAGAAGAATTCCACATTGAAGCTATTGGAAAACTATTTTATATTATACAGCCACACCACTGGTCAGAAGTATTAGTAATAGTCATTGAGTTTCCCCTTCTTTGCGCAGTTCAGGGGTAAGCATGATACTCAGTGTAGTTTTAAACGCTGCAGTCAGTTACATTTTATCTACTTCCACTGTTGCAATGGAGTCCTGTATTCTTTGTGATCCACACTTAATGAAATCGGCTAGAGAGCTTTCAAGCAGGTATCTTTTGTTGTAGAAAGGTTTATATATTATATTAAATTGGACTATATTCAAACATAAATGTACTTTGATTACATTAATAATTTAAACAATATTTAAATAAAGCACCATATTAACTTGATTTAAATAACTGATTCAGTTTCCACACTGATTCCTACAAAATCCCACTCATTTCATGCAGTGTTTGAAGAACTGGAGGCCAGAGCTGATTTCTTAGCAAATACTGACTACAGTTCAAGTGCTCTGCACACAAATGTAAAATTGACAAAATCTGAGCTGGGCTGGGTTTTGAAGCAGAACTCCTACAAAAGGATTCATACAGATCTGAATGTGGACTGGCTTGCTTAGCTGTTTCTCTACCTTCCATGTAAACTACTTCCACACATTAAAGTTGTTTTAGTTTAGTTCTCTGTACTAACCTCTAGATTTTAGGTGATACAGCTTTTACCTTGTAAAACAAGAAACAGCTTTTATTTTGAAACAGCAGTGTTAAATTCCATACCCCCAGCAAACTCAGCTGAATGCAATTCACACATTCAGAGTAATGTCGGCCCACTTTTATTTAAATAAGACCAAAAGAACCTGACAACATAGATACAGGAGATTTTATTTAACATTGTGTACAAAGAAAGGCTACAAATGCCTTAAGACATTTTTCCCCCAAATACAGTTTTTGGATCCCTTTTTTATACCACTTTTCTCAGAAAGTTAAAAAAAAAAAAACCAGAATGACAATTTTTCCCTTTCCCCTTCTCTTTGGGCCTAGACTGGGAGACCTTCAGCAGTATGGTTTCAACACCTTTCAGTATTAAACTATTAGGATTAAGTTTTCTTTCCCCAAAACAGAGCACTATGAAATACTGAAGCACTAGAAACAGCAGGATAAAATGTCAAAAACTGACTCCCTAACATGGTAGTGTTTAAAATAATGCCAACAGTATTAGCTCTGATGAAACCCAAAATTATCCAAATAATAACAAGTTGTTCGTCTTCTACATCTGATAATTTAGGGCTAATTATATAATTTAATTGTATTTATATTTAAATAAATAGTCTTAACTCCTTTCCTTGGAATTCTTCATGGATTATAAACACTTATAATACTAGAGATAAGAACGAACTACACAACTTACATAGGCAAGAGAAGGCTGAGTTTTATTTTTCTTTGCTCGACAGACACAGAAAGGACAACATTTCAGTGTCCTGCTGTGAGATCATTTTTAAATTCACTGTTTCACTGTGATGCTTTTCAGTTATCCCAACACAATAATTCCTTACCCTCTTTTTGCTACCTTGGTAATCACTTTTAGTACTCCTGAAACATTGGTCCCTGCATAGCTAAGTTTTATCCAGGATTCTGCAAGTGCCGTATTTGACTGTGAAACCCAAGACAAGATTTCTTTTAGGCTGTGAGAAGCAGTAAAGAAGGCAGGGAGTAGAAAAGGCTCTTGTGGAGAAGTGACCTTTTGCTATGGCAGCTTTTACATTACCATCTACTATATATGAAATAGGTTTTAGATACAGATTAGTTTTCAGCTATTTGTATAATCCCAAATTATCATAGTCCCTGTTTCTCCCAAAATGGGACTAAAATAGAGGAAGTTTGAATTATTCTAGATCAACATTTGATCCCTCGGTTGGGTGCAGTAAGAAGGAACTCACAGCTGCCTTCTGAGCCTCTCAAACTGCCCCAGGGGAGATGGGAGCACCCAAGCAGCATCAAGGCCTTTGCTCACTGGTGGGCTGGACCCACTGTGACCCTCGCTTGGGGCATCTCCAGGAAGCTGCTGGAGTCTCCTTCCAGACAGGAAGCTGTTTTGTACACAAGCCTGCCCTTTTGTACATCCACAGGGATATAAAATGACATGTGGTATAAATCATTCTACAGATTAGAGAAACAGTTCATCTGTAGAATGTCTCAGATTCTCAGAACATCCTACCACTGGGGAAAAGACCACAGCAGTTACACAAGCAAAAGCTCTAGCACAAAACACACTTTTCTCTATTCTGGTGAACCATTTTTGACAAGAAGATTTGAACATGATTGTGATTAAGACAAAGCAGTAGAGCAAACACTTCTGCTAGGCTTGGGCACTCTGTAATCATATTAATTCCCAAATATGCTTGAACAGCTGTAAATAATAGAATTTTGCTTAGCTCACAACACAGCCCCTGCGTGAGCCTAGAACTTTAGCAGTACCTGTCCCACTCTGCACAAGAAGACTGGAAATATTTTCATTATCTCCAGGGCTCTGCTCTGTAGCTCTGTTACAAACGGAACCTCTTGGTGTGGTAGTTGCTACAATGCAGAATGATGTGAAGTGGTTCTGTTGGAAAAGGATGGGTCTGTCTTATTTTGAGGTGAAACATGGCAGCAGGAAAAAAATTGTGTAAAAACCGCTGCATGTTTTGCAGTGGTCTCCAGCGATGTCACTGTAAGATGGTAACACAAAGAGAATCAACAGTGGAGGCAAACTAGGTAATTTAATAATTTTCTAATTCTTGACAAGAGCATTTATGAATTTGCTTGACCTAAGAGGCATAAGTCTAATGATATGGCCATGGAAGGAGGAGAATCAAGACAACACATACACTCAGGTTTGCTTTGGTTCTACTGCCCCAACATTTTGTCATTACAGCTGTTGCAGCATTTTATCCTTGCAGCCCAAAAACAGACTTCTAGCTTAAACAACAGTCCAGCTTTGTGGTTCTAGGAGCTTTTTACTTCCTTGTGGTGGTGGTTCACCTATGCTAACATACAGGCACTACGGCTGCTGCCTCAGGGGAGAAAAGGTAGGGAGCAAGTGACAAGCTTTGCTTTCTTAGCACTGAACTGTGAATGTTCCGTAGCAAGAAAGAGGGGTTGCAGCACATCAGAACTGTGAAGCTGCTGTAGCTAAATTCCTGGCATTCCCATATTCATGTTTATTTACTGGCAAGAGAGCCTTTGATCAGTTATCTAGGGCATGAGCCACCTTCTGTAACTCAAAACGAGAACTTCATTCTAGTCCCAGGCAATGTGACCTGAGCAATTCCTAATTTTACTTCCCTTTTCCATTTTTGTTGGTTTTATTCCCTGAAGATTGTTAAGGAACAGTTTATTAACTGTAAGTGCTTCCTTTACAGTTTCTGTTGATTTTAAGGGCAATCCATGGATTTAATTTTCTTCAATCAGAAAGTTCATAGAACACATATGAACATTTATTTCATCCTAGTTCAGAATGGAGAATTGCTAATACTAGTCCAAGGCTGCCCAGTATCTCAGTTGCACAGGCCCTGTGTTAAAGGAAGGGAATGGTACTATGTTTATTTTTCACTAACAGTAGTAGGACACTGGTAGCAAAGTCTACAAAGAAAAACATCCCTGGAGTAGAAATTTAAGAGGGCATAAATGAGTGACTATCTCCAAGAATTTGATTAATTTGATTGTATCTAGGGATTGCCCTTTCAGATTTTTCTTCCTCAAGGAACAGAAGCAAATCCCCCCCAAGTTCCTGCATAAATGTATTCGTCTTCTATTATTACAAGTCCCTGTCATCTTGAATTAAAGTAAAAAGAGAAAGGGGAAGTTTTTTTCTTAAAACATTTCCCATTTTATACTAAAATTTCCATAAGAAGAATGCCACATCTCATAAAGTTATCCCAGTAGGTGATCAAGCACTGAAACAAAAGGATTACCTAGTAAGGAATCAGAGTAGGTTGGGTTTTTGCCATCAGACTTTAAACATTTTTAAAATCACATTGGTCAGTCTACATTTTATACACACTTGAGAGAATGGCACATTAAGGTAAATATCACACATTGTGATGCCTTCCAGTGTTACAGAGGTGACAAACTAATCTGGAGATCCATGTCTGCCTTAAAGAGCAGTCCACATGTTTAAATAAACTCATAGAAAACTAACAAGAACAACCATAAAACAGTTTTAAACAGGTAAAATGAATAAACTGTAAAAATCCTGCACCTCCCATAAATATCCTCTGTGGTTCCACCACCTCATGGCCAACACCACAAGAGCCATGTGGCTCCATGCAGTGCCAGACGATTCTGCATGTGCGCGATGACAGCAGAGCCGAGGCGGGCAGTGGGCACCGGCAAGGACAGGCACCACACTGCTGGATTTTTGCCCTTAGCTGATACACTGAAAAATAGCAGCATTAAAATACAGCCTGGAATAGCTTAGCTACTACCTCAACTTGTTAAAAATGTGCAAGAATAAAGAACACCAGCAGCATTTGAATGGATGTATTTCAATTTGGTTTCTGACACTTCCCTCCCATACAAAGCATTATACAAATGCAAAGCTGACTCTGAGCTAGTAACTGTTATTTCTTGTCCATCTTTGAAAACTTTTCCCTTCATTTGCTTAACCTTTTAAAATTTTTCTTAAAAACCTATTCACTATTAAAAAACCCATGAGAATTTTAAGGTAGTTTCTAAATGCTACGAAACTGATGCTTATTCCCCTCTTTAAACTGGAGAGACACAGACTATCCTAATCATCTGAATTTCCTTAGCTGAAAATTTAAACATTTCAGATTCCTGTTCCTGAAAGGGACATTTGTAGAAAAGTCTCTCCAATACATTAGAAACTGAAGGAGCAAAATCTCCCAGTGTATACATAAAGGGTAACTTTTCACTAGTTTGCTCGTGTTGTTTATACTGTACCTTTTAACATAGAAAATTAAAGAGTTCAGTTTTCTGACACAACTCACAAGGGAATGTATAAGAGGAGAAGTCAGAAGGCCTTCTCTAAAGCCAAGTTTTGCATTTCCCTTTTTGTTTAAGTATGATAAGGCTTATTAAAAAAAGAAAAGTAAAAATAAAACCCAAAAGACAAAAAAACCCTCCAAACAAAAAAACCCTAACCAACCTCCCGGGGGAAAAAAACATAAAAGCTTTTTGGAAATACTTAATTTCTGAAAACATAAGATTATTGAAAAAAACTTAATTGCAAAATTAAAGGAAATTCAAGAAATCAATTCTCATATTCCAAATCAGTCCATGATTTCATCATCAGTAATACGATCCACTATCTCTTCCAGCCCAAAATTACCAGCTTTGGGAAAAACATATTCATACTTAACAGAAATAATAAACGGGTTAAATTAACTTTTTTTCCCTGATCCACATGCCTGCATGTTAGATAACGTTACATTAGAACTGAGCATTGTAATGAGAGACTGACAGCAACAACCTGTCACAGTAACCAAAGCAAAAGCAATTTTCTCATGGTTACATACTACAGTAATTTAATATTAAAATTAACTTCCTATATAAATAAAAATTTTAAAGTTGGGCAAAAGTAAATTGGCACAGTCATTATGGTATTGCTTTCCAGTTTCAACCTGCAAGGAGCAGCCACGATTCCAAACGCCAAAGGAAAAGGCTATCACCCAGCAGCAGGTGTAGCTTGGGTTTTTTCCCTTTTCCATGGAGTCATCAGCAGTGCTCCTGCCTCAGGTCCATCTCCCCGGCATGGGAGCAGGCAGGAGTGCAAGGATTGCTGTAGAGCTGCTAGGGAAAAGGGAGAACAAATACAGAGAAACAAACCCAGAGAATGCTTTACTGCTCTGCACAACATGGCTCAAGTCAATGTTTTTCAGGATTGTGACTAATTTTTACCTTTAAACAGGCAAAAAATGAAAATAAAAATTAAATAAATCAAAATCTTAAGCCTTCAAGTTTCCTTGCCTTCATTCCCTCCCTCCCCCAAAAAGCACCTCCTACTATAGACATTTTTTTCTTTCTTGCGGGTTCAGAAGTTGGAATGTTGTGGAAATACATACAAGAGAGAAGGAATTTCTAGTTGTACATTACATTACGAAGAGGTTTGCTCCCAGACCTAAGGAGGGAGGGATACTAAGCAATGTTAAATTCCTATAAGAATCCTTACAAAGCATGCAAAATATTGATATACTCACAAAATTGAAATTTATATTTTTTCCTTTCTGATTTCACAACTTCACAGTACAATAATTTCTAATATTCTGCAGCAGTCAGAATTACAGTGACTAAAAAATCATTTCCCTTTAATTTTTTTCTATTTGCTTGTAACACTCCTTTGCAATTTTTTTTTTAATTGAGAGTTTGCAGATCACCCATCAGAAAATGTGCAATTCAGCACAAAGAGGGGTCGCTTTCTGTGTCAAATTTCCCTGCAAATGATGTTGACAACCTGACCTTACCAACCTTTCAAAATCTGTCCCTCCCTCCCCTTTTTGTGCCGATTCCTTCCCTTGTCTTCCAGCTGAACTTTTCTTCTGACCAGGATGATGATGGACAGATGCCACTAAATGAATGCTGCATAGCTGGGTAGGAGTAGCGGGGGCTGGAATAGTTTAGGAAAATGGCATCGCTCCCACCCGCAGGATGTTTGGCACAACTGCTTCAGAGCCAGAATCTAGGCTCTGGATACCAGCAATTAGATTCTGCAGTTTCAATTCCCTGGACAAATACTGCTGCCCTTTTCACCCCTGTAGCTTCAACTGATTTAGGGAGGGAAATATAAACCGGTGTTTGGCCAGACCTTTTGTACTGCTAGATGGAGTTCCACAGAAATTTCTCCACTGCTCTTATTTAAAACGGTTGGAATTTCTGGAGAATCCACGATGCATGCTACTTGCTAGATTGTCCATAAAGTACATTCTGGCATTTTTTCAGAGTGTTTATATCTATCAGAAAAAGACTCTTGTAGAAATAATGTACAAAGCCTCCAAAAATTCAAGTATCAAAAAAAAAGATGTTCTGATAAAAGTCTGGAGTAAGCAGCCAGCCAAACTGAGAGCCATTGATTTTTTTTTTTTTTTAAATCCACAAATTCTTCAATTACTTTTGCAGAGATAACGTATTTTCTTTGGAGTGTTGGGAATTAACAGTCTTCCCAATTAATTTTCATTAAGTTTGGTGGGGTCTAAGGAATTTCGCAATCCTTCCTGGATAATATTGCCCCTGTTTTTATAAGCAAACAAACAACAGAATCACTGACTGTTATCCTCCCTGCCTCTCTTTAATTTGCTGTATTTATTTATTTAATTTCATTGAGTCTGTCTCAACCCAACAAAACCCATCAGAAGTGCAACATAGGCAAGAGCAGGGCATCTCCTTCCCTGGGGTGTACAAATATTTGTATGGGAAGGGGTGGGTGAGCCAAAAAACCATACAAATAAAAAAAAACCCCAGCTCCCAACCAGACAACAGTTCTAGCTGTACATAAAACTGTTTGATTTCTTTAGAACCATATTCAAATCAAGACTTGAATTTTTGTGGAGAGAATTTTAGATCCCAGACCCTTCTATTCTCCTTCCTCTTGCAAAGCAATGCCATTTTTGTGGTCTAGAACAGTACTTGAAAAACAGCAGTTATTAAAGACACAGTTGTGATATATCCTTTAACACCCCCTCACCCAAAAAGGGGTGTCCTATCAAGTGGTCCAGTAGAAATCTTGACGTTTCTTTATGATAAATTAAATCCATAAAATGAGGAATACCTTCTGTCACATTCCCAACAAGAGTAATTGCCACACTCCGTGTGCATTTGTCCAAGTGTCTATTGCTCCTTCTAGTGGAGATTCTGCACAGCTCCATCTCCGGTTAGTTCTGGTTCTACCAGCACAAGGAGAGGTTTTTCTCCATTCTCTCCAACTTGTCTCTGGTTAACAAACAGCAGAAGCTCTGAGGGCCGGTATTCCCCAGGCCAGTCTGAGGAAACACCAGTCATCCTACTCCCAGGGGTGACAGAGTTATGCCAAAAGCAGTTTGTGTCCTGTTGGTACCACGAGCACCTACACCTCTGTGGAAAAGAGAATGCTTTGCCTCTTGCTGTCCGGGGTAGGGATAGTCTCTAGCTGCAGGAAGTACAGAAGAACTTGAACCTGGAAAGAGAAAGTACAAGGTAATACTAAAGCCCTGTAAAAACTCATTCTCATCCTGGCTATATGAGAGCTGGTGATATGGTGATACAGCTCACTGAGGGAACATCTAGCAGCTGTGTATTTAATACACTGTATAACAGCAGTAGAAATAGTAAAACTTGCAGTACTTCAGAGACACTCTTTTTAGATTCCAGGTGGAACAATGGTGCTGGTGTACCAGCACTGAAAAAAATTAAATCTAGAATTTGCCATTACTCAACAGAGAACATACAAACCAGTCTGATCCAGTGACACAGGCTCTGTGCTCCAATCCTCTGCATCACCTTCAAAGGCAGCAGTGACCAAAGGATTTTGTTGTATATCAGTGAAGGTGGCTGAAATGCCAAGGGGCATTGTGGAAACATTGACAATTCTTTTACCCCAGGCCAGCAGCGTGGTGCTGGGACACAGCTTCCCAAAAACTTCCCATGCACAAACAAACACAGGATGCACACACACAGACATTCCTTCATGAAAAGCTGTATTTGTACAGATGCAAACTGACCTGCCTGAAGGAACGCTGTGCTACAGACAGTCTAAAATGTCTGTGTGAGGGCAAAAGTTGTTTCATGTTTATCAAAAAAACTACCATGAAAACTCAGCGGGATGGCTGAGCCAGGCCTGCCACAGGACTGCGCTTTCCTGGAAAGTGTCTTCACAAGATGCAATGGCACATTCAGGATTTTACCTGGGACATGACTTCTAGTGACCAGCTGTCCGTCATTGTGATGGGCTGGGTTGGGTTAGCAGGGATTTTACTGTCCTTCTCCGAAGGTCTGAGCAGTGTTGGTCCAAAGACAGTGGCAAGATTATGCAGGGACATCTTGTTCACACTTTCCCTCTCAGCAACCCTGGGAGAAGAAACAATGCACAAGGCAGACCTTTATAAGTATCTGAGTTTTATAAATGAGAAACTGAGGCACAAAGTTTAAAAAATTTGCCCAAGGGCAGAAAAGTCTGCAGCAGAAACACAAGTAAAGCCCAGATTTCCTGGATTTTAATCCAGAATCTCAATCACAAAATGATCTTTCATGTCTCGAGGGACAGTCTCTGGTATGTACAACATACTTATGCAAATCAACACATTGGGCAAGCATTAAGCCAGCTTATTGCATTAATATCAAACGCATGGAAATACTTCTTCCCAGTTACAACCATATTACAAAGACATAGACAAAATCAGAAAAACTTGACCAAAAAAGGAACTGACAACTGCAGTTAGGCAGAGTGCTGGAATTTTAAAAATAGATCATACTGGATTTCAGACACCTTCTGAGACAGGGCTTCCTAGATCTTAAAAATGGCCAAAGCTTCATGGTTTATACAAAAACCTTTCCTGGTCTGTTTATCCAGATGCAGGTGCAGTCTCAGTGACATTGCAGCAGGAATTTGCATTTGCGATAGATAAGCCCTGACTCTTTAGTTACTCCTTTCCTCCAGTTCTCATCCTTTTTCAGTATGAGTGGGAATGGAATTCAGGATTTACTGCCTCACTAAGTGAATATGAGACAATAATTATCTGATGAGCATTCACTCACTGCAGATCAGCAAATACTTCTTCATTTCTGTGATTCAGCACGTATTTAAAGAAAAGGCTCCACTTTTCAAAATAGCGATGCTTTACACGTTAAATGCATTTCTCAAGGAACCACATATTACCTTTTTAAATGGTCCAGAAGGAAAAGGAATGTCACAAGGTTGGGTTCTGGAAGTGACAGCAACAGATTCAACATACAGCTCTCCTTTGCAACAGGATCTGAAAGTGCTACAAGACAGAAAACAAAACATCACCACAGGCAGCAAGCGTGAATCTGACTGAGCCATGTCCCAGAACAGCCAATACGGATGGTCCCAAACGGACTTTGATTACATCATCGTAGGCTGGAAGGTCGGAGTTGCACATCAATACCCCACAGCATCTCGTTCCTTTATTTCACAAATGCATTAAGAATCCTTTTCTCTCAAGCAGTTCAAGTGCTTTGAGACTTTCAGTCATTGATGTTTTTCTCTGCATCAAGATAAGATGAGGTATAGATCCGCCTCCCCTCCAAAGGGGGCTTCCCTGAAGCCTGCCTGGGCAGTCAGTGTGCACAGCCCCAGCAAGTAGGCTGGCATGCTGTCCTGACCCTATCCTTCAGAAACCTGGGCTTTTGCAGCTTGCAGAGCAGCATGGCAAGTGCCCATATTCCACCATGTGGCAAGGAGACGTCATTCCAATGCTCCAGTCTGAGCTCCATTCCACTCCCCTCACAACTTGTTCCAGGCTTCTGTCCAACACTATAAATACGGGTTTTATGTTGCTTTAAGAGCAGCCTCCTAATGGAAGAGTTTCCATTATCAAGGGTTCCTTGTGCTGCACCTACCGATGCCTTCAGCAAAGTTGGGGTACAGCTCATCTGTGAAGAGGGGTTCCGGCAACTCCCGGAAGTACAGTTTGAGGGTGCCTGCAATGGCATTAACGTCCATCTCACTCATCATCACTGACACATCCTTGTTATCTGAAAGAGGGGAGAGCAGAGGCAAGGTAAAGGAACTGCTGGCCTTGCATTCCTTCTTTTCCTTGCTTTGGGTCTGTTTATCTTTTGTCTCTGCCCAAATAGCTGGGAGTTTTCCTGTTTACATTTCTCCGGATTAAATGAGCAACCTTCCAGCTGAGAAGCACTGCACAAATGACTGCAAACACTTCATTGCTTTACATCAAGCCAGGGAACCTCACCCTCCCAGGGCTAGCTGTGCTGTGCCAGCGACCCTGGCCAGATCTGAACAAGCCCCACTTGACTGTATTTATATGCATTTCAACTTTTATTACTGATAGCAGTTGTTATTCCAACTCCCTGCCTCTAACAGCTTAGAATAAGAGATTCTGAGATTCTCTAACTCCCCACTGAGTGCAGCTAAAGTACACAGGCAATTCAGGGCTTACATTTCAGTTTTTTACTATTAAGAACAACAAAACCACCCCCTCTCCCTAAACTAAACACCAATCAGCACTGGTTTCATAAAACAGTGTAAGCCAGCATTTAACAGAAAGGAAAAAAGTTGGTTTTCAAACTGTGAAAGACCCTTACTTGCACTAGCAGCGATTCATCAGTGTTTTTTTGATAGCTTAGGATGATTGAAAAGAAAACACAAGAAGGAAATTTCACTAGAAAAGTGAAGGAAAAGTGCAGGGAGGGTAAATTTGGGCATCAGGCACACGCCTTATGTGGCTTGAACAGTTCTTGGACCATCATGTGGAAACTGGAAGTAGGGTAAAAATTCACTTTTTGTACCTCAGCAATTTGGAGACGTTTCACCTGCCTGATCTCAGGTGCCTTTAGGGACATACAGGCCACACTTTTAAATGTAGCACCAGTAAGGAGCCTTTTTCTGCTCAAGATCAAAGAGAGGTTTGCAGAAGTTGCTCAAAGTGATCTAATTTTCTGAGCCTGTGCACATCAGTCCAGATGGAGTTAGGGAGAGAAGCCCTGACCACCCAACCCCAGTTTCATAAATACCCTTTCTAGTTCTAAGGAACATTGGTTTCACAAAACATTCTTTATTTTAAGGACTTCTATTAATTTGGACACCTCACAGTGTCCAAACACTGAGGAAATTATGACTTCTGATTGGTGATGTTTCCCCCAAGAAAGGTGTCTACCATTTACAAAGATTTGGCAAGACAGGTAAACCCATCATGTCATGGGAAGGAAAAAAAAGCATGATTTGGTACAAGGATCCATCCTGTGCCTTTGGTTATATCAGTAGTTGAAGAATATTAATAAAATATGCAGCCAGGGTTAGAATTGTTTTCCTTGAGAGTCTCTACTTCTTAATGCTTCTTGGGCAACATAAGATTAAAAATAGCACAGCCACCTGACAGGGAGCTCAGGCGGGTTCTCACAGAGCAAAGGAAAAATCAGACACAAATACTTACTGACATCAAAGGCAGCTTTCAAAGCCTGGATGTCGGTTGCAACCCCCGAGACGCGGTAGATCCCCACCTCCTCCATCCCGCGCCGCTCAATCTCCTCCACGCACTGCCGTACAATGTACGGCACCTTCGACCTCTCTCTCCTGAAGAAAGCCAGACAGAAGAGTTCAGTTCAGCTCAGGCCCTCAGTGCCTGTTCCCCAGCCAGCCAGGATGGCTACAAGCACCCCAACATTTCCCTGTGCAAACCTCTTCAGGAAAATGGAGTGGTAGGATGTCTGAGCAGGCAGTCAGGACTGAGCTGAAAAACTCCTTTTAAAACTGGAGAGGGTTTTCTGATTGTCTCAGCCTGGCTTTGGCTATTCTGCAGCTTCCCTGAGCACTTGAGCTCCTGTGCAGGTCCCAGTGCCCCTAGAGCCTGCGGCTCTGCTCAGGTAATCAGAGGATTCCCAAACAGTCCTCGGATACTTAGTAATTCTGTAGCTTTCAAACTGATGCAATTCCATGGGGAGGAAATACCACACTTCCCAAACCATAGAACAGAACAAACAGGTTTCTGCTGGCAAATGATTCATGACAAAAGATCAGGGGTTAAAATAATACAATAGGATCCAAAGACCTTGAACATTTTTGATTATGGAAAGGAAACATCACTGTTCAGTGGCTCTGGAAATTTGTGACCATGTCAGCTAACTACAGAGAAGGCACGGACAAGGAGGATTTCCGGAATTCAGGAGTGATAGGCTGTCAGTAAACAGCCTGTGTGCGCCTTGGTTTTTATCTCTGCAAAAAAAGAAGCTCAGAGATTGTAAAGCATCTCCTGTCTGCAGCCAAATCTACACTCATAGACTAGGGGAGCAGACTGGACTGCCAAATCCCTCAGGAGGACACAGGAAGGTGCACCCCACTGGCCAGTTTTCTTCTAAAACACAATGGGCAGAAACATGACCCATCAGCTCACTTGGTGACAATAGCTATCTTGACCCCAAACACGCCCGTCTGCTTGCGGGACGGCATCCTTTTCAGGCTGAACTCCCGACTGGTGAACTTCACCGACAGCTTCACTTCCACCTGAACCAAAGAGAACAGCTGTTACTTTTTAAACATTTTCTTTTTTTTTTTTTTCATGCTGCAATGAAGAGCAAAGAAATGAAGCCCACAGGAGGTACAGAAGCAGAGCTAATTTCTGTTTGCCACACTTACCCCATTCATTGAGATGACTGTGCGCTGCCAATCTTTGTCCTGCAGCGCCTGCGGGTCCAGCTGGAAAACAGAAGTTACCCATGAGCTAGGAACACACTTCAGAGAAAACAGCTAGCCTGAAAGGCTTCTGCAAGTGAGCAGAGCACGACCACTTTTACCTTGTTTACCTTGTTATATTATGCTTTTCCATAGCAAAACCCACGCTCCAAGGTTTCCCTGGTTTCAGGGAAACCAGGTTTTGGATATTGTGCAGTTCTCTAAACAGGGCTGATGAGGGTTCATACGCATGAAAAATCCAGCAACACATGAGCAGTGTCTGCTCAACGATAAAGGCAACCTCAGGGAGCACAATCAATGTTTCAATCGGCTGAGAAATCATGGAAAGTTGTCCTCCTTCAACTAGCCTCTTCCTTTTCATTTCTATTTGAGCATAGAGGCAGGAAGAACACCAGGCCCTGCTATTGCAAGAACTCATTAAACAATAACAAGTTCCAATCTCTCATTTTCAGCTTTGCTTGATCTCTTGAGTGGACAGTTGTGAGGCTGGGGAGCAGCTGACTCACGTACTAAAACATCACCCAGCAATTCCAGTACTGCCTGGGAGAGCCCAAACACATCCGAACGCCTGAGGAGTGGCATTCAGCTCCAGGGAGACTGGGAAGAGAGAGGAAGAGCTGTCTGCTTGGGGGCTTGATCAGCCACTGGAACCAACCGAAGCAAGAATTCGGTGCCTCCTGAGACAGCTTTGTAACACTTGGCTCTTGAACACAAAGGCACAGTAAGACTAGGAGGAGGCACCTGCAGCAAACTCTGTTTTGAGTTTGCTGCTGTCAGCAAACAAACAGTCATAAGCAAAGCTGCTTTGCAGCACAGCTCCCCCCATCTCACAGAGCCCCATGCAGGGCCAGAGAGCTCTGGCAGGGGAGGGAAATGCTGGAACAATGGCAGCTGCAGGAAATTCTGGGAGAGCTTAGATATGGTCATGGTCGCAGTCAGATCATCAACAGAGCAGTCCAATGCTGCTGACAGCTACAGAGACAAGCCCCTCCATGCCCTTCCCCACTCCCCAAAGATAGACAAGCAGCAGAGAGGGAAGTTTCTCCCTGCTTTCTCCCACTGCAGAGACCCCAAGCAGCAACAGAACAAGCGAGGCCAACCTTATCCCTGCGCACTCTGTTACGGACATGAGCCCAGAGCGGGATGCTGCTGGCACACACGTGCTTCCCTGTCAAATCGGACCGGCTCCTATAGGTGCAACTCCGGCAGAAATTCCTGAAGAGCCCTTGTAGGGAATAGTCAGTAACCTGCAGCTCCCACATTTTGGGACTGTGTAAAGGTCCAGAAGGCCAATGGGCAGCAATACTTGGCTTCAGTGCCTCAGTGACCCCGAACACAGGACTGCTCGCCAAGGGGGTTCGCTTTTAACTCCGGCAGAACAGATCCGCCCCCACCTGCGGGGCTGGCAAAGGGCCCTATGAGCTGGCCAGTTTCTAGGCTGTTCTACCCTGAACTTCCGTGCTGGAAGTTCGGTTTCTTTCAACAACTGCATTCTTTCCCAGAATCAAGAGGAAACCATTTCTGAAGTGTCTGGTTTCCTATTAGGAGCAACCAATGCTAAGTATTTCTGAAAGCTTGATCTCCAGCTCTAAAGAGTCATCTGGTTAAGCTGCCAAAATGGCCTTGCTGATGGACACAGTCACAGCCAATCCTCTTGCTGGGAACCAGTTTTTCATACACTTTTAGAATGGAGTCACTGAGTGTATTATTTATAGCAGGGAGAGACAGCTTAAGACTAAATGGGAAAGAGGGTTTGAATATTTGCCAAAAACTTCAGAGTCCAGCAGAATCCAGTTACAGTTTATTTAAGCTAACAGGTATTACTGGGTATGTCTCAGTAAAGACCAGGGAATTCCCACCACTGCACAAAACAAAAGCATGTAAATAGCTGTTAAAAAATTTGAGCCAAACACCATCCTGCTCTGTCTCAAGAGTGACTTTCACACTGCTGCAAAGGACAAGCAGAAGTAGAGTGCTGTGTTGCTATCTTGCAGCCTGCATTGGATACAGATTCTAGATGGGCCGATTTCCCATCGCAGGACCCTGCCCCCGAAGGCAGACAAAAGGCAGA
>VXAD01009378.1:18095-105196 GCA_013399195.1 Dicrurus megarhynchus
GGCATCGGACCTCGTTTACCTGCGAGCCAGGCTGGAAACAAGCCTGGCGAGCAGCAGTGCTGGAGCTGAGAACTTGCAAAGACTTCTCCTTCCTGGAGCTGAGAGCTCACAGAGACTTTTCCTTGCTGGGTAACTGCTGGGGCTGAGCCAGGACTGCGAGTAAACCTCCATGTACCTGCTGCTGCCTCTTGCTCCCTTGTTTCTGAACTCTGCTGCAGACTGTTTGACTCCTGCTGGAGAATGCCTTGTACTGAGTGGGGACAGCCAGGGAGAACAGGCACCAGAGCTGGCTGACCCAGCCAACCCTGCATAAATCATTGGCAATAACAACAGCAATTAAGGAAAAAAATACCCGAACTCCTCCAAGGTGCTTTTTAAATAACAAAGCAAAATGATGGAAGCTATTAAAAGAGCAAAGCTTGAATAAATTTTCAGCAACACTGAGTGAGACAGGAAGATCAGGTCTAACAGTCTGATAAGTCACAGTAGGACGTAACAGAGTCAACAGGAAACCAAGAACTGTCATTGAGACTTCAGTCAAGCTTCAGTCCTGATCCCAACTGACGACTGACCTTCTGAGGCCAGCAAGAGCAACGGAGGGAAAGGGCAGCTGGAGCAGGCAGGGAGAGAGCATGCTGAGGACAATGAGTTAGCAAGAGTGATGCTCCAGCACAGAGGACAAATGGGGCCATGCTGTCTTCTGGCCTGATCTGGAGATCAATGACCTGAAAGAAGGAACACTGAGTAAAAGAATGCAATCCATGGCCAGCATGGCAAAGGGAGGCAGCTCCGAGCAAGCTGTGCCAGCTCAAGCAGGGGAGGCACTGTGCAACTGCTGCACCTGCATTTGACGGCGAAATTTACTGCTCCTCTACACAGTTCCTTTAAAGAGTTGCTTGGTTTTAGTGACCTGCCCCATCTCCATTGAAACAGAGCCACTGTGTTGTTTCCATGCCCTGTGCAAATAGGACAGACCTGCTAAAACCCTCACAGACTGAGACATGTATCGCATGGACTTGTTTGCACAGTCCTCACCAAAAGCTCATACTAAACAGGAAAATACAAACCAACCACTCTGTCTGTTTGCTGCTTCCTCCAGCCCCCTTGTGGCCTTTGGTATTTGCAGTGGCAAGCTACAGCCCCAAATTCACTAATGAATCAAGACAATACCTCTGTGTATCCTGCCCAAAACACGACAGAACCAAGCAGCTCAGCACCACAGGGGTTGCTGAGAGCAGGTCTCTGGCTCTTGTAGCAGCTCAGCACTCAAATCAGACAGGGCACAGCAGTCAGGAAAGGCTGAGTGCACAGCAGAGTGATGAGAACCTGGAAGAAGGCAAACTGGGGACGCTGCTCTGGAAAATGCAAGCCAGGCACTAGGAAGGGTGTCTGTGCTCTGCCCTAGGAAACCACCACAGAGAGCTTGATCATGATTTCTTTTTCCCCAGAGAGAAAAGAAAACATGCAGCAGGAGAGAAAAACAAAGAAGCCTCAGTGGAAATGGAAGAGCAAGGACTGACGAACATTAAGGTTAGTGTGTTTTATATATTCATTCACATTACTTCTTCCCTTTATTAAATTCCCCAGGCAACTTTACACTCAATCAATTTTGAATTGTAACTGATGTGACATACATGTTGTCAAGAGTCTCACTGCTGCTGGAAACTCTCAGTCCTGCCATAACCCCATTCTTCTCACAGCTCCCCACTGACAGGTTAATCTTTCCCACCATCACCCTTTAGCCATGACCCATAGCCTTCATTTCCCCCCTATTTTCATTGCTGGGACAATGTTCTGCTTCAGCAAACTGCTTAAACAAGCTTGAGTGAGTAAAAGGCTTCCAAGTTGACACTTGGGAAGTACAGCATGGGACAATATGGTTTACATGGAAAACAACTTAATGCCTGAAATAGCCATGGGCACTGCTATGAGACATCCCAGATAATTAAGATAAGAGTGATTGTTTTGCAAGGCAACAGAGGAATGGTGCTGTTCCACAGAATGAGTGATCTAAGGTCACATCCTCCCTGATTTTCCAGCACTGCTGTGAGGGAGAAGGAAATATTTAGCTTGAGCTGATCATGCAGAAAAAGAAAACAAAGGAAATGGCATTTCTAGGAGGCACCAGTGGGAGGAGCCGGATCACAGGGTGAACTATCACTTCACTCATGCAGTCTGTTCCCAAGGCAGAGGCTGGTCGTGCTGACAAATGTGCCCACTTAGGTACAGTCTCAACGCCAAACAAAAGGCTGCTACACTCCAAGCATGGGGATGTGTCTGCCACCTGAAGTGCAAACTTAAAGGAGCCAAAGGGCCAGCCCAAGTGCCAAAGATGGACTGCAAGGTAACAACAGAAAGAAAAGCCCGGGGTGCTCACAATCACAGGAACTTACACCCACAGCTGAACTAAGCCTCACATTTCCTCCCATCAGGTGATGTCCATTCCTTCCTCCTCTAACTCCCCCAGTAATTTCAGTTTCACAGTGCACCCAGGAATAGTATTTCTCATGCCCAAGATGCACTGGAAGCCCCCAGCCATGTGTGCCAGTCAGTTCAACACTGCATACCCAGCACTGCTGTGCCCAGGTCTGGTGAGGACTTAACTTCTACATTTACAGGAGGTTCTCCCACATTACAACCTCATGGGTTTATGTTTCAAAGATAAAAAACTTGGAGATTGGCAGGAAAGAAGCAGCTCTTGCATCTGGCTATAAAGACAAGCAAATAAAATATTCCATAGGAAAAGAAAATATGAGCAACAGGAGCTATTAAAATTGCTGCCCATTCCTGGAAACTTGTGACTACACAGACCAATTTCCAGCCTTCCTTCCTTCACTGCCATAATGTAACGGAGAGATTTAATAAACATTTTCACAGCCAAAACAGTCCTCATCTCCTTGATTGTCTTCATCACTGAGGCTCAGAATTTGGTGAGTCAGAATTCCCAGTAGTGGGAAGTTGCATATTTACAATAATACATGGCTTAACAATACACTGCAATTTAGCCAACAGAAAAATTTCTCTGCTTTTATCATCAGGAGGATGCAGGCACGACTCTTCACGTTCCCAGAGTTTTTAACTAAAAGGAATTTATGAAACAAAAATCCTCACCCAACTTCACAGACCTTGCCTTTAGACAGACAGACTTGGGCTGAGTAATGACACTGCAACAACAAGAAGAAATCAGAAAGCCCACGATAAACTACAAACTCTAAGGTAAACAAAATTTGATATAAAAGCACCTGGGAGAACAGAGCCAACCTTCAGCCACAGGCTGTAATCAGATTTTGTTGTTGCATTATTATGGTTTCTTAATAGAGAAATAGTGTTTACTTCAAAAATAGAACTAAACCAAAATCAAAACATTTAATAATCTTTATCAATCCAAAATCTTACCAGACTGTCATATGACTTCTCTTTGATTCAATAGTGTTTAAAATTTGTGATGGGACAGAAATCACTGAGAAATAACAGGTTATTCTGGCAGTTCATCAAGTTTCTTTATAAATTACAAAGGGGATTTACAGAAAGCAACAAACTTTTTCATGTGCCTTTTCTGATACAACAGAATGCAACATTTGTACATTAATTAAAAACATTTTAACCTTCCTGCTGTTTAAGTTTCGCTAAAAGAATCAAGATGCAATTAATATTCAATTGCCACCAAAGAGTATTTTTACTTACTAAAGTACAAAATACATTTACAGAATATACAATTTCTGTGCATAAAAATGCCCACTCCTGTGAGAAGAAAAACATTGCTAAAAATTTAAAATATTTTATTTGGTTTTTTTAATCATTCTATGTAAAATATTTGTAGAATTTAGCGAGTCAGTGATTTCAGGCTTCTCTGTTATGAGCACACAAATCTCCAGGGCATTTCAGGGCTGAAAACTCACTCTTTTGTAGTTGCTCAGCTCTGTGGAAAATAGCCTTTGTTAGCAGAAGGGACATAGGGATTTCTGTCAGCCAAGACACACACACAGGAGACACCCTGTGCTGGCATCTATTGATGTGCACACGCATTCCCTTCCAAATCCCACCATGCATTTGAGACAAAAGCTCTCCCTGAAAACAGGAGGGAAGGAAGGAAGAGGCCTGATCAAAGTCATTTAGGCAATGAACCCTGACATAGCAAAGGTGGGATGTGATCCCACAGGCCACCCTCACCCTGAGCTGCTTCTGCAATCCCACAAATGGCCTTAGCCTCCATGACCATCGCTCCAGTGCCAGGGAAAGCTATCATCCACAGGGAGATGGACAGCCAGACCTAAATGGAGGGGAACTGGTGAGATCTTTAAACATGCCAGAAAGGAAAAGGTATCTGGGCAGAGCCTCTGTTCTGTTCAACAGCCACTCCAACACAAAGGATGTATCCTCAGAGCAGGCATTTAAACACCTTCCTAAAGTTGTGGACAGACAGTGCAACAAACTGGAACAAGATGGGGGACATATGTTCCTCATGTTTTCCTCCACAGATGACTTGATTTCTCCTACATCCAGCTTTAGTGCTCTATCACACAGCAGCCCCCCACGAGCAGCAGCCTTTTGCAATCATCACCTTCCCTATTGTGTTACAAATCTGCCACACAAAGTGTCCCAGGCCAATTCTCAGCAGTGGAAATGTTCCTCAGATGCTGGCTGCTGCCATGGACACCACACTCTGGACATGGCAGTCACTAGGACAGTCAGGCTGTCCCAGGGCCCGGCCAACACATCCATAAATTTCCAGCATGCACAGCCTTTCTGCACATGATTTACAGAGTAGACAGAATATTCTTGTATTCTCCTGTCACAAGTGGAGCATCCTCAACAGTGCCCAGGGCCAGTGCAGTTCCTACACACTGGTCTGGAAGTTTTGAAATTAATGGGCAAACGAGAGATCAAAACAAGCAGCTATTCCATAAGGGTGCTGAACTAGGCACACGGCACAAAGCAAGAGGGACAAAGCTGCTGATTTCCTGCCTGTGAATCACACTGTGTACCTCACAATCTGAGGGAAAGATCTTCAATGCTGAGACAATCAGAAGGCAGAAAAAAACCTCCATGGTGAACTCCAGGATTCAAAAGTCCTGTGATGTTTTGCTGTAAGGGTATCAGGAATGAGTTGAGCAGTCTTACCTGGATCTGTCCTTTCCCCATTATGCGATCTGTGCTCTCCCCATCCTCTTTGGTGAGCTTGGTTTTGTTGTAGCACTTTTCATAGCACAGAATCCGCAGTGTCTGTGAGCCCTCCAGCTCAATCTCGAACTCCTGCAGGGCAACAGGAAAGGAAAGAGCAATGGCTGCATCACAACAGGACACCAGTCTCAAAATAATCAATACAGTCTCCTTAATACTCATCAGAAGAGCACTTAAGGACTGGCCAAAACCTCCTCCATACTGGAACTGGTCTAGAAATAAGCTGTAGTTGTATTTGTATCTATAAGGTGGTCAAATCGGACACTAAGATGGTTCACTCCTTAGTCAGGTTCAAAGGTCTCAGCAAAGCATTATTCAAAGACACAAATTTGCTCACCTTCCTTGTAAGAAATTTTGCTCACCAGCAGGTCTGAGTTGGCTGTAAACAGGCAAAATGTCTACAGCTAATTCTTCCCCCTCTCAATAAACAAAACCATCTCCTTCAACACATTTTTTACTTGCATTTTTAAAAAAATTATCAAGCATGCATCTGTTTAAAAGATTAAATACTGGACAAGACTCATTTGTATCAAATTGTTTGTTTAACTACTGCTAATTCAAGAGAAAATCTGCAAGCCTTGACAGCCAAATGAACCTGGCAGAAAAGTGTTTTCTGAGAAGCAGCATATGCAGCACAAGTGCTGAGCATGCAGCAAGCTCTTCTACTGGCAGGTCTTCTGCCCATGATGCATTGATGTTTGGCACATGGAACAAGTCACATGAAGAAAAACCAAACCCACCTCATTCCAGTTAGGCTCTGTGGTGTCTCTGTAAACTCTAGTTTTGGCCTTGTTCACAAAATACCCAAAAGAATCCACCTCTAACGTGCAGTACAAATCTGAGGAGGGGAGACAGGGACAAAAACTTTAAAAAAAAATCTAGAATCTCCTAACTTGCATTAATCACTTGGGTACAGGGTGCCTTCATTTCCATTATCTCTATACTAGTACCAGTAACATCATCCCACACAAATCTCATCACCTTGATCAGCCCAGCTGTCCTTAAGAAGCTCTGTCAACTTTTTTGATCCTTCTGTCAAGTCATTCCCCTGAACTTTAACACCACTTTCTTCACAATAAAAAATCTGGATGTCAGAGAACACTTTCCATTCTTTCATTGCAAAACAAAATACAGCTGAAAGAATTCAGGATAAAGCCTTGACTTGTTCCTAGAACAGCTGGGTAATCAGCAAACACTGCTTAAAACTTCAAAGAGACTCGGCCAAAAAATAAGTGCTGTGTGCCCGATCCTTTATGGTGATCTCTTTGGGAGTTAAGAGTGGGAACTTCAGTTCCCCAAAACACCTCTCCTCTTCACCACCATCACAGATGCTGCAATCCACGCCCAGCTGTCCCAGCACATGGCTTATCTAACCCCTATCAGTACCTTTTGTGTGTCACAGAACTGTAACTCACTTGAGCTTTGCTTGAATCCTGTGGCAGAATGGACAATGACATTCAGGAATCCATAGAGACCTGGGGATTCGTCATCTGTACAAAAGACCCAAGGAATTTTGTTACATTCACAGTGGAGCCAAGAGTGAAAGAGTGATGAAACTGATATTACACAGGTTAATGAGCAGACGGTGAATGGCCCCCAAGGATGGCAGGAGCACATAACAGCCGGTTCAGCAAGAGAGGAGACTGTTCCACAGTCGTTGTCAGTGGCACCTGTAATACCTTCTGGCACTGGGGGGCTTTTACAGTGACAGTTCTAGCATCAGCAAGACAGCATGGAAGAAATTCAAAGGAGAAAAAGTAAATTATAGAGGCCATGTCTACACTAGCAAGTTAAGTGGTAATTTAGGATGGTCCCTGACACAATTTTGGCTAACTAGTGTTGTTCAAAAGGATTCTCAGACATAGCTCAAAGTTGTCCCAGGCTAGGACTCCACCAGGCACTCTAATACCTTGCACAACAGCTACATGCAAGGACCATGTAACAGTTGATTAATGTATACTGGAGGATGCCTGCAACCTGTAGCAAAAGGGAACAGTAAGAGCAGTTCCAGGGGAAAGCAATAAAAATCAGGCAGGGGGAGAGCTTCACTGTGGCTGCACCATGTGAGAGCAAAACCCAAAAATCTTACCTTCCTTATTGATAGTGAGGGGGATGTTGTGGACTGTCTGAAGCTTCACACAGGAGTTTGTCAGCATCTGGAGCTCCACCGATGTGAGTGAGAAACTTTTAAAGCCTGCCATGGAGATTGAAAGAGGGAGGAGTTAAAATTCCAAGGAGAGGCTGGATGCATTACCCCTCATCCTGGGCACACATGGGATAGTGCTCCCTGGGCACTGCTCAGCGGCAGCACCGGGCTGCTCAGGGTGGTATTGCTGCTGCAGCCCAGCTCTACTGGGGGCATATTTCATTCCTCTTCCAAGTAAAGTCCCAGGATGGTTCACAGGAAATAGAGGGGTTCTTAGTTCCTCACAAAGCCAAAAACACTATGCCAAAAAAGTAAGTTTCAGGTAAAAGGGTGCAGCTCTTCGCTCTCCCTGGAACCGCCCTGAGCTCTGATCTCTAGGGTAAATGGGAGAATCTCTACACACATTTACTTACTAAGTGCTCTCTCTACACATTCTTCATGTGTTGCTGCAGGCAGAAGTTCCCCAAACAGCCTCAGACAGGAGACATCCATATTGTGCTGTGGATTTCAACGCAGATCTCTGTTTTGGCAGGGATGCCTGTCCCTCACCTTATCCTCTGGACCTCTGCTCTCTTAAGATCACAGTATTTGTACCAATGACAGCTGAGGGATACTCACATTTCTTCTGCTGCTCCCGGATATTCTCCCTCCACTCTGCCCTTTCGTAGTCTGATGAAATGAGGAATGTGTAACTCTACCCAGGAACACAGAAGAAAATAGGGTATGCATTAGTCTGATGTACCACTGAGGGCTGGGCCTGCCTGCTCCCACCGTCCTCCAGTGCAAATTGCTGGATACACTGTTCTGCTGGCACTCCTGCCACTTGTCCTGCATCACATCTCTGTCGGGGCAGGCAGGGCTCTGGCAACGTGCCCATGGTACCAACATGGACAGTCAGAGCTAACAGAGCCCCACCCTGCCAAGGGCTGCTGAGGCCCTGCATCAGCTCTCATGGCAGCTTGTGCTATTCCTCACAACAGGAATTCAGCTGCACCAGGAATGCCAAAAGCCTCCAGTACAGGCCTAGACACTGATGAAACAGTGACAGTCAGGAAGCAGTGACCAGCTCAAGGATTTTCACTGAGCAGTAACACAATCTTGTGAGACTCCTTTGCCATGTGCATGTAAAGGCCACAGTGAGAGGTTACAACACTGCCATAGCAGGGAACACCCCTGGCAGAGGATGACCCTGGCAGGGGCAGCTGCAGCCCTGAGGACACTGCCCTGAGTGTGCCAAGCCTTGAAGTCACAGGGCAGTTTAGAAGGCAGCTGCTGCAGAGCTGGATCTCAGGTGAAGGGCTGTTCCTATTGCTCCACCAGGACTGGTACTGAGATAGGGGATTCATTTCTATAGTTATTTCTTAAATGCCAGTCTTGTATGCAAATTAGTCACAGCCTTATAGGATCCCATCATAACCTTGGGCACAGCAAGGGTGAGGTGTCTGCTGCTTGGAAAGTGCTTTGAGGACACACAGTAGAGGCCACAAAGCCCTCCCTGTGCAGGAGCACGTACAGCCACAGACACAAGCTCCCCGATCTCCGGCCCCTGAGGGTGACAGGGTGTGCTCTCACCTTGCCGTTGCGATTGTGTACCCGGAAGGCCATGTTGGGAGACATCAGCAGTAGGAGGGATTCCTGCTCCGAGAGCTTCTTTTTCAACCTCTCAATGACCTTGCTGCCTTTATTGGCCCTCTGAAAGGTGCGGGAGAGAGGGAGACAGAGGACAGGTGTTACTCTCCAAATCTGCCCCCATTTACACTAACCACTATTTTGAAATCCACAGACTCTACCCTGTGAGCAGGTAAATGGCCCAAGAACAGAAAAAATGCTGTCAACAGGATCCACAGGGCTCCCAGCTGCTCAGAAAGCTGTTACTTGCAGAATCTCTACACCTGGACTGGGCTCTGTTCCTTGATTACAGCTGTCCCAGCTGAAGTGCAGAGGTGTGTGGCCACTGTCCCAGCTGTACCCTGTATTTTCTGTTCCAGAGGCTGCAGTAGCATCATGTCACTGGGCAACCATAGCACTGCCAGGTCCTCCAAGCATCCTTAACTAAGGAGACTCGAAGGAGCTTCTCTAGAAGCTGCCCAGAACTCTCCTACTCACCACAGACTGATCCATTTTCATCAGAGGTCCACTAAAAATACGGCTTTTCCTGGATAAAATCCAGTCCCAAACCCAGCCACGTGTATTGTTTAGCACTGATGCACCAAAGCACATGTCTTAGACACCTGCAGCTGGTGAGTGAAAGGCTTCCACAAAGTGTTTGTCCTAATATCTTACTTTTTCCAGGAAGCCCTCTTTCAAAGCCAGCCAGGGCCAAGAGGAAGAAGTGTATTCTTTGGAAGTGTGGGGAACAATCTTCTCACAGCATATCAATGTTATTCATATCCTGCTCTACATATCACCAGTGTTCAAATTCTTATTTCTCTTTTAGGCTCCAGGAAGGTTTGGGATCTAACAACTCTCAGAAAACATGTCTTGCAAGCAAAGAGAAGCCTGGGCCAGAAACACCATGTCCAAGTCAGACTGTCCAGTCAGCATAATTGCTGTTTTCCATATATTTGCTAGTGCTTTGACATCTGTGAAGTAGGAAAAAGCTTCAAAGGCATAACTGAGCCTGCTAAAATTCAAGAGTACATGGCTTCTGACCAAAATCACTGGCAGGATCATAATTTAACAGCCAGAGGTTGGCAAATAACCCTCCCAGTCCTTCTCATGTCTGCAGCGTAAGATCCCTACCCTCCACATGGATGCTCATAGGTGGTTTCGCTGAGTAGAGGAGCTGCTGGGTACAACTACAGGGTCTTTTTGTCCCTGCCTCCTCACAGGGCAGCATCACCCAGGCTCTGCACTAGCACGAGCAAAGCACCTGGCTATCACAAGCCCCTGCTGAACAGTCTGTTGCAGCCTGGCTCTCCACACTGTGCAGCCCTGGGAGAGCTGCTGCCACCAGCACCTCATCTGAGCACAGACACTGCGTCTGCATTGCCAGGGAGTGCCCAACTCCTTTACCTTTTCCCGCTGGATGTCATTCTTGATCTGGGATATCTTGATCTTCATGGCATCCAGTTCCTCATCAGGTACCAGTGGGATATTGGGCACTGCCTCAGACTCATCCACCATTTGGAAACTGAGGTCAGTGAGCGGGATGTACCACTTGCAGTCATACTGTTGGCTTTTTCTGAAAGGCAGAAGGTCCAAACCTTTTACCAATACTGGTAAAAGCCCACTTGGTTTGGCAACACTCACTCCTTCCCACAAGTCCTTCCCCGCTATAGTGCATAACATACAGATACCGGCCCAACTTTACTGTCATTCCCATATGGAGAAAGTCTGGCAAAAGGCTGCTTTTCAGCAAGACAACCTAGCAGGGCCAGTAGCCAGTACAGCACATAACAAGGCAACTCATTTTGTTATCTAGCTCTTTTCATCCTAAGGAACCACATCCATCTCCTGCAGACAATTTCAATCTTGTGTGCTTTCTCTTCGAAGCCTCTGGTGTGGCAAAGTTTTCAAGCTGTGCCACACCTGTGACCTGATGGCCCCCTGGGATCTGAACCTGGGTCTCTCCTGCCTAAGCTGGGGCCAAGGTGGGGCAGGTGAGCCAATGGATATAAACCTCTGTGTAATCCAACCAGGGGAGGGAAACTACAGCTCATAGCTGCCATTCTCCAGGGATTTCACCAGGATAAGCAGCTCCCTTTTGAAATGTTCCATGTAATTTATTCCCTCTTCATCTCTACTGTCAGGAACATCCACTCTTGGGAATGTCCCACTCCTTTGAAGGTTCATTCCTCACAAGCACATGCTTTGAAAAGGGCAGGCATAACTTTTTGCTTGAGAAGGGCAAGAAGATGAGTGAGGTCTTCCCAAGAACATTTACCAAATGAAGAGAAGCCCTATTTGAGGCAAGTACATTGGTAATGGTTCCTCCCCCCTCATTTGTGAAAAATGCCAACAAAACTGCTTTTATAGCTGCACTTTAGGGTTGACACATAGTCTGTTTACTGCACTTTTGCCATTTTTCTGTAAAACTGTTAACAGGCTGTAGCTGCAAAGCCAAAATTAACAACCTCAGTCACAAAAGAAAGTGAAGAATGTCACCTATTAAAAGAAAGGGGAAGTAGAAAAATGAATGACATTTGTCCAGAATACCAGCAGCTACAGCATATCCTGCTCTCCTAGGTAGGTTCAGGGCAGGGACGGGAGGAATTAACCTTTCCTGAGGGGTCAGGACTTAGACAGGATCTCATACAGTAAACATTCCCTTGGTGATCATTTCTTGTCTAACTACATCTTGTGGATTATGGTTACCCAGGTCTGGTGTATCCATATGCAACTAAAACTGCAGGCCAAACCCAGGGTTCTGTTGCAGCTGAGGTGCAAAGCACGAAGTCCAAAAGGAAACTCTCACCCTCCAATCTGCTTCTTGAGCTTGGCACACAGGAAGAGATCAGTAAAAAGAAAGACATGACGTAGCTTACGAGCCCCCTCCACCAGCTCCACCATGAAACTGTCCTTCAGCAGCTGACGGTGCTGGGGAAAAAAAACAGGGAAAATGTTTCAGCGCAATACAAGCTCCAAATCTGGCACTGGGGCACCACAGTCCTTAGACATGACTCCTACCAGAGCAAATTCAGTAAATCTGTCTAATTCAGAGAATTAAAAAAGCCTACTAAATACTCCTTGCTGTCAACTCTGCTCCCTGCTGCAGCCCTCTCTCCCAGAGGCAGAAAGAGCCATGCGTCTTCTCCCCTACCTGGTGCTGGGTCAGACTTCAGGCTTCTCTCCATCACCTGTTCCTGAGCCCAAGTGCAGCTTGTTGTGAGTCACTGCCCAGCTCCTTCGTACCAGAATCCCGGAATCCCTGCCAGCGGATCATCCCCTCCCAAGCCAGCAGAGAGCAGCACACACCACTTCTCCCAGAGTCGCTTCTCCCAGAGTCGCTTCTCCCAGAGTCGCTTCCCAGCCTCTGCATCAGCTTCAGCCACCCCAGCAGGGATAGCAAAGCTCTCCTCGACCCCGTCTTCTCCCATTCACATAACGACTTTGTCAACATTAACAGCTGAATGCCATTGCTGCTCCTTCATTACAAGTGCTGTTAAGGGATAATTCCTGAACACGCGTATCTGGCCAACTTCTCAGGAGTCCCTTATCAGCCTGTGCTTTAAAAGGACCATCTGGATATACCCTCATCATGTGCCTATTGAAATCTTCCTTATATATCATATAAAGATTCCCCAAACCTAGGAGATGCAAAGAAGCTGCACAACTCTGACGCCTTTAACCGTGCTTCTAGTTCCAGGGAGTTTTACAGCCTCCTAAAGAAGGGGCACACATTGGTAGGCAGAACCATTGCTTTCCTAGCTCCCTTATGGCAGAGGCAGGGGGGACAGATGACTCCATAGTCAAAAGACCAAAAGGCTGGAATGTTGGCACTTAGACAGGTGGCCGTGTGCTCATTCCAGTGACCATGACAGGAGTTTCATGCCCTGCTCCATGCTCAGGTCCTCCACTGTTCTGTCAGGATCAGCAGGACTCAGTGCACACCTGGAATAGATACCTCCCACAGATTTTCAAACAGAAGTCAAGGCATTCAGCTCTGGGCAAAGTTTATTTCCACCAATATGTATAACTGTCAGTGTTGCCTCACTTCACAGCCAGTTCAAGCAGGAACCATCAGCTTCACACATGCTAAGGAATTCTTCCCTGACCTGTACTTCCCTTGTTATTCCAGCTAAGAGAATGCTCCTCTGACACCACTAAGTGACACATCAGATGTCCCACATCTGCCTAGACAGCACTGTGGCTGGAGACAGGAGAGTTCTGCTAACCCTGTCCAGGGCTAACCAGCACCTCCCCAGCTGTCTCACTGCCAGCCTTGCCCACCCCCATGCTCGGGACTCATCCCTGAGGCCCTCCCTGCCCCATGGCTGTGACCCCCACCGGGGACACACCCAGAGAAGGGTCTCCACGGGGCAGCACCACGAGAGCAGCGCCCCTGGGCAAGGCCAGGACACCCACACCAGAAGTGATGCCTCAGTTTCTCAGGTGATGCCCCTGGGTTCTGTTTGCTGCATGACTTAACAAACCCTGAATGCACTCCCTGCCGAGGGTGTGGGAGTGCAAACCCCCACGCTGCCTCTCCTTCTGCCTACCATTCTTCCCATCTTGGCTCTCCAAAATGAAAACAAACCACATCAGTCCTGAGCCTAGCAGGCATTATGGCAAGGAACACATGACAAAGAAATGCCCTTGCAGACATAATTCTTCTTTCCACAGTCTGTCCCATAGCATCCTATGCTTCCTGACAGGGACTAGAACCTTGCATTTTCCTGTCTGCAGCTACACAAGCACCACAGCTGCCTGTGAAAGCACATGGAGCAGTGTCAGCAGCTCATCTTGGTGCTGCCTTCCATTACACAAAGGTCCTGGAAATCTATGAGCAGGGCAGCAAAAACTGCACCTTTCCCAGAGCTGCAGGAAGCAAGGCTGCTCCCTGGCAGACTGTTGCAGCATCTCTGGGCAGGACTCTGGGGAGATCTGGCATCCAGCAGTGATTCAGCTCAGAAAGGCCTGCACATATGTTAGTGTTTATTTTTAGGTGGGTGTGATCCTCCTGGCTTCTTCTCAGTGGTTTTGGAGAGAACTCCCGCCTGCACTAATGCCTTTGCTGCTGATGGGCACTTGAGCACGCCTTCCCCTCCTGCCTGGAGAGCAAGCCCCAAATAGGAAACTAGAAACACTGAGCTTTGAAAATAAATAAACAGGAGGAGGTATGTTGTCAGTAGCAAGAACAATCTCCTCTCCTGCAAAGAATTTCATTTGGGAGCAATAATAAGCAGGGAAAGAAATTTTGTGAGCAAGCCAAACCCCTGATCTCAAGTTTCTAGATCTGATGCATATTAATTACACTGCAAATCAGCTCAGCTTCTCTGGAGCAATGAGAATAGCTGCTTGCTGCCAGCTCAACCTCTGCACATTGTTCGTAGGTGTAAAGATGTTCTCACAGCTTACTCATCTCTGCTACTCATCAGGATGTGGCACTGTGCTTTCCCTGCCTGGCAGTGACAAGGCACAGTCCTGACCTGACCTTCTGTCCACCTCTGCCAGGCACCGGCAGTGTGTGAGATGAGCCAGGGCCCCAGCCCAGCACCCGGCCGAGAGCACATCTCCCCAAAACCTGAGCAGAAAGCTCAGCCATTCCATGCCAAACGACTCAACGACCTTCACAGTTCCCACCTGGGGCTAAGGTGGCACTGAGTTTATTTGGGTTAGCAGTCCTGGGAACCAAATCCTATCACTGACATAGACACGGTGCGACCCCGAGGCAGCAAAAAGTCCCACAAAGAGAGGTGGGTGGGAAAGGACAAGCCTGTACTTCCTAAGCTGGGCTGGAACAGAAGGAAAGAGGTGAAAGGGATATACTCCAGCCAGTCAGAGGGAAACACTGAGCTTCCCAGACCCTTCATTCTTCACATCTTCTTGCTTGTGGGAGCTAGTTGGGAAGGGCTGCCTCCAGCAAGCAGCGGGGCTGAACTGCCACAAGAGCAACCACGCATTTGGGGAGGAGAGTACAGGAGAAAACATTTGTGGATCAAGTCAGGAAATTTCTCCTTACTACCCGCTTTTCTTGGAAAAGAGGACTTTCATTAGGACTGGGCACAACAGGCATGCCCCAGGCTGCTCAGCATCCGTGGGGCTGAGGAGGGGCACTTCCAGCAAAGGGGCACATCCTTTACTGCTAATGAGTCATCTTGCCTGGAGGTTCAGCAGGTCAGAGGGAAACAATAAAAGGATTTCCCAATGGCTTACCAGATCCCTGCCAAACCCCACAGTGTGGGAGCAAAGGGCACCTTCCTGGACCTCCTGACATGAATCAGCCCATCCTCTCCCACCCTGGGGGAGCCAGCAGCCCCCTCAGACAGGACTTGTGCCACTCAGGAGGCCTGTGCCACCTCAGCTCTGCAGTTTTGGAACCAACACTTTGGTCAACTCCTCCTACCCACGGCCACCAAAAAAAAAAAGCTATTGCTTTGGTGGCCGATTATTAAACAGGGTCTCCTGAAACACAAGGTCTTTTGGCTGGGTGATCCTGCTGTACATGACATACAATAGCTCTCCTGTTACAAACCATCTCTCTACCTTGTTCCCAGAGATACTCTGTTTGTTACAGTTACCAAAGGTGCCAAAGATTTCCTAAAATACCCTGAAATAACGTTGACTCCAGAAACCCCAAATAAACATCCAAGAGAACATAAGATTAGGGTGATAGGGTGACAGCAGCAGGAGAGTGGCAGAGTGACCCCCTCTCTTCCAAGACTGTCAGGTATCCAGCACAGGAGCTCAGCTCAGCTTCAGAAAGATGTTCCAGGAAGTGTGGGCAAAAAGTCTTGATTTTGTATCATAATAGAGTGAATTAGGATCATCTTTAGTCTCTTGCACAAGGCCTCTGCTGTTACCTTCAGTGGCTCTTGCAAAGCTCCTGTATTGGTGCAATATAAGTTCCAAGTCTCTTTTCCAGGCCCTGCTTTTCTTTGCGTGTTTTCATCTGCTTCTCCCACCCACCTCAGTGCTCTGAACAAAAGAGCTCTCCCCGTACCTTTTCCAGTGCTTGGTTATCCTCTTTGAATTGCCTATTGCTGTCCTCCTCCTCCTCTTACCTCTGTCACTGAGCATCTTCCCCTCCTCTGCTACCAAGCTCACGACTACCTGTGTGCTCATCTATTCATCCTACAGTGTTTTTGTGCTGTTCACATATGATAAATCCTGCTGCTGTCACAGACTGATTAACTCCAGGAAGTATGGCCAAGTTGTCTGAGACACATTACAAAAATGGAATTTAAAAACCTACTCAAGCAGACCCACAGCTGCACAAAAGGCCATCTCTCCGCTCGTGTGCTGAGGAAAGAGCTCATCCGATGTGGTGACAGCAGAGGCCTGCAGTGTGCGTGGGTGAGAACCCCGAGAAGGGCTGGGACATGTGTGAGGCAGAAGGAGGAGGGGAAAACCAGGAGATGGGTATTGGCACATGTCAGTGAGGAAGAGGTGGTTTGGCTTTCTGCAGAGCGCAGGAAGAAAATGATTCCTCATGTGTGTAAGTGTGTTGCAAGACCAGCACTGAAAAAAAAAAAAAAGGGATGCTCTGCCTAGGGAGTTAAACTGGCTGCTCTTTGAGCATTTTAATAGCCTCTTTCTTCTTCCCAAAGTTCCTGTCACCAGGAGCTCTCTGGCTCCAGCTGTAAGACAGAGTGTGAAGCAGCCAAAATAATTTCTGAGTCCTCTATTGCCAACATCTGCCCAAGGCCTCCAGGAGCAGTAGGCACCAGGCCCCATGCTGTGCATGGCTGTGCCTAAGCTTCACTTCCAGCTTTTCAAAGGCTTCAGTTTGCACATCTGATCCCTTGCACGTCCTCTGTCCTTTCCCTTCTCTAGCACACTTGGTCTCAACGAAGCCAAACAGAAGCCTAAGGCAATGATACCCAGTCCCTCAACTGAGTTTAAAACCACATTTAGAAACATGGTAGAGCAGCTTGCAAAGCAGCCTCTTCTCTCCAGGGCAAGGACAAAGGTGTACAGTAGCACAAGCTGATCTGTGATGTGATCTACTGGGCTTGATCCCAGAAAAAGCTGCCTGTCAGCTCCCTTGTGTCTGGACTGGTGCTGATGAGACCAGACATGAAGCCACATCAGCCAGCCACTCAAAACTCCAGGTTCCATTCCTCTGTGCCACTGTGGGATCACACAAACATCAGTATGAACACTTTCAGAGAGGGTGGGAGTACATGGCCAGGGCAAGGGAGAGTGGCAGCCACCACACTCAGGTTGATCTGAACCCGCCCTGGAATAACACTCTGCAAAGAGCACGAGAGGAGCAGCAGTCAAGAAAGGGACCACCACCTCTCAAGTGAACTCTGCAATTTTTTGCAGTTTCATTTGTGCTTTGCACAAATTGACTGAATTAGCTGGAAACACCAGCCTTGACTTCTGGTAGGGAAAGACACAAGCACTACAGTCATTTGCATCTGGGCTTAGCTGAAAAAAACCCAACATGCAGTACCTAGAGCTGCTCCGTTAATAAGACTAGAGAAGGTTATGGCTGTCCTCCTCCTGCACATAACAGTGGCACATCCTTCATCTCAAAGCATTTATTTTCCTTCTTCCCCAAGGCACCGTCCCCAGCAGAACCTTAACCTCGTTCCCTATTTAAACCAAGACAACAATAGGGGTGCAGAAGGATCAGCAGCGACAAGGAAGATGCCTCTTCCATGGCCCTGGTGGGTGACTCTCCACCACTCACATTCCGAGCCACAAAGTACAGGGCTACTAAGACCCCCTTCCCCTCCGTGCATTTTCTTTGTTATTTAGAGGGTTAGCAAAGTGTAGATTATTCACTAAAAACAGTAAAAAAGGTAGAACTATAAAAGTAGAAAGATGGGAAGAAAAGAAGGGAGCAAGAGAATATAGTGGATCAAGCTGAATGGAAACAGACCCAAAAGGCCAGAGATGCCCCCCTGGCTCCCCTGTGTTGCCAGGCTGGGGCTCTCCTGGCTCCTCTATACCATGGCCCTTAGCAAAGTCTGCTACAGTCAGCAAGGACCCAATTCTCTGTTCAGAGGCTCACTCCACCAATATTGCCTTCCCTGCTGCAGCTCTTTCTGGCCCTCTGGTGAGGGATTTTACTCCCTTTGTTCCCATCTCTTTGCACTACCTGCAATACTCATCCAGCCCAGCAAATTAAACCACGCGACAGAAACCTTTCAGTTCTTATGCATAAGTCTAGATTAGAAAAAAGCCTCTGGAGCCCAGCAGAACCAGGGGGCTGGAGTGCAGGATGGACACCTGGCATCACACAGGGAGCCAGCAGGCAGATCAGGCTGAGTCACTGCTCCCAAAGCAGGGAATCACCTCTACAAAAGAGAAGAACACTGTGCTGATGAGCCTGTACTCTCTCCTGACCTGCACTCCCCTCCTTAGCAGCCCGTCACTAGGGAGATTAACAACTGGCTGCTTTCCTCAGTTCAAAGCAATCCTGAAAAAAGAGCTGGAGCAAGATGCTGGCAAAGGAGATTTGATTCCTCCCCACAACACACTCAAAGGGAAAAAATATTCCACATAAAAGGCAAGGACTGGGAAAAAAGGATAACTGAGATCAGCACCTAAGCAATACATGAGGGGAAAAGGCTGTTTTACTCTCCTTCCTTTCCACCAAGGAAACTTCAATGGGAGGAAGACAAATAATGAAAAAAGCCATCAAAGCAAGCTGGTGATTCATTAAAATAAAAAATGCATTATGCATTGAGAGCAGTCAATTAGGAGATGCAATCCACACACTGTCCTGTCACCCTGGGGGAAGCACCAGCAAGGCGAGTGGGAGGAAAGGATAAGTAGAAAAGGGAAGATTTACAGGCATAAACAAAACCCAGCTATGACCCCAAGCTGAGCAGCTTGTAGAAGGAACAGCCATCACTAACCCACACAGAGTAGCTGGGAGCAGATTTGTGTCTCTGGATTACTACATGGAGAGTGAACACACCTACTCTCAGGACACAGAGGGTTCAACTGGGGCACTGCTGCTTTGACAGAAGTGGGATATTGGTGGCAAATGACTGAAGAAAATATTCCTGGTCAGATTCCCAGAGTGGAAGGCAAGTCCTTTTCTTCCCTGGGCTCAGTAAAAGCTGTGTGCAGTGAGGGAGGGCACAAAGGGTTCCCAGTATCCCCTAGCATACCCACAGCCCTCTCCTCTGGTATGTCCTCTTCCTCCCTCCCCACTTCATACCTGGAGTCACTGCAGGACCAGTGAGAGTGTGAACAGGCCTGCTGAGCCCAGTCCTGCTGTGCCTCCCTTCCTGCTAAGATCTGACAAATACACTGCTCCAAAAAGCGATCACCAGGTTCATCCTCCTGAGCCTGCCCCTCTGCCTGGGCTCTGGCACCTCATTAGGATTCTGCATGACACATTTCAAAGCCTGCATCCCTCATTGAGATGCTGACAGACAACCAGAGAATACAAACTGCTCCCTCCCCTGCAAGGGGCATTCTAGCCTGTGCTTTCTGCTATGACTCAATCAGCAGCCACTTTAACGAGACCATCCCCCATCACTGAGGCACTGGAGACTGATGGCTGAGCTTCTACCTCAGCCTCCAACTGCTTGGCCCCTCCTTTTCTCAGCTGGAGGTGTCCTCGGTTGACAAAATGAGACAATGAGCAAGACTTGCAGGACAAAGTGCACCAAATTCGCAGAACTGCAGTTTCCAGCAAACCTTTTGTCAGCTGAAAATCAGTTTTACAGCAGCAGTTTAAATCAGTTTAATAGCAAGCATGTTTAGCTGTCAGGATTTGGGAATAAATCATGAAGGTTCATGGTATCTTAACAATCTCCTGGGCTTTGTAAGAAATGTTTTTGCCCAGGGTAATTTGGGTCACTGTTGATCAGCCCATGTCTGGAATGCTGCCATAGTTCCTCTCACACATTTACTATCTGAGCTGCACCTCCCTTTATCCAATCTCCTACATCCTTCTCTCTCTCAACACTTCTGCCAGTCCTGGCCTTTCTTCATCAGGAGGGACTGAACCCCCTTTTAATGGAATTACAAGGCAGCTGAATCAAGTCATTGAGGAATGCAGACTCCAGCACAGAGAAACTCTGTGGCCTCCCTGCACAACACTGCATGCAGGTGAAAGATCTGCACATCTTAGACCTTTCTGGGTGCAGTCCAGCTCCTAACAGAGCTGAAAAGGGTTATATTACACTCTTAGGAGTCAATCATCTCCCTGGCTTTCCCAACCTATTCCATTTGTTTTGCTTTCCAGTCACATTTACAACACTCTCCTTTAGAAATAAGGATGCAGAAAATTAATTTTATGGTGAAAATTAAGATTCTGGAAAACAGCTTTTCCTAATCTTTCATGACTTCTGATGTTTCCTCACCTTCTTCTCCTCCCAGGCTTCCCATTTGGTTTCAGTTTGCAGGTAAAATACAAATCCATTTAGTCCATGGCAATGTGCATCATAGAAATGATGTATGACAAATTATTATAACAATGCTAAGGACAAAACTCTAATCATACTTTTCCTCTCAGTTTCCAAACTGTTTTCTGAACAGAAAACAGAGGGAGCTGTACCACATTCTTTAGAGAACAAGGACACTGCATAAACTGTATCTTAGCAACAAACAGATTAACAGCATAACTTCCTAGCCAGCTCTACAGAAAAGACGTAACTAGTATTTAGAAACTGAGAAAATAACACGAGCGGCAATACTCACCTCCCCTTTCTTTACAGTCATGGACTGCCGGCGAGGAGTGATCTCTTCATTGATGCTGGAGAGGAAGTTCTGTGAGATGCGCAGAGCATCCTGCAGCAGGGGATGGTCAGGGTGGCTCACTGGAGTGTGCTTCAGCAAATCCTGACAGCAGGAACACAGAGAACACAATCATGAGCAGCACAGGATGGCAGAAGGGTTCAAGTGCCCCTAATTAGAGCTGTAGGACAAAATGCTCCAGCTTCTTCATACAGATTAGAGCACGGCTTTATCTCTAGAAGATAATAATACTCCGCACTTCTTGGTGACATCACTGAAAAGACAGCAGCATCCTACCCATGGACTCCATCTCCTTACTGTAAAGGGAATAGGCTCTTACGCAGCACAACAGGTTTATTTTTGCAGTCCTGCAGCTCCATGGAAAATGTGAAGGTCAAAGAAAATAGGACAGGAGTCTAAAGTTTGAAAACTCCCCTTCAGATACTTACATGCAAGACAAGCGTGCTGCGAGTCACTCGATCCACTGGCTTGTACAACAGAGCTGTGAAAACAAAGTAGCAGGAATATCAAGAAGAGAGATATCAAGAAGGACCCATTCTTCTAGCATGGGTTGTCTTCTACTCATGGAACCTGATCTTGACCAGGCTCTCTGAACGACCCCATAAAACCATCACTGCTGGGATTGCATTTGTGCTATCACTGGGTAGCAGATGTTCTCTTAAAATCACAGCAGCCCTGCGGTCGGGGTGGCTTTGCCCAAAGGCACTGATGAGGTTTGAAGCCAGGAGGCATTTCCCCATGCATGCAGTGGGCTTTGCATGAGCTCTGCTACTTAGCAGAAGGGAACTGACTTCCATAACCTTCTAGCATTTGAAAAAAAAAAAGGAGAGTGGAGGTTTGGCAACAGCCTCCACACAGTCCTGACACACCAGTCTCCTCTCCATGGATCACTCACTTTCCAAGGAATTTTTCGTCGTCTGATCTTTAGATTCCTTTGTGCTTCTGGCCTTTAGATTCTAAAAGAAAAAGAAAACCCATGTAGCAGATGGTCAGTCACCTTGAAATATCACATGGGAACACAACAGACTATCTGCTCCTCCAGGGGAAGGCCTCCGTGTGAAAGGAGGATAGCCCTATCAGTTCAAGTCAGTGATGGAAAAATGTGCTTTCCTTCTTGGTAAATCCACCAGTGCCATGTCACAGGCACCCACACATCTCAAATATTAAGCAATGTTCTTAGGAGCACCTGTCAATAGACATGCAGCAAAGCAGGGAACCACCTACAGCAACAGGGATGGGGGAGTTTTTAAATCACCTGCAGAAGAAAGACGTCCATAAGGACACAGCCACTGTCCCAGCACCAATAAATAAAGTAGAGGATTGGGATTCAATACCCTCAGGTTATAGTTCTTACTCCTGTACACAGAGCTGGGTGACAGTTCTTTCACAGCAGCAAAGGAACACTGTCTGTGACTCTGCTCTTTGCCATGGGCCATGACATGCATTAATGCGCTCAGCTCCAAAATCTTCACCAGGACACAAACGCAAAAGTACCACCACTGTCATTCCAAATACAGTGGATACTGGCATGATTTCAGAATTATTCTTCAGAAACAGCAAAACTGAGGGATCATATTTTACCTCTTTATCATAAAAGTCTCAAGGGATGTGCGATATAGAATGTACTCAGGAGTTTTCTCGGAGCACTGAACACCCCTGGTAGTATTCAGCTCTGATTATTTATTCTGTTTTGAAGGAGACACATAGGAAATTCACGTTTTCTTGGCAACTGAGCTCTTCAAGAAATAATCACTGCAATACAAAGAGTCAATAAGACCACGCACTGCAGGGAAAGCTGATGGTCTGGGAAGCCTGAAAAAGTATTCAAAACGCTTTGACACAGGTACTCCTCTGACAGGGAGGAAATCAGAGAAGACCAAAGAATAGTATTATAGATTTATAGTTGACACACTTGCCTTTTTCAAGAGAGAATTACTGTCTCCTCTCCATGCCGGTGAAGCCTGCAATCCCACTGAGAGCCATGGTGCAAGCCATTAAGGATGGCTTTTATACCACAGCCAGAATCATCATTAGCAAGAGAAAGATTTGAGAAACTCACATACAGCTTTCCCTTCTAGAAATGCATGAAGGTGGCACAGAGCTGGAGAAGTTCAAAGCAGTGCCAGTTTCTACCAGATTCCCTGGGTGGGGCAGAACACAAAGGCTGTGTCTGTGACCAGCCCAAGGTACAAACCAGTGTAAGAACAGGAGCTGAAACAGGGAGTCTGTGGGAGCTCACAACTCCTCCGGAAGTCAGGGCTGCAGAGGTACTTGGAGAATAGACAGGAGTGACATGGCAGGGTATTAGTCAGCCCCAGACAGCTGGTGTGTCTGAACACCGTGACATTACCTCAGAGATTTCAGCAAACTGAGCATTGGCTTGGCAGCATTTCTCTGCTGTCTCCATAGCAACTTCATAGTTATCCACAAAGGCCCGGTACACTCCCAGCTGGCTGGCCTGCAGGAAGCAAAACAAAATAAAATAAATGCTGGGGAAGAAGGCAGTTTGGGATGGTCAGCCTTGGTATCTGATGATCAGATCATGTTCCTTCACACCAAACAACTGCAGGGAATACTGAGCAGGCCCAGAATGACATCTCTGACCTGTCAATTTTGTCTAACCAGCACTGGTGTCCCCATGCATCCAGTTCCGCCCTATGCTGAACGAGTTTACTGGTGAAGGATGTGAAAGCCTACGAGAATGACACATCCTTATTTCTGACATCTATTTTTCCCTTCTGAACTGCCAGATTAGTATCTATTAATATTGCAGCTCATTGATGTAACTGGAGCTGCTGGCTTTTTGCCACAACATATGAATCAGAGAGGAATGATTCAGCCCAACAGCACAAATGTGACCCCAGTAAGCTACTTGTTGGCTTTTGCATGATGGATATACTAAATCAAACCCAGATATTACCCATATCTGCATTAGTGAACATTATTATAAGGGCAGTGGAGTGCTGAAAATACAGAAGAGAGATCCAGAGCACAATCTGTTTGGATGGCAGTGACTGGGGCAGTAGGTGACAGAAAATGGCAGTTTTTCCAGTAGAAGGAACATGGAACTGGTCCAGAAGAGGATGGAACAGGCCTGAGTGCAGTAGTAGGTCATTATTATCACAGAGTCTTAGCACTGATCCCGTTTGCTGACTTAGGAACTGCAGCCATATTCATGCCAGAGAACACAGGATCCAGCATGGGAAATCCCTGGGTAGCCTCCAAGCCTGTCTGGAGTGCAGAGCTGGCTCTGTGCTGCAGAGCTGCCGGGCTGGGCTGGGAACACCTCGGCAGCCTGAGCCTGCAGTGCCAGGCAGCAGCCAAGGGTGCAGTAAGGAGACATTGCCAGGAGGGCTGCACTCACCTCCGCACTGCTGCACGTTCCCTGACCCTGCTGCCTGAGATGTGCAAGAGGCAGAGTAGGGAACCTCCCCACAGCCACTGCTCCTTCCCTCTCCTGCTCTCTCTCGTAACCATTGTGCTCCCCATTCTCTGTGGAGCTTTGTGCAAGAAGTGATGGAAGAGAAAAAGGTACTCTCAGGACAACATTCCCTGCACAAACTTAGTTAACAGAGGCTGAGAAACAGTTAGCTATTTCCTAGGTCACATTTTACTGAAAAACTAGAAACCAATCTCAACTCTCATACAAAATTACACAGTTGTGACTGAAGCTGAAGAAAACTGTGCTCACTTATACCAGGGACGACCCCAGCAGCATGGAGAGAATGAAATCTGCATTTGCCACTGAGGCACAGTCCTGTGAAGACATTGCTGTCAGAATTACTGACCATTTGCAGGGCTTATGCCGTTCAGATTTGGATGATGCCAGCTAACATGGCAGAGCTTTAAAGTTTCTCCATTCCCATGTGGTTCTTTCATTTCCTGCTGCTCTTGAACAGTCTTTCTAAGCTTTCATTTTCCTCCTCTGAATATGCCACCACAAAGACATCTTTTTCATTAAAAACTGAGCTTCCAATCAAAGCAATAACACTCACACACTGTTTTCATGCTGGTTAATTTTTTTTTTCAATTAAAAAGAACACACTGAAAATGAAACGAGTTGGTAGAAATAGCTGGCTTTTGGATATATTTTTTTCTATTTCTGAGGCCTATCAGGGAAGATGTTTGCTAAATATTTCTTCATTTCTAAAAACAGCTCTAAAGAGTTTCCTTCCTAGCTATAAAAAATATGTACAATATATTCCCCAAAAATGAGAAGCGTATTTCACTCCCACATGCCTGGCATCTTTTCTTTTTCTCAACAGGAAAAGGTGTAATAACAGTCAATTTGATATTGCAAATAGATTGTACTTTGTGCCAGAACACATGAAATTCTAAAACTCTTTGCATCCACTATCTGTAACTTCAATCTACTGTGCTGTTTTTTGCATGAGTACAGAAAATTAATGTCCTCAGGGACATCTGGATAATAATAAGTATTTCAGTGTTTATCATCAGACTGCATGACATGACCACGAGTAAACAGTCTGCTCCAAAAGATTTGATGTACATCCACTATAGATGCCTTATAAAGCCTAATGTTCTTGATGTCATTCTCATCTAGTTGCTTCCCAGTGCCTGCCAAGAAGTATTAGCTTTATCTCATCCAGCAAAGAGTTTGCAATTCCCACCGATGCTGTACCAAACCACCCAACACTGAAACTGCTATGCCAGCTCAAAGCCTCCTGCACTAGGGCAGTTTGTTCTTTTGTTTCCAATGCTAATCCAACAAAATCAACAATTCTGCCACGAATGCAGAAAAATCAGGGGAACATAAGAGAGGAGGAAGGGCTGAACTCCTGCACCCAATATCAGCCAGCAACAAGAAACAGTCTGAAACAAAAGCCTAAGTAGCTGTGCAGTGAGCAGAGGGTTGCTGGACAGCCCTGCCAAGGAATACGTTCAGGTCTTTTCCAATTAGTGCTATTCCCACTGCTGCACACGTCCAGTGCAGCTTGTGAGGCTGCCACTTCCACCAGCCTTCTGTGTCTGCTTCAGCACCCAGCAGCAGCTGGGCTTGTCCTCTCAAACCAGCTGCTCAAATTGCATACCATGAACTATTCACCAAGGCACCAACTTGACCCCTCCTGGCTAAAACATGCTGGCAGTGAAAAGCAGATTTCTGTATTTTCATCTTGAGCTGCTGGCATGTGCAGAAAACATCATCTTCCAGGCCAGCTCCCCCTGCTCCACAGGGGAGGGGGCTGATGCTGGGCTACACAGCTGCTAACAATTGATCAACCCTGGTAAAGCACACTCTACAGCCAATAAACCCCTCACTGGAATGTCACTCCTATCCTGAGAACCAGAGGCACCTCAGGAATGCAGAGCTTCTTTTATTTTCTAAAAAGGAAAAAACAGCTCCTTTAATCCTTTCCTCTCTGCACATGCTAGGGGAGAGGCTAAAGGGGCAAAAAAACCCTCCTAGAATGCAAACAATTTGTCATCTGGCTCAGAAACTCAGCAATTTTAATTCAGCCTCAGGAATATGCTGTATATATCTTTGTCCTGTTCTGCACTCAGAGAATTTTGTTGAGGTTGCTTGGAGGATTCTCAGCTGCAGGTTGACTGCATCAGCATAACAGCAAGGGGAACAGAAAGGCCAGGATAGTGGCAGAAAAGCAAAGCCAAAGGTGATGACCATAAATCAGCACCAGGCAGAGCAAAGCACCAGAGAGAGAGTGAGGGAGTTCAACAGTAATGAGGAACACTTCACTGTTGGTATTAAGAAGTTCACTTTGTAATACTGCCACTCTCCCATCTTCATCTAAAGGAAGTGCTTTGAGGACTCTGCAGAAACCCTGGAGATTCAACATTTATGTGAAACTGTATTTATTTTACCACCACAGCTTGCTGCAGTCTTTAATTAAAGACAATGAAAGAGTCGCTTTTGCTGTAGGGCCTCCACTGCAGTGGCAAAGTGAGGAGGTGAGAAGTCTCTCGATTCCAGCCACAGACTTTGACCCCTCTGGTCTCAGCTCCTGTGAGATGGGTGAGGGGTACCAGCACCTTTGGTGATGGCAGCTGACTCACCAGCTTTTGGAAGAGGTCCCCGACACGTTGCTGGTGACTCCATTGCTGCACTCGGGGAAAGAGCCCATCATAGAATTCTTTGTGGATCTCATAGAGCTCAGGCACTTTGAAGAATATTGTCTCAATCTGCTGACTGGTCAGCACGGGCTGGGAGGTGGTGGCAGCAGCTTTCAAAGGTTTCATAGGCTGAAATGAGGAAAGAAGGAAATCATTATCATGCAAACCATAAACATTCACCTTTGCCACACTGCAACAGATTCCTCCACAGAGTTATTTTTTATCCTATTAAAAAGTGGTATTTGCATTCACACAACTCCTGAAAGCTAGACATGAACAAGTTCTCTCATGGGGATCAGCCACCCCTGGTACGTGGATTTTCCCTGGATATTAATGCTGCAATTAAAATCCCTTTGCACTCCATTTCCCTAATCTCTGTCCCACTGTACAGCAACATGTGTAATAATTAGCACAGGATACTTAAAGACAGAGCTCCTGGATACTACCACACTAGCAACTCCCAAATTCTGCTATATCCAGTCCTTCCTTTAAGCCTCTCTCTCTACTGGAGGAGTAACAGGTACCTTTTGCACCCAGCAACTTGTAACCCATGGCACGTGAAGCTCAGGGAAACTCTGAATAGAAGCAGCAGTGAAAATTCAAGCACCAGTGTTTGAACTGGCATCTGTCCCCAGCACTTACCAGCAGCAGGGCCTCCAGGTGGCTCAGGTAGGTTTCCTCACTGGCTAGGATTCCTGACAGGACCCATTTTCTCATCTCCAGGCCTTTCTCCAGGTCTGGCTCACTCTACAAAGTTGTTTAAGAGAAAAAAAAAATTAAAAAAAATAAAGAGCGGGTTGCAAGGAGAGTAAGAAAAAACACCAAGAATGAGGATGGAGAATAAAAACCATTCAGTCAACCAGAGCATACTTGTTTTTTGTTTACTTTCAGACTAAAAACCAAACAAAAAGTCCACCTATGCTCAGCATCTTGTTTCTAGAAATATGCAAACATAAAACAATAAAGAAATTTTTATTTACCAGCAACTGATGCCATTTAGATTATTTACAGGTGTTAGCTTTAGTCATCCAACCGTGGTGCCTCAATTAAGTGCCCAGACCTCTTCACAAAATTCAAAACATGGAACTTAAAAATTCAGAATTCATCCTCCTAAACAAATCTTAGGGCCCTCGTTCTGTGCAGCTCCCTCCCTCCTCCCACAGGAGCTCTCCAAAGCCATATTTCTGTGAGCAGACAGGATCATTCCTCTGCACCTCCCCAGGTGTGCACGAACACGCCACAGTCACAGCCTGACCTGGCTCCACGGGGCTGTTCTTCCTCCCACTCTACTGTTCCCTAACTTATTTTTCAGTGCCAGCTTGCACAGTGTCCATTTTTAGTGAGAGGATGGAATAATCAACATGGCTTGGAATGTACATGCTGATTTTCTTATTGGGATTCCATGAAGGAGTTCTTAACCAAAACAACTGAAGAGAGGGGGGAAAAAGCCCCACATAAATACGTTCATGGGCTAATGGGGAAGACTAGCGTGAAGTGTTAAGAGAAGCAGTAATCCCTTCTGTTGAATTTCAATTATCCTTCCTCTCAAAACTGTTACCTGAAAAAGTGTTTAACCTGATAAAGTGAAACTGAGTGTTTCCAAAAACTCTAGAAAAATTTGGTCAGGCAATGAAGGTTATAAATAATGAGAAACATTCCCCTTTTACAGAGTCTTATTTCCAGTTCTTTTTATTTCTGTCATTCACAGAAATAGCATTTTAAAACTCTTGCAACCTTTTTATGTTGTTAAATGTCTCTAAGAATAGTCAGAAGTTGGCTCTGAAAGGGTACATACTTTTCAAGGGATTTGGGTAGGTTTTTTGGGGCTCCATCCTACTCTTAATATCCAGAGGAATCTTCAGCTTTTGATTTCACAGTGGGAAGATTAGGAAGCAGAGCAGTACACTCCACTCTAGTGACTGAACATACAGCCCTATAGCTGTCCCCAAAAAAGCTGCACTTAGTTTAGGGTCCTCTGCAGATGTATAGATGAGGTACCTGGGCTATAGGTTCAGTTTGCAGGAACTATCACATCCTGAGGGTGACTTTGAGCCTACGCACAACACAAAGAAAGAAACAGATCCTCACGCCCCCAGATATTTCTGGATTTTGTCTCAACAATAACCATCCTGATTTTTGAACAGTTTCATTAAATTTCACAAGCTATATTCTAGCCTAAAAGACTTGCAGCAACTACTTCATAAAAATTTTGTGAGGTGTCAAATACCACCACCACCTCTTAAATAAAAGTGGCAGACGGAAGCTGTTCTGAGGAAATGAGTAAGATTTACACACACGTTAGGTACTACATGGAAAGAAGAACTTCTCTTTGCATCCTGCCCTTCAGTGACATTCAGTAAGAACCACAGTGCCTTTTAAAATCTTGAAAGGGCATCTCAAAGAAGACAGAAATTTGTAATTCACCAGTCAGTGTTCAGAAGACTTCAGAAAAACACCAGTGACAAACTACATGGTAAAATGAACACTGCACCAGACTCCGTGCATCTATGGAGCACTCGTGTGACTGTCACAGAAATGTTCAACGAGGCTGTGACCATTCCTTATGGTTTCTGTGCTGGGAGTGCCTGGATGTCCAGCTCATGGACCATTTTGTAAGGCATGGTACACACACGTAATTAAGACAGGCAGCCCCAAGACGTTTAACAAAGATTGCCTTCATCCAAAGAGGAAGGGATGTGGCAGCCCTGGTGCAAGAAAAACACAATTGCTCTTGGTTTCCAAATATTTCTTACACCACTTACAAAAGAAAAGTGCAGCTACACAAAGAAGCATTGAGAAAAACTAACAGTGCTCTAAAGTCCCCACTGCTGAGGATGAGGTAACTGGTCAATATTGACACAGCACTATAATTATCTTTACCAGGTTCTCTTGGAGGAGGTGAGGATTTAAAAACCAGCTGGGTATGTTTGTAACATCTGTAAAGAGCAGCACACAATGACAAGTTATTTAAATGACTTAAACTTCCCCATCACGACAGTGGCACAACAGTTTTCCTTATAGCACTGAGAACAGTTTTCCTCTTCACAAGTAAAAGCTTTAATTTACAAGCCAGTTCTTGCTGGGCACCGTCAGCTGACGGAGATGGCATTTTCTGCCAGAATGTTAATTTCCTCCCGTTAAAAGAGATGCGCTTTCAGAGAGAAAAACATCTCCCAGGACACACTGCAGGCCTTCCTTCCTGGCCATTACCACAAGGGCACTGTGCAAAGTCCACGGTTTTGTCCTAACCTTTTTTTAACAGGGGCATTTTTCCAAGCGTGATGCTTGCAGAAGTCCAGCCTTGGCCACAGCCAGCCAGGACACAGGGCAGGGCCTGGCTGCTTTATGCTCTGCACAGCAATTGCAGAAGAAACCCTCAGGGGAGTTTATCCAACAATCACAGGGCACATTACAAGATCTCCAATGCAGAACCTCAAATTTACATACAGCTTCCTCCAGTGTGAAAAGATGATCCCCTGCTCCTGCTGTGTCAGGGATCAATGCACCACCAGGGCGCTGCTCTGTGCATTGTGCTGCTGCTCCTGTTCCCTCCCAGGAGCTGTGTCCTGACAAGAGCTCCTGCTGAGGGAGGCCTTCCCTCACAGTGTCAGCTGGGGCTGCATGGAGCTCGATGAACATCTGGAAAACAGCCCCTGTGCTTCTTCAGCCTCAGGGTGCTTTTTAAGTCACGCTTGTTATGAAATGTACTCCAAGACTCAGAAACTCACTTGGTGCCAAAATCAGGAGGAAGAGGAGTAAGTTTATTATTTGGTATTACAACATTCCTCACTCACAGATCTGGGAACAGGCTCACCTGCTCACCCAGAACAGGACTCACAGCAGTGAGCAGGCAGAGACTGTGGGACTGTCCTCCCACCCTGCCCGCACAGCAGCCAAGCTGTGATGCGCTCCAGGCCAAGGGCATTTCTGCTTTGCCCACATAGGACACAGAAGGGAAACAAAGAGCAACACTGTGACTACAACAGCCTCGCTGCCCCTCTGTTCCTGCACTCCAGCCAGGACAGTTAAGAGGGAACATCCTGAGCATCGGTATCAAGCTCCCCACCAGTACAGGGAGACCTGCCAAGGCTGAGGACTCCTTTCCCCTACCCTGGCAAGAAGGGAGCAGTCTGAAATCTTTGAGCTGCTTGTGGCAAGTGGAGGAGCTGGTACCACATCTACCAGACCACAGAGGATGGGGAAAATACACCTATTACCAAAGTGCAGATGGGATGTTCCCAGCAGGAAGTGGGAGCAGCCTGTATTGGCAAACTCTAACCACTCAGCAGGGAGTGCCAGGTGGTCAGCAGTCCATCCCATGCTTCCTACCCAGCTTGGTTAGCCTGTTTTCCACTTGTACAAGTCTGACTAGTATTTCATGCTCTGACTGCCCCTGCCTCTTTGATGCCAGCATCCATGTCTAGCCCTTCTCCACTGCCCTTCCATCTTTTGGCTACCTCTCTACCCACATGTTTCAGAATAAATCTTACAGGACCGTACCAGGGCAGCAGTCAGAGCATTCCTGTCTCCCTGCCATGGGAGCTGTGAGGACCCAGCACCCAGCCAGATCTGAACAAGCAAAAAATCAGTGCTTTGTTCCCACTCCTCATGAACTACATTTAAAAAACACCAAAACAATAAGGAAGGCAGAAAGCAGGCTACAGGAAACTACACAGGTATCTCATGCCTACAAGATCCTGGTGTTGCCTCTTCTCAACTGGGTGGTGCTTTTTGCTATTCCAAAGCCTTAAAAACCAAAAGATTGAGTCACAGTGCAATTTTGCAACCTGAACCACAGCCAGTGAGAGGGGTTGGAAGCTCTGCAGGTATCAGAGCACACACGCTGGCCCTGAGCCATGGCTGGGTTGAATGTGTTTACAGCTTGTCAGCCTAAGCACTTTAGTTTACTAACCAGGTTGGCATCGCATGTTGTGTTCAATTACTGCAAGGCTGACATTCACCAGCTCCAAGGTTTAGACAGATTCAGCTCTTCCTGACTCTGTTTAAAGAACTCAGGGCTTCCTGGTTCTTGTTTAAATTAACAGCAAAAATTGTTTTCTTGCAAGTGTTAGAAGAGCAGAGATTAAGAATCTAGAAACCACAACAAGCAAGATTTTGCAAAGAGGTTGCTGCTGGCACAGCTCTGTAAAGAGAATCAGGGATTCAAAGTGGGCGTATAAAAGGCACTTTAACTCTTCCTTTGGTACAGGGTGTTCATGCACCATGCAAAGAATGCGTTCAAAGGCAAGGTTTCCCGTAAGGACAGCTTGCAATCTCATACAGAAGCTGACAGCCTACAAAGGAGAAAAAACATTCAGTTAAATTTTTAAAGCATAAATATATTTGCAAGCTTCTGCTGGAGGTGTCTCATTATCTTGGTGATATTAAACAGGGCAAATTCTGTAATCAAGACAATCATGCTCCATACAGGGAGGGGAAGGAGCAGGGAGAGAAGCCAACATTATTTATAACATCAGTACTGGTGTGCCAGCTCTCTTCAGGAAGGGCTGTACATCCAGGCAGAGCCCTTAAGGAGCAAAGAATTGGAGAATAAAAAGGAAAAACTGCATCTGTTGGGGGTGGTGAGGGGAAAGTGACAGTAAAACAAAACAAACAAACCAATTCAAATACTGAGAGGAAGAAAGGAGAATGATTTGGAAATGCTGGAGTGGGAAGGACAAGCTAGCAAGAGTAGTACCAAGAAGAGCAGTAATCCCATTTACTGCTGTAGCTTCAGAGGTCAACTTCTCTGCATCCCCTTGGGACCAAGCTAGGAGCAAAATCCACAACCTGCTCTGCCACAGCCCTGCTCTTGCTGAGCTGGCAGGCAGCAGGAACAAAAGGATCTGATCTGAGGAAAGGCAATGGCTGCCAATGCTGCACCAACCATGAATGCACCGCAGAAAAGGAAAGAGAAATTCTACCTGAAAGTCTGTAAGTACCAGCTAATTTCTCCTCCAAACAGAACAGACAGTAGGAGGCAGTCCCTCAGCTTTAGCACTCCTGCCTCCCTTGCTTTGATATATGCAAGAATTGGAGAGATCTATTTTGTCAAAAATTCATCTTCTAAATTCCTGAGAAGGGACTCCCTTCATTTCCTGAGGCAGTGGAATGAGCTTTGCCTTTCCGCTGCCTGCCCTGCACCCACCTCCACAGAGCCCCACACACGTCTCTGAGCCTGGCTCTGCTGGTGAGCATCCTGAAAGGCCTTTCTTATTTCTGCACCTCCCAGGGCTGCAATCTCTCCTCATATGAGGAGCAGCAACAGGATGACAGTAAGTGAAGCTTCCCCCTTCTCCCAGCCTTCTTTTGCCTCCAGGCTGCAAACTACCCACTCCAAAACTCCTGGCAGTAACTCTTCTCTACTGAAGGGTGTCAGTCACTGACTTTCCAGCTATGCCAACACCTTTCTGTGGCCTAAAAATACTGTAGCAAGCTCTCCCTCTGTCCTCCTCTAACTTTATCCAGGTATTTTCTCCGCTCTTCACACTCACTGTATGGGAAAGAGACACATTCTCTCTCGTTCTGGGGGTGAATTATCACTACTTTTTACCAGCACTCTTTAGACACCTTCTGAAGGTACCAGCACTGTCTTATTTGGCAAACATTTGGGCTGACATTTTCCAAGAGAGGTTTCCAGAATTTCTGTAAAGTTCAATCATAACAGTTCAGCTGTTACAAAAAGGAAGGTTTGGGAAAATTAAATCACTTCTCAAGTTAAATAAACAAACAACTTAGGCATTAGTGGAACCTATTTCTCCTTTTTCCTCTCTCCCTGTAGGCTTGCTTAAGAGCAAAGTTTGGCAAAAGCACTGGTTTTATGGCAGGACATGCATCAGCAACCCAGCCTGAGATTCTAGAAGAGCCAGAAGAAAGGGTCTCACCCAACTTGCTCCATACAAACATTTGTTAAGGCCTCCTTACCACAAAAATGACAAGTCAAGGGCTGCTGAGATCCACACTACAAATGCCTGTGTTGCTTGTCCCTGTCTGGGTCACAGACAAAACTAATGCTGGTGCAGCCTTGTCCTCCTCCTTGGACAGCAACAGTTTGTGCAGTGGGCAGGGAACAGGTGGAATGGGAAAACACCAGCTGTGGCTGAAGTGGCACAGTTTGGAGGCAGAGCAGGCAGCATCTCCTCATCTGCTTATGAGATACAGGTGGTAGGAGGGATTAGAAAACACTGCCCAGACGACAAAGTGTGAACACCACAAACCTCTGGAAGTCAACTGCAACCCTCGATTCTTGGAACAGAATGTGCTGGGAGCTGGTCACCCTATACACTGAGGGAACAACAGGAAGCCCCTTCACAAGTAGTCCAGGAGGTTTCCCTTGACTCTCTTCTAGCAGGAGACACTGCTTTTGGCACTCTGCACTTTCTCTATGGTGGCTGGACAGAGCAGGTGAACCCTGATGTGCTACCCAACCAAAGGCTATAGCTGCTGTAGGGAGATGGAAGAACTCAGTCAAACACCTGGCAGAAAAATACAAAGCCCAGAGCCAGCTCATGAAATAAATCAAAGCAAAATGCCCTTAATATTCAGATAACAACAATGCAGTCCCCAAGAGGGAAGCAGATCTCATGGATAAGGCAGATGAGTACCACAGCAAAATGCCGCAACGTCTGTGTGATAAGTGAATTACTTAGATTTATATTTATAAAAAATAAATTTAAAATATCATTGTTTGCAACATTTTCTGTTTTCTGGGTACCTGACTGGAATGCTGTTAACTCTCGGTTGCCAAGTGAAATTAAAGGAATTTTACTTTAATGTGAAGACAGCTGTGTTAAAAGTCAGAACCTGGGTTTGCAGAATATTACACATCTCACATTAAGCACCCAAAACTAACAGATGCTTCTCCCATAACCTGTCTGCCTTGATTACCTGTGGTTAGTGAACATACCATCATCTTATCTCACAGGAACACTGCTAGGATAATTAAGACCTGTGTGGCATTCCAGCTGTATTTGGAGTTAATGGAAATGAATACTTTTCTACCCAGACCAGAGTCTGCAGTGTCCTGTAAATAAGGTGCACAAGCAGCTCTTGTGCAGGAGATAAAATATTGAATCCAGTGAGTATCGTTCACTATACCCACTGCACAGGGCAGGAGCCCACAAGAAAAAGGGGACAATTGAGTAATTATTATCACAAAGATTCAAGACTTCTTAACTTCTGAATGACTTTACAACCCTAATGTTTTACCACAGTGTACGTAGTGCATGCATTGTGATGTTACATACAGTTCACTCCCAGACTGGTCATAAAAATAATCTGAAATTTTCAGAAGTAACTGCAGGCACCTAATGAAAAAGCAAAAGGACAAGAAGACAACTTGAAAAGCAAACACATCTAAACAAAACATGTTTTCTGCTAATCAAGTTTAGTGCAAAAGAAAATAGAAGAGACATACGTCCTGGTATTTCTGGTCCAACACATTTTACATGTTTGGCTCAGCACTGTGTTTGACACCTAATTTTGTTACTGATGTCTTTTCCACTAGAGCTGAAAACATAACTCAGCAAAAGCCATCTAACAGCTCGTGATGACTGAAAGTTTAACTTGCTTGGGATATACCTGGATATTTATTAGTCTCTTTATCCTTGTCATGGACTGTCCCAGGGACTGTCATCTGTGCACTGATTACAGACAGGATCAACTGAATCAGTTAAGGTTCACGATTAAAAGTCTACTCCGTATCAGGACACCCCTTTCTTTTGGAAGCCATTAAACATCTTTTTATAGTCAGAGAAAAGAAAGCAGCAACTTACGTTAAAAATTATTTTGGAAGAAGCAGCCTTCAAGCATTATTCAAGTAACTTTTAAATTAACTACTGTTAAATGTTTATGAGGCAATATTCAAACAAATAAAGGACAAGATCAACTATTAGGCAGTGTCTCTTCCAGGCCCCCAGTCACAGGCACTATCGTAACTGGTTCTTTGAAGGTAACTCTCAGCCATGTGTAGTCACACGGTGTTTTTCCTTCATCCTGAGAAACATAACCTGGAAATCTCAAGCCAATATTAAAATGGTTTTGGAGCTTTTTGAATTTACTAATGATAATTTCTTCATTCCAAAGCCTCTTACATATCACAAGAATTCTCATCCTGAGAGATAAGAAAGCATCTCATAATTAATAGACTAAAGCATAAGCACCTAACTAGGTTCCACACTTTACAGTCAAATAAAATTAAGCAAACACCAACAATATATGTACTTGATAATGCTTTAAGAGATCTTGACAATGAATTTTGTAAATGAGAAAGAACAAGGACACTGTATCAGGAATGATTCTTAACCTAGAATTCATCCTGGAAGAAATAAGCATAGATATATGACAGTAACCAACAGAGAGCAGAAGAACGTGTATAATGAACACTAAGTACTGATGGTTTGTGGAACTTCTCAGACTTGCCTTTTGATGCAAGATAAATAAAACTGCCTGATAATGCTGATGGTGTTGATTTACACATACACTGATATCTCTAAAATATTCATAATTATCTTCCATGACATTTTAACTAACAGGAAAGAACAATATAAAGGCAATACGTAAGTTAAAACACTTGGATGAGAGATTTCAAAGTGTTATTTACAATGTGGGAATTCAAGGTTGTTTGGCACACTTTCTTAGAAATACTGTAGGAAGGAAGTGACAGTTGGCTTTGTGCTATTAAACATTTTTATGAATGATTTGGGGAACCCAAAAGTTTGAAAATGACGAAGATATTTAGGGAAACAGCAACTTGGGACTCAAGGGCTCTGCAGTCTATTGCGAAAGGATAAAAGGAAACGAAAGGTTGAAAGTCAAAGAGATTAATCCAAGCTGAAACTAAGACATTTTGGACTGTGAAGACAGCAGAGCCAACAGTTCTTTACCAAGTCATACAGACAATCCACTACCAAGAATATTGTAAAAACAAAAATAGACATTTTCCTAATGTTCCAAGCTATAGCCATGCTACTGAACCTGAAGCAAAACCAAAGCAAGGCAGACTGAAGTGCCATGCTAAGCCACAGGTCAGGCAAGGCAGTCCCTTCTGTACTGTTTATCTATGATAACTGATTATACAGACAGCTATTTAGTGATGAGTCAAATCCATTACAAGCAGTGGCCATCTCCCACCCAAAGTCACCACTTCAGAGCTGGCAGTTTTAATTCTTTTTATTCCATTTTCACAGGGTGAAGGAAATAGGTCTTCCAGCTGCTTGATCAAAATCCTCAATCTATCTGAAAATAACTTTTCCTCGTGAAAGGCAATGACAACTCACATGCAGAGATGTATGAATGTGTTTCGTTCCACGGTCTCCTTTCCAAAATATCTGCTATTTAGAGACCCTCTCAACTGCAATTAGTCACTAATTCTCTCCACTAAAATGCACAAAGGGCTCAAAAATCATATACACAACAATGACCCCTGAAGTTTAGGACTAGCTAAAAGCCTCAGTTTAGCTTTAAACATACACCATCAATCAGGCAGTGCTGTATTATGTCAGGTAATGTGTCCCACAGCACCGGCAGTCCCCGTCTGTCCCCTGATAAAGCTGTCCACCCCCTGCAAACCTACAAGGCTTTGCTGACTCCACAGAGACAGGACAGGACTCACTGATTTTGTGGATTCCAGAGAGCCCGAGGACAGCGTGTCCCGGCTGCCGCGACTCTTGGAGCTGAGGTGGGGCGAGGAGGATGGCGAGTCGTCGATGTAGGGCATCATGTCATGGTGCCGCCTCTGCTCCTCGGCGCGGTCAGCATCGTACGCGTAGCCAGGCGGGGTCCCCCCAAATGGGGCATCTGCAAAACACACACACAAGGGTCTGCTCACCCTGCAGCTGGGCAGGGCACGGGCTGGGCAACAGGCACGGCCTCCCAGCTGCCGTGGTTAGTTATCAGTAAACCCAGAGTCAGTGATGGTTAAATAGAGATCAAGTAGAGGAGTAAATATAATTAAATTCACGTTGTCACCAGAAGTTCATTTCACTTATTCTAAGTCCTAAAAGGCAAAGTCCATTCTAGCATTAGTGGTCATTTACTTACAGCGCTTTCCCTCACATTTTCCTTCAAAAGCATTTGCATCAAAATACCAGTCTGGGTTTAGGAACATACTGGGTAACAGACCCTGGGTTTTCTGTTGATCAAGAGCAGATGATGCCCCTGCCAGTTTAGGAAAGATAGGTAATACATAGCTCAGGGGAGAACTGTAACTCTCTCCATACCTCTCAGCAACAAGAGGACTAGGAAAGAAAGGTCCTACATGTCAAGTGAACCAAGCTACTGCCAAAAATAAAATCCTAAAAGGTCCTTTTCTGTTGGCTGCCGCACCTCCTATTTTGAGCTTAACCCCTTAAACAAATAAACAAACCACCACACTGTTCCCTTCTATACATCCTGTCTCCCCTCCCCCAAAAAACCCTAAAACAACACATCCAAAACACAAGCAGAAAAGGATGGTGGTATGAAGAGCCAAGTTAACCATTACTGCATGAGACATCAACGAACTTCTGCAGGAAAAATGAGAGCAAAACTGGTTATGGCATCTGTAGTTGCTGCGTACAGAGACTGCTCCTGCAAAAATCTCTAACAAGAACACACACTGAGCAGCTCCTTCCGCCATAAGCTAAAAGGCTTTTCACCTCTCTGCAAAGAAATATACACAGAGGACCCAAATTTGGTGTCTCTACAGTGCCACCGCACAGTTTCTACAGCCTGTGAAGCACTTTCACCTGCCAATGCCCAGAAGTGTCCTGCCTGTGACAGTAACAGCCATGCACGGGCCACTGCCCACAAAATGGTAGAGTTGTTCCTCCTCTTTCACCTGCAAGTCACAGAATGCCACTCTTCTCCCCAAACTGAAGAATAACCCCAAGGAGATAAGCTAGATCTGCCTTTACAGTAGCCAGTGAGCCTTATGGAAGACAAAGCCATCAAAAGAGAAAAAATAGTTACACTTGAACAAAAGTAGAACCAATTTCTTACTTGTTTTCACAAATATCCAGGTTCTGTGAAAATAATAAGCAGCTGCTGCCAAGCATACTAATAATCCTGTTATACATCACTAAGGCAGGGTGGAGGAGTAACATTTTAAAGCCCACTTTCCTCCCTCACAGTAAACTCAGTTAAAGCATGACTCATTTCAGTAAAAGATGTGAACTTTATGTGGAACAGAATAGAACTTGATCTATGTGGCTTTTTCAGGAGGGAAAGCTGGTGTGGGGAATTTACACAAACAATATACTGAAAACCCAACAATAAACTCACTGTAGATGTGAGCCTCTGTCTCAGCTTGGACCAAATGCCACCCAGCTAAGTAACAGCCTGATACAAAACCTTAGGGCAGCTGAAAGACTGTGGCAATATTATTTTCACGAACTCAGTGAGTTTTACGTCACCCACCTGCTCGAGTTACTACCTTGTGCTCAAGCTCTCAGAGTTCCTCAAAAGACATGTTAGATTGTGCATAATCACAGGAATGAAGGGCAGAGGGAAGGTAGTATCTGTTCTCTGGAAGGAGCTTTGGTCTAGATGTTAGAGGTTTCCAGGGACCACAACCATTTAGAAAAACACCATAGAAGTTGATTTGCTAAACAGCAGCTAGGATAGGAGTTACTGAAAAAAAGAACCTTCTAACCCAAGAAACCTGTGATATATTACTGCCAACTGAACACTGGCATTATCCAAGGAGGAACATCAGTACTGGGCACTTATTCTGGCCCCAAGGAAGAGTTCCTTTTTCCTGCAGAAGTTTCTTCAAACTATTCTTATCCAAACCAATTTCTCCACATTCATGCAGTAACAAGACCAAGTTGCTGTGCAGAAATTAAGGCAGGAATATTTTTTTCACTCCCAGTGCTCACTCTCAGAATGAACAGTTTGCTCCACTTTGGGTAGTGGGGGAGTAAATGCAGACTAAAATACATTAGTAGAAAGGCTTGCAGTGAATAACAGTATTTCCACTTTCCTCACTTTCTCCAGCTAAAAAGCAGCTTCACACTTCTACCTCCAATAACGTGTTCTGTCTCCTACTGCACAGAAAAACCTTTACCTGAAACTGGAGGAAATGACAGGTGGAGGATCAGCTTTGCAACAAGATTCAGTCTACCTTTGAATCATTTTGTTTCCCTAGCCATAAAAAAAGAAAATAAGACATCTCAACAAGGAATGAATCTATCAGTGTCACAGACTGCTATGAGATCTGTTCATAAAGCTCCACACAGAATTTGAAACTTTATTTCCATATCCTCCAGGGATTCTTCACACATTAAAAAGCTTAGAAGCAGTTGTAATCCCTCTTCTTTCTATTATTGCTGAATACAGCACTGAAATCCACCTATGGAGATTTTAATTATCTCAAAGGCAGAAAGACCTTCTTGCTTTTATTCTGCCATTTTTTTCCAAGAGAAGCGAAGTACTGCCATAGCCAAATACACTATGCAAGCCCGAACACCAGGAACAGAGGTAGCCTTGTATCTCTGTGATTAAAGAGCCCGCTGTTGCCAGGGAAACTGGGTTATTCAGATCTTCTCAGCCCAGCACAATGCTCACAGGCTGTTCAGCCTCCACCTGGGAGCAAATGGACCACAGCAAAGAGATCAGAGCCAGGAGCTCACCTGCTCTGACACTTCCAGCTGCTCTAGGCACTGCCATGCTCGATGGCAAGTGGAGACAGCAGATGGGCTCAAGCAAGAGCACTTGGTTTCTTAGCCAGTGCCTCTGTTAAGGGGAGCATTAAGAGGGTTCTTATTCTCATGTTAGGGCCAGCCAGTCTCAGACTTACTATCAATAACTGAGCCATCAAGGCCAGAGGAAGATGAACCACAGCAATAACAGACAACTGCTGACAAGAAAAAGGGCAGGCAACAAGGACAACAGGCTCCGATGGGCTCTCTCTGGTGTGCTGAGAGAGCACCAGAGAGAGACACCAAGGACACAGCTAAACGAGGGTTCTGCTTCTCATCTCACCACCAGGCACATCCCTTTCTCCTCCTGTCTGGGTAACCTGAAAAAGATCTCATCCCATAGAGAAGAGCACCAGCTGTGACTTACAGAAATGAGCCCTCTCAGCACACAAGAGGAACTATTTATACCCCTGGCCCTCTGACGTTCTCTTACAGTACCACTCTCCTGCACCAGCACAACGGGCAGGTGAGCCACATGGGGCTACAAAGGCTCATCATTAATTCACACATTCTGCAAATAAACTCTCAAGCATTTACTTCTACCTTTGGTTCTGACAGAAACAGACTGGCCTTGCTTTGCTTCAGCTTATATGAGTCTGTTCTAGCATTTTCCTCCTCAGTTACTGCTTCCATCCTCTCATCTTCTTTCTCATCTCTATTCAATTTTCATTTTCTCAAATGTAATATTCCTTTTCTCTACAATCTTGTGCCTCCCCTCTTCTAAACTGCTTCCCTCCTTCACTGCTTCATATTTCACCTGGCTGGGGGGTAAGGAAGAATATAACAAATTTACAGTTACAAATTTACTGGCACTCAGAGCACAGCAACACTGCTCCCTTGTCCTGTTGCCTACACCCTTCCTGCTGGGTGCCACATTCATTCTTTGGAAATATGAAATCATAGACCTAATGTGAAAGCAGGAAGGGTAAAAGAAATTAACTTCTAAGTAAAAAGAAAGATTATCTGCATCTAATCCATGGCCACACAATGGTTCAAATGCACGTGTCATACTTTCACAGCAGCACAACATCCAGAGCTGCTTGAGAGGCTTAACAGCAGCATGCAGAGAAGATTCCAAGCGAGCTGTGCTCCAGCTAATCCCGCTAAAAGAGCAGTGAAGCCACAGCAGCTCAGACCTGCCTGCCTAAGTAAATACCTAGAATCCTGGAGGGGGAAGGGAGCTATACATCCTGCCAAAGCCCCACATCACTGTGGCTTCTTTGTGAATGGTACCCAGGCTAGCACAAGTTTGTAATGTCTACACTCACTCCAAAAACATCCCCACAGCTGCAAAGCAGAACAGAGCTAAGGCAGTTTGCACCCTTGTGTTTCTATGCCAGGGAATGTGTGAGGCCGTAGTCTGACAATGCACTGTCTTGGCAGCAATAGGGTTTTAGGTTTCCCCCACCAAGCCATAAACCATGGCCCTTTCCCCTCTTACCCTTTAGTTCTGCAACCCCACAGATGCCTGTGGTCCAGATAAAGAACTCAGCCAGCTCAAAGAAAAATATCTTTGATGCTTCCCTTCTAAGCTGGATCAGCTCTCTGATCTAGTTCATGGCTCAGAAATCCAAACTGGAAGGATACACACACGGTAGATCAGGGGTGGGTACACTTAAAAGCTTCTACTGCCATTAAAGAATATACTAGCAAAACACTGCTTCATTTTCCTTTAGGCTGAAGCTTAGTCAATTCTCGGGATTTACATGTGGCTGCTTTAGGGATAAATTACCGGAATGCAACACCGCTTCTATTTTTATTTTTCCTTTGTAACCTTTAAGTTACTAATGTGCTTTCCAACCTTAGCTCCAGCTTTTACATATCACAGTTTACTTGGTGATAAACAATTCAGAAAGATGTCATTTTATTTCTTAGTGCTGGCCAGGCTACTTGAGAAGGATCGGGGATTCAGGCCCAGTGCTGAGCAAATGTAGAAGTGCATCAGTGTGGATGGGCTGTGAATGCAGTTGCCTGGGGAATACAGCACCATTCTCTAAAAGATTTAATAACTAAGCTATGAAAAGCTAAACATCTTACTTATTTCCTTGACATATCCTGAATCATGATCTCCAAACCCAGGAAATAGTACACTCAATATGTACCCTTTCACAAAAAACTGAGATCCACGAATTATAATTATGGTGTTAAACTATACCAGGAGCCTGTCTCCCAGGCCACAAAGATCATATATCAAAAGAAAAAGAACAGATATGTTTGCCATGTCAAATCCCTACAGCTTTATTTTTCTCAGATGTATGAAGAAAAGGCTAGGCTAGGATGCTAAACAGATTTGAAAACAGTTGTCTTCATCCTCTCTATCCCTTCTCTATGTAAAGACAGCACACCTACATGTAAGGATGTTTAGTGAACCCTGAAGCCCCCACTCAAGGACAAAACCAGTTCATTTAGCAACAAAAAGTCCCATTAATTTATAAACTCATTCTTTAGTATGAGATGAAAACAAAGACAAAAAGCATCACAAGTTAGCTCCAAGCCTGCCTATGGCCTTAGACCATACTTCTCCCTTAGATACATGAACCAAAGCCAACTATAAGTGCTGACAGACTCCTACCAGGCACCCCCTCACTGGCCATAAAAAATGTACAGAGGATGATTCCACACACTCTTGAACGAGCTGACTGGGAGCATGGGCTGCAGAAGCAGAACTGCAGTGAAACACGTAACACAGCTCACCCTCAGGAAACACCCATCAGCTCAAACCCAGAGTGAAACAAGCCATTTCACACAGGCTGCACTGTCCCTTCTGCAGGAGACATGAAACCCCCTCCAGGGAACAGAACAAAAGGTAAACAGCACCTCAGGAAGGGAGATTTCTATATACATTGCTGGATACTAGAATGACAACTGCAGCTTATGCAGCATGCAAAAAAGGAGTTTATGAATCCAAAATTTCAGCAGATTTTCCCACAGTCACCAATATCCATTTCAGGTTTGCATCCTATGCTCTCCCATTCCTGTAAGTAATCTCTCAATCGTGTGGACTGTCTGCAGAAACAAGACCTGTCACATGTAAATTTTACACAATGCTTTGATGTCTGCTAAGGAAGGGTAAAGCCCTCACATGGGAGTCAAGTGTGTGTGTGCACGTACAGATTGAGAACTGCATCTTAGTTTTGAGATGGAAGGAGGAGAAAGCAATGTACCTCGCATATGGAAGCAGCAAGACAGCTGGTGGTTCTCTCCACCCTCCCTCCCCTGGGGGATCCCAGGCCATGGATGTTAACCAGCCTCCAAGAAACTTCTGCCTCTACCACAGATGAGCTTTATCCCCACGGCAGACAGCGCCCTTAAGTCTTTAGGAGATGAATTAACTACAGTCCACTTTTAATCTTTTAGGTGTGTCAAACCCAGATCATTAAACATCTGAAAAAGAAGATCAGAGTTCTTTAATCTGCCCATATATTCCATGAAGAGTTCATGCAGAGACTAGAGGACAGGTCTGATCTGTTTGTAGCAGTCTGTTACTGAGACACGTTGCATTTGCTCTCATTGGTGTATTTGTGGGGACAGATTAAACATCCACGCAGATCTAATGCCCATGCAGAAGAGGTTCCATGATCCAGCCATAATGTGAAAGCTGGAACTACTGAGGCCATTCTCTACCTCAGGGAAACCTAAGGCATCCTCCCACAGGACAGAAGGAGCTGCTCACTACAGCTACTAAGAGTCATTAGAAAAATTCAGGAAGCTAACCTGATTATCCAGCAGAGTCCAGACAAGACTGTTCTGTGGCATGCAAATTCCAAGGATCTCCCTTCTGCCAGCACAACTTCCCTGCTGCTCATCTTTACTCCTGACAACTCCAGTCAGCAGCCCCGGAGTGCTGCACACTGAGGAATCACACACACCTCACACCCAGCCAGGCCTGCACAAAGTGCATGGCACAGCAGTCAGCAAGGCCAGAGTAGCGGAGGTGTGAATCCCCATCTCTCCAAGACATCTGACACTTTGAGCAGTTTCAATCCAACTGAAATACTGGGAGGGAAGCACAACCATTGCACACCACAAACCAGACAGGGGAGTCCAACCAATAACAACAGCTGTGATAAGGAGGAGAACAGGTTACATGTTTAGAAGATGTGGCCTTTCAAATACAGGGTGTCTCCACAGCCATTTGTAAATTTTAGGATATACTACAAGCAGTAGGGTGTGACTAACATTAGGAGACAAAGTTACACCCATTGTCACTGCAGAAGGCAAGTGTCTCTGTGTCACATGTCTCTGTGACAGCTGACAGTGCCTATGTCCTAGTGGTTGCTGCACATCCTCTCAGGCACTTACAAGGTTTAATCACCCCCACTTAGAGCCCTAAACAGCAAACACACACATACATGAACGAGGTGGAGGTGTGCTCCCAGCATGACTGGCTGCAAATATCCTGCCAACAGGTAAAGACGGAGAAATTTGGTCAAGCCTGAATTACACAGGTACTACCCATTCAAGGAAGAGTGTGAGAATACTCACAGGCAGGCCAGGGCCCAAAGCAGTGAAACTCCTGTTACCTTTTTTTTCTTTTTTCACTGTTTCTCCTAACTGTTTACCACTGAGTGATAATGGCACACCATTACACTCCATAACATGGATGAATACCTCAGATTCCTGCCTTAGAGAGAGCAGAAGCTGAATCTTTTTCCTTATAGCATCTATGTCTAGATTCCTCTCCTGTTCTGTGTTTTCTCAGGCAAGTTGAAAAGGTTTCCATATTCAGTTCATATTGGCAGTCAGGCCACTGGATGTCCGTGGCAAACAAAACCCCAAAGCAAACTGGAACACCTTTGCAGTTTGCTTTTCCACTCCTTACTCAGGACTGTGCACCAAGTTAAGCTGTCCTCATTTACTGCAAGTCTAACAGGCAGAAAGCAAATTTTAGGCCTAGTTGTTCACACATAGAGACTTTTCAGCACAAAGATACATGGACAGGCAGGTACATTCAGAAGTTCATGTGGCTTTGTGCCAAAGGCACCAGGAGCTTTAGCATTGACTAGATCAGAGGTGCAAACTGACTGAAACAGAGAAAAAGTTTTCATGAAAAATAAGGTAAAAAACACCAAGAGCAAAACCAAACAAGTAAACCACAAGAACCATGTACAGCTGTAAGGAGAAGAACCTGCAAGTCAAACTATCTCCCAGCAAAAGCAGGGCCTGCATTATGAGGACTGAAGTTTTACAATTCAAGCAGTTCTCCCTGTGTATGTTCCTGTCCATGTCCCCTCCACTGTCCCCTAAATCACGTTTGCAGGGACCATGGCAAACCACAGCAGGAGCTGGCTAAGCTAAAAATAACAGGAAAGAGTGTTATTTTATAACCCAGAGCAGTTCCTATTCCATTTCACTGATCCTCTCCACAAAATGCAGCAGCATAACAGCACAGAGGTGGGATGCAGCAAATGTGACTGTTCAGGTCAGCACTACTGCTGCGCTCAAACTACAGCCTTCATTTAGGTTCTAAAAAAAAACAACCCAGCAACAAAGCCCAAGTAGAAACTGCATGTACTGACTGCATTGGGAGGGCTGCTTCTCTCATACCCGGTTGTTGCTCTGTCATCTGCCAGGTGAATGGAAGAAAATTCCAACCATGATCAGTATACTATTTACTATTTTGCTCTGCACAGTTGTCTCAGAGTTTTGCAGACACTTCAAACAACATTCGGCTACAGGAATGTCCAGAGAAGTAGATTATAAAATTAATTGAAACAAAATGGAGCAATTGTCACCCTGTGATCTCTTAAAACCCCTCCCCATTTATATATACCTTTTCCTGTATTTAACTAGAGCAGACCAACAGTCCTGGCATGTGGAGAGGAAAGGGCCTGTTGAAACAAGAGTTTAACTGAACTGACAGTTCTGTGAGAAGGGAAGGGAGGGTCAGCCCTAGGCAGTGTGGGGTATTAAAGTCTATTTTAAAAACCAGTAAAATGTCTGGTAAGAACGCTGTTCTGTTTCTAGATCTTCAACCTCTTTTAAGATGAGTTGCCTTGGCTTTATTTTTTTTGCAATATTGTCCTAGTGCAGCTGGGACACTAAGAAGCCAATAAAGGTAGTTGCCCTCTTCCTGTTTACACTGTAAATCTACCCATTGACATCTTACTTGTAACACTGTGAAAAATAAGCTATTGATTTACTATCTTGGCCTACAAAAGCAACCCAAACTAAATGCCTTGCTAGGCAGATGGTTCTGCCTACACCACTGACAACCCTTTCTGAACACAGCTGCTGCCCAAGCTCAGTGTCTTCCTGTCATCTGGCTGGAGAAGAAAAAACACTTTTGTGTCATTCATAATCATGGCAAGATACTTAGAGGAACTTCTTTTAGTAAAGATGCTGAAAGTAGAACACAGCTTCCTACCAGCATTAATAAACACCATCTACTGCCTATCTCTTTCCCCTTGAAACTACTAGTTTAAGATGAAGGTGTCACACGTCAAGGTCTGTTCTGAGTTAATAAGTTCTCAGCTGACAGACCACACCACCTTTTTCACAAACTGTGTGCTTCTGTGCAGAACCTGCTTTTAGAAGTGGAAGCCCTCCTCTAAATATTAAGAATGAATTTAGAAAAACATGATTCAAGAACAAGCAACAGAGTGGTGCCAGAGTTCTCTGAGAAGCTAAAAAGCAGATGAGAGGAAAGACCTCTCAGTCTGAGCTCATGGTGTACTTCATCAGACACCAACAATGCCGGTTTACACTTCAGCATCATTGACTGATTCACTGCTGTTCAGATTTTATTAAAACATGGGATAAGAGGGAGCTTATTTTGGTAACACAGATGTGTTACACCACCACTTCATTAAGCCCTGCCATCCCACAGCATGAATGAGCCAATAAGTGATTTTGAAGCCATGCCAAGGGGAAGCACTAAAATGCCAATGAATTTCAGCCAAAGGAAAACAGGACCACGGCAGTCCCAACTAAGACAAAACAACCTGTGTAGATGATGGTATCCCCCAAGAGCTTTGCTCTGTACCCAGACTTGAACATACAAAGCAGAGCTCCTGCTCAGACAGCAGCTCCCAAAGCAGACTGAGTGTTCTCATGCCCAGCAAGTCACAAAGCAGTTTCACTCAGTAACTTTGCACCAAGGCCAAGAAACGAGCTCTTGCAGCTCCCCAGTATTTTGAGGGGAACTGTGGACATGCAGGGACACACAGAGCCCGGCAGGATCAGAACCTGGCTGCCTGCACAGACACACACACACACATATTCTTCAAGGGCACCCAGAAGCTGCAATTCAGCTCAGCTGGTGCAGGAGAGGGCAAAGCAGAAGGACTTACCTGTGAGAATAGCTCTGTCCGCTGCAGGCCCCAGAGCAGCCTCTGCAGTATTACTGTACTGCAGATGATGGAACTAAGAATTGCCCACAGCGAGGACTCATCCCCCAGCAAGTCACAAAATAAACACAGTTTCAGGGGAGTGTGTCTCCACACCCCACATCCCTGCACAAGACCTCTTTCCCTTGAGGTGAAAAATGCTCGTTAAGGAAACACTCTGGACACAGAGTTAAAAAACACAGACTATATACACCAAGTATCTGTACATAAACATACACACACATATATATCCATATACACCCCACAGGACAAGACTGATCAGTTGTCCCAGCTATCTGGGAGCAGGATTTGGTCTGTCAAAATACAGGCTGAACCCAAGCAATCCACAGCAGATTCCTACTGAGCAGTCTGCACAGCAGGATAAGATTTTAAAAGATTAAGCAGTACAGCATGGACAGTCACATACAGAGCAGACACAGCCAATGATGATGGCTTGCTGCTGTTAACACTTTCATTTCCAAATTCCACTGCTTAATAAAAACAGGTGAAGAGTCTAAGCAGCTATTCCAGAGCATAACAGAGGCCAGAAGCCGAGAATTCTCATAGGAGCTAGTTTACAGTAAGAAAACTTTAAAACCAATACAGCAGCAAAAGAAACGCTTTCTCCATATGGTTTTGGAATTACTTTCTCCTTTTACTTCCAGTGGCACACCCCTCCCAAAAGAGCCAGACAACTATCCTTCAAGCTGAAGCACTGAAATTCCAGAAGGAGTGATAATCACAGTGGTCTGACACTGGCACTTAAGGTCTGCTTCTGATTTCAAGCCTGAAAAAAAAAATCAATTATTTACCAGAATTATGACCTACTTAGCAGATAATAGCCTGGGATCTCCTCCCTCCCCCCTTTACAAGCAACATTTTTCTAGAGAACAAAGCACTAAAAAGGAAAGTATGTGGGAGTAGCAGGAACAGGGGCCGTTTTCAAGAGCTCTTAAGCCCCAACGCACCCACATCACTGTTCTGGGCATCTCCCAGTGGGCAGCTGATGATAGGAACCAGCTCCCCTTGTGCCAGGGACCCCTGAGCCTTTTGCTTTGGCTGAGTGCTGCAGTGAGCAGTAAGCTGGCCTGGCTGCGGGTCACTGGCACCACACCAGTGGCTGTGGAAACCCTGGCTATGACATGTTCCACATGAACTGACACTGAAATCAGTATTTTGAGAGGAGAACGGTTCTACAGACCCAGGAACACAAGAAGCTCTATGGAGGGCAACCTATAACCATGAAGAGAAAAAATTCAAATATTTGAGACAAGATCCCAAATCTTCAAGACAGTGAGCTTCCAAAAGCCCTTTATGTCAGGCAAGAGGTAACAGAACTTTGTGCCAAAATGCATTACCAGTACACATATGGTCTTGGCACCTTAACCAGACACCTTAGAAAGAATGCAGACCTAAATGATTCTTTGGCCTCATTCAATTCAAGTTAACAGAGGTGGGGGTATAAAAACTCACAGCAATTTGTATTGCAGTGGAAGGTACTTAAACCCCACCTACCCCAAGGAACTGATTTAGAAAATATGTCAACCTAAACTCCTTATATAGTCCACAGGCATGTCCAGAAGCAAACAAAAATCTTAGATGGGATAAACTGCTTACTGGAAGGGGATCAATCACTTGTCAACACAAGAAATCTTCACAGTTATGCTCCCCCTGTCAGAGAGAGAGGATCCAGGCCATGGTTTCTGATTTGACTGGACCATTCTGAAAGGGAAAAAGATTAGCCAGGCCCAGACACTTGCTCTGAACTAAGTAAATTGTATGTACAGCTGATCTTTGTGCCAGTAAGGGAGCACACACCCAGAAGGATGGCTGCACTCCTCCAAGCAGCACAGCTGCCTCGAATCTTCATTTCTTTTACAGGAAATGTATTTTTTTATTTTCATCTCTTGCCTTTCAAATCGTGTTTGCAGACAGTCAAATATTTTGAGTGAAAACTTCAGAGAAAAACCTAACCATCTTTAAATGGAATACGTACAACCAGAAGCAAGTAAAACACAACAGGGGGAAAATAAAAGGAACACTTGTACATCAGCACTATATTTAGATACTGCTTTACTGGGACATTTACAGAAACTTGGAAGACGTGTTGTGTTGATGCTTGGTCTAGCCCTAAAAAGCTTCAAGCAATTTGCCACAGCCCTGAAATAGAAATTCTGACGTTTCAGACTGCAAGCTGCACAGAGCAGATACTGTTCAACAGCACAGTAACTGTTTTCTACAAAACCTCTGCATGCTGCTACATTTCCTGCATTAATGCTTCCTTTAATTTTCAGCAGCAATTTTAAACAACAACTACACTGTCTGACAGACTCACACACTTTGATAGGTTTGAAATACTGAAGAAGTAATAGGTTAAGACAAGATCCCTGTCAATATTACTACAGCAGAAAGACAGAAACACTACTTCTAAGTTGCTATATGGGACTAGCCAGCCAATTATTTCACATAAAGAGGAAAGTCTAATCCTGCCCCAAGACCAGGGTTTGACAGACAGTCCCCAAAAAAATAAACCTTAACCTGGGATTTGTTTTACTTCCTCAGAGTGGGGCATGCCCCAGTCCAGATTTTATATAGCTCATAAAATGCACCCACCCAGCACAGTAGGCACATATTTTATTACAAAAGCTGTATGTGGCAATGGAAATCCTGTTCAGGACATCACTACCATAAAACAACAATCACCACCTTCAAGAGGCTCCTTTTCTGTCCCAAATATTAACTTCTCCTTCTAAAAACAAAAACATTAAAAATAAAAAAGAAGGATCTTGGGAAGGTAAGTTAAAATGGGGAATTTCTGGGACCACACTGGTACCTCACAAGCCCAAGTAACTCATGAAAATAAGACTTAGACTCAAGCTATCTGAGCAAATTTTAGTCTAGATCCTTGGCCAAGAAGCTTTCAATCAAATAAGTGTAGACCATAAAAACAGCAGGTGTTAAAGATGCCACAGAGAATGACATCAAGTTGTAATGGAAGAAACATAGTTCACGCAAAAGAGATGACAAATATCCTCAGGCACTTTCTTCCTGTTAATAATCACAACCGTTTAAGTTGTTAGTTTCACATCAGCAACCCAGGGCTTGGGGACCATGAGTGGCTACACACAGCAGGAGCTGCAGGAAGTGAAACAAGCCTCTATGTCTCTTATATCCTAAAATAAAAATAGGCTGGACCTCAGTACTTTTAAGGGAAAGCTGTTTTCTAACAGCAGCCTGGTAGAGATGAAAGATGACGGAATAGCCTCACGTTTGTTTAGGGGTTTGTTTTTAACAGATGGGAATGAGGAGAAGAGAAACAAAACAAGCATAACTCAATTTGCATATTACTTCTGAATGTAACAGCTCAGAACAAAATGTAAAGTTTCATAATCACCTGCACTGCTGATCCATGTGTATTAATTAATCTAAACACAAAGTTTTCATGAAGCTGAAGGCTGAACTCAGCAAGCAAGGTGAGGACTTCCCAGGTGAAGCCGGTGTACCCTTGTGCCCACCCATTACATCTCAAAGGTTAAAGTACTCAATCCTCAGTTGTATGTCAAGCAGATGGAGTCTCTTGCCTTTGGTTACTATGTCCCTCTTCAGCAGGAGCACAAGGACCCGCACTCTGTTAAACTCTGCTACAAGACACTCCTCCAGCACCTACGATCAGCACCTGCTGTTGACAAATGGGAAGGGAACAAGAAGAGGAAAACCAAAAAGCACAGCTGAGCCTTATCAAAGGGTGGCACTGCAATGGCCTGGACATCACATAAGCTGGATGTTAACCAAAGGACTTGGTTCCTTAGTCACTATCCCTGTTCTCTACTAGTCATTGCAGGACCTTCAACTGCCACGTCCCTCTTCCCCAAGCCTGGAGATTTAGTCTTGGACTAAACCTGAAGTTACCTTGAAGTCATGCTCTGCCTCAAAGAGGTACAAAGGGTCACGGGAGCAAAGGCAGTGAGAGTCTCAGGACCTGAAGTGCTCACGCAAGGGACTATTTTAACTGAGTACCACAAAGTATCCCTGCTGCTGTTCAGTCTTGGTTAGGAGGATTTGAGCCTAACATGTGATCCCTCCTGTCACAGCTGCCTCCCTCTCCCTGGGACAGATGAGCACTACCTGATAGGTCTAGCAGCCACTATTCCTTTTCTGTAACAGCTTCATGGAAACCAAGGTCCCCATGGGAGCTGGCAAAAACCCAAGGGTGAAATGTAAAATTTAGTAACAGTGGGATCTGCAGCACAACAGTCTCACAGCACACAGACTTTTCTAAAGGGATTACTGGCTATCAGCCACTCTCAGAGGGGGCTCTTTACATGAGGCTGGCCCTTGCCCTAGCACGAGGGATGGCACAGACACAACGTAACACAGCCACAACAACCCAGCTCTCTAGGGATGAACCCCCTTGGAGAATCAGGGCAATGCAGTTACTGCAGCAGGGGGCCTTGCCAAATGACAGCATTAACTCTATAGCTATCAACAGTGCACCTAATGGGGCTTAACCCCAGAGCAGCCCTTAAACACGGGAGCTTAGGCCCCACTCCCACACTCCAGGGCAGGCAAATGGCCCAGGTGGAACCTGTGCTTACCAGAGACCAGCAGGTGTTGGCATCCCAAGCACAGTCTCACAAGGACAAGAGAGATCAATCCTATTCTTCACCACGTGTGGTAAACTAGCAGCAGATACCACTGTCACATGGAAGCAATTCCATCCTGTAACTGGGAATGTGGAGAGGTGGGCACCAGCTGGCATTAAGGAGGCCTGTGCCTTCAAAAGGGTTTAAAATCCACTCCTCAGCTAAAACTTGGAATGGCCATATTGCAAAATGAGCTTCCCTCTGGATATACAACTTCTTATTCAAACCCAAACTCACCTTTCAGGCATATGAACAGTCCAGAATTAAAATATCCCTCTCGCCCAGTAACAGTATTTTCTCTCTAATCTGCCCTCTGGAGAGGACAAGTTTGCCTCTCCTCATTGCTTCTCTCTGAACAGAATGTAAAGCTTTTTCTTGTCTTCCAAAAAGCTGAGAGTCCTCTTGCTTAGCCCACAAGGTCTGCCAAAAAAATCAAGGCTGGAAAAGTTTTTGGATGTGAATATTCCTGTTTCTCTAACCTTGCTTTATGAAAATGCTGGGAAGAATGCTACACTCTATTGCTGCACAGAGGCCAGGAAACCTGGCTTGCAGCACAACAGGTTGCCCTATGCAGCTTGGTAAGAAACTTGGAAGAGGATAACTTTCTAACTAACTTTCACTGAAGATCCCACCTCCTTCAAATTCGGTTAATAATCTGCTTTTCCTACTGAATGCTGTCCACACAGAACTCCTAAGAATGCCAGTGTGGGTTGTGCACACAGCTCTCCACATCTGGAGGCCTCTAAGGAAAGGAAAGCCAAGGCCACAAAGCTTCAGGCACCACTCAATGAGCTCAGCTCTGTGGTTTAGTGCCCAGCCTCTAAACACCACATTCCCATTTTGAACCTACCAAAACCAGCTCAATTAACAGGCCCAAAAGCTGTGTAAAAAATACATATTATTTAAGGGAAGCAAGGAGGAGAAGACATGAATAGAAGCTTTCATGTCAGGAGTTACTCCCTATCTATTTGTTGGGTAATTTAAATCTCCCTCTCCACTGTCCATGGTTATTGAGTTTGATAAAAGGGAAGGAGGAAACCACCTTGGACAAGCCCCTTCTGCTTAGTTTCTTTAAATGGTAACAACAGCTCTAGTCAAACCTATTTCCCCATTCCCAGCACTAGTCTTTCCCTCTGTTCTCATGCCAGATACAAAGAGTATCATACCCAATGGCAACCAAAGCCAAAACCTCTTCCATTCTTTAAACAGCAGAGCCCGTGAGTGTGGTCCTACAGAGCAAGGCTCTCAATCAGTGATGGAAAGAGCTTGCACATGGAAAAACAAGTGGCATTTCTGGGGATGCCATTCCTTGCAAGAAATGGAGCACAGACATCCTGCAGTACTGTTCCGAAGAAATGGAAGAAGAGACTGAAGAAAAAGCTTGAAATAGAAGTTCAAAACCACTTGCTTCAAATGGAAGCACATCAAACAACTTTCTTCTGCACAAGCAAACAAATCCTAGCAATTTCTAAATGTTTCCTCAGTATTTCATTCAAAGGGTCAGGAATTCCTGGCTACACAGATTTTTACCCTGTTAAAGGAATTGAAACCTTTTTCTCCCTTACCTGGGGAACACATTTAATGTCAGCTGTGCAATAGATTATACATGCATGTAAGTTAATGCCTCGCCTGGCAGTAGTTAATAAATGATCCTGGTAACATCAGAATTATATCAAAATTCTACCACAAAGGATAAAACTAATTTACAGGGAAACAGCTTTGTGCTGAGCTAGAGCTGCAAATCAGGAGGACTAAAGCCCCATTTAGGTACACTTCTGTCTGCAAGGCTAGGAACAAAATTTTCAGCTGAAGAGGCATAGAAGGTTAGAAGAGCTGGTGACAAACAGAGAATTCAATCCAAAAAGACCGGATGGCAAAGAGAAGGTGGATTCTCTGAGAATGACAGCTGGAGAAAAGAAGTCCTGGCATGCAGGAAATCCAAGGCAGAAAGCACTTTCCACGCCTCCAGGACTGCTGGAAATTAGAAGTATTCCAGTAACTTAAATTCAATTGCTTATAACATCACAGCTCTCTGAGTGCAGACTGCTCTGGAAACTGGAAACAAATATCCCTATTTCCAGTATCACCCGGGCAGTTCATTTTTCATGAGACTGGCACCATGAACTTGCACTTCTCTGGATCTTGTAGATGTACAAAGCCTGACAAAAAAAAAAAAAAAGTCAGTGATTCACAGCAATCACTGGAGAAGTGTCTAGGAAACTTCTGCAAGGTATGACAGTACTACTTACTTAGTAACTTATGGTTACTAAGACAATACATGACAAAATCCTGCTGTATACCAAAACCCTTTGTGTCTAACCATCTGGGACAGCAATTCCTTTCACGTACTAGGGAAAAGTCACGGCATTTTAGAAATGTGGTTTTTCAAACAACACCCCAAGTTTTTCCATTGTTTTTTAACTTTCTAAAATGTATAGATGTGCTAAATTTGTTATTTTATTCATTACTATCAGGACATATTACAGAAAGACAACAACTGAGATCAGGGTCTTTTGTTCTGCAGGTGAACAGTTCGGCTCTAGGAAGAGCCAGATTAGCATCCAGCAATGCCTTGATGTTCTCCATTTTTAAACTGAGATAATATCTACCTATACTCAGAATTGTAAAGTAAAAGCTAGAAAAATAAGCATATTTGCAGTTTTTTGGGAAAAAGTCACTTACTACAGGTAACTAACTCTTCTTAGGCTACTCACTTGCACTTTTCATAGCAGGGAGGGTTTGGTAAGCGAATTAGGATAACCTATAAAGGCCGAATTATTCAATTGCAAAGAAGAGAAATTCCAAAGCATCACTCAGGAACAGCTTTCTGAGACAAGGAAAACTAGACAGCTTTAAGTTACTATAGAAACAAGCAACACACACTGCCATACACAACAGAAGAATTTCAGAATTACATAAATCCAAGACCCCCAAAATCTTGCATATATCCCTCTCATCACCAAGCCACAAGGCACTATTTTGCAATCAAACTCTTCTGGATGTGGTACTTTACTCCTCTTTTACCTTTTCTACTACCAATCCTTCAGTCAAAGGTTCTGCAAGGGCATGGAGAGAAATCTGCCTCAGTCTCAAATTCACTATGTTTACAGTTTTTACCCCTCCACACCCCCTTGGGCTGTGACTTGACAGATGCCAGTCCCAGCAGCTGGTCTTCAGACAAGCTTACACAGTAATTGACTTGACATGTTCTTGAACACTTATGCATTATTATTTTAAGAGCTTACAGGTAGGAAGGTCATTGTATAATTGCCTCCCACACAACCTGCAGTTCTCCTGAAATCATGCCCTGGAATACAACATCACATCTGCTGTCACAGTATCGACATGTGAGAAAGGTTAACAAAGACTGAGCCAGCTCCTGTACATATCCTGCACCATCCCTCTGCTCACACATGGAGTCTCTGCTCTTCCTTGAGCTGAAACCTGCTACGCATGCTTCTCCAGAATGAAACTTCAAAAAACAAATTAAAATAAATCTGTGGGATGCTGCTCTGACCTCCAGCACACATAACCAGATTCCTGGTGTAGCCCAAGCAGCGCTGCTCTGGGAGCTCTGTATCTGCAGTGGGAAGGCAGCTGGGCTTTGCCACACCTCAGCAGACCACAAATATAGCTTCAGCCACTTGACACCAACCCCAAATACTTGGTGCCTTTTTTTTTTTGTTTGTTTTCTCCAATCAATCATCCCCTTTAAGTCAAATTCTGGCTTTTCCTGTTGTTAGGAACAGGGATTCATTCCTTCAGCCTGGCTTCCTCTAGGACACATGGGGAGGAGAGATAAGCTCTCCCTTTCAGTCAGAGCTGACCACAGATAAGCTGAGGGGCTTTATTATTTTCCACCTGGCTCTACCAGCAGAACACAAGCAAGGATAATCTGAAAACCTGACAGGTTGAGGAGTAGAAGAAGCAAATGCTTCTTCAGCAAGTCTAAGCTTGCTAACAAGGTTTAAGCAACAAGGCACATTATTTTAGGCTCAGGAAGTAACCAAATCTTGTAATTCCACAGGAAAGAAAATTAGTTCTCCTCCCTAGGAAAACTGAGGGCAAATAGCTGATGTGCATAACCATTCTTTGGAGAGCAATACATACTGGCAAAGCTTTTCAAACCAGCCTTTAGCCACATTAACTCTCTTTAACACAAGGGAGTTTGAAGACCACAGTCTAACAGACAAGGAAGCTTTGCAGGGAGGCACAGGTAGCATCACTTAAAGAGCATCAAAGATATGACTGAGAAAAAAAGAAGAGGTGGGGGGGCATTTAAAATATACTGTAGTTCTAGTACTGCAACAAATGCCAGGAAATTCCCAAGTCCTGCCTTTTATTTTGTCCCAAAATACAATGGTATGATTTAAGAAGGGTGTGTGAAAACTTACTTAGTGCACCTGAACTGTGCATGCTGCTGCCCACAGGCAAAGAAAATGTACTCCAAACATCACGGCACTGTAAAGCCTAGACTTCTTACCACCTCAAGCTAAAATGTAACAGATGCACTTTTAATACCCCTATCACCCTGCCCATCTTTATAGATAAAGTTTGTCCCCTGGAATAAAAGAAGACAGCATTTGGAGAAATACAGAAGCAGATTAAGTGAATTCCTAAACCCATTCAACAACTGTGCTTCTCATTTATGCTCATGTGCTGCATTCTCCAATGGTTTTTAGTTGTTGCCACATTCCTAAAGACAGCTATCAGCATGGCAATTGCCATTACAAATCTGCAGTTCCATCTTTAGACTTAACATGAAATAAGGTCACAGCAACGAGATTCAAGAAAACAATGTACTATCTGTTTGATGTACTATCAAACATTTGGAAACTCTTAGTCAAACAGCTGAGACAATGATTCTGCACTCAAATAATGTGCTCTGTTCATCAAAACGCTGCCCAGGACTTTAAGTAGATTTTCTCTATGCTTCCACTTCCAAGCTAGTTTCTTCTGTTAACTCAAATCCTATGTGGATGCTTGTCAGCCCTGATCTTCAGCAGATAGTCTACACTTCAGAGGCATTTCTAAACTGAACTCCCAAGGTGATCCCTACACATAATGCACTGAAATATTTACTACTGTGGGCTCAAAAACTTCCAGGTCTCTCCCCTCAGAGACCATTTCTTCCCCAAGTGAAAAGTCTGAGATACCTGTGGGCCAGGACCAAGAAATATGAAAGAAATTGTTACCAGAAAAAGATTCTTATAATTAATTTGAGAAAGTTCTTTTCACTGAAGCTAGTGGGACTGTATCTCAGAACATTTTGTCAGAAGAAACACTAAAACGTCAAATATTACAGTGCTTTGAAGCATGTACTACTTAAGAGACAGAAAGTAATTTGCAAAATAATCCAAATTAGAACAACAAAACCACTCCTCCAGAAACATAAACACACAAAGCAAGATGTTCTCAGTATGTACAAGCAGGCACAGCTGAGATCTGCAGATCATTTGACCTATTGCAATTCTTTAAAATGTTTCTGTAAAAAAAAAAGCACTTAGATAAGCAAATCCAAATATTCTGTTTAATCAATGACTCCTAACAGTGTGCTACAACACTGCCTGTCAATTTTGAGAAAAAGATACAGCATTTTATTTAAAATAGAAAGAAGAAATACCCATAATTAAAACAAGCTGGAAAGTACCCCTCAGTGAGGAAAAGGAGTAACCCTGGGGCAATGACTAGGGCAAGTCATTGAAAAGGGGCTTAGATTTGACAAGTCACACAGTGAGCTCAGGGGCTGCACAAGCAGTACACTGTGCAGCACACACAGATAATGAAGACCACACTACATACACATCGACGGGTAACCTACACCATGCAATTAAATATTTAGGGAAATTAGGGCCTGCACAGAGCTCTGCAGCAGCCATTGCCTCCTTACACTGACTCTGGAAGAGAAGCTCCACATCAGCCTCTGCACAAACTCTGCCCTGAGAAAGGATAACTCCCACCTTTCATGGGTAGTTGTGGCAGAGCCGGGATGCTCCAGGTGACCAAACCACTCCACTCAAGGCTTGTACACTTAGCAAGTAGGAAAAAGTTTTGCAGTGCCAAAGACTTCCAGGGTCAGAGCTCTCATGCTGACTAAACAAACAAATTTACATTATATGCATACAGACAATACTGGATATCAAAACCTGGCATGTCAGTGAATGAGATTGTGTATTTTCTGACACAAGAGTTTCAAATGAACTGACACTTTATGCACCACATAAATGTGAGGAGAAAGGCCTTACTGCTGAACCATAAAATATTCTGCACATTGCAATACCGAAAATCCCCCAAAAGCCATTAACACTCTCTATAGGACTTTTAAAACATTTGATAATGAGTGCACCGCAATCCATGACATCAGAACCACATCTTTTATAGCACACGTGAAGGAATGTATCTGTCTTGCTATCAGAACATTATAAAACCAGATTTCCTAGGGAAGAAGCCCCTCAACTTTGCCCCTCAACAGTAGAGCAAGTGAGACCAGACTGCAACAGCTATCCAAAAGAACACAGATAAGGACATTATGCATGCATAAAAATGGTGTCAGTCGCCAACTTGTACATGCATTTATCTGCAATTATAGCTTATTACGGCTGCAGTCATAACACAGTTATTCAACAAATTCTGAAGACATCAGCCTCCTGGAGAGTATGAAGTAGTTTTTCACCACCAGCAGAACCAGCTGTCTGAGGATTACGGCAGTGATAAAAATCTCTTTCCCTCTGTATCACCTTACAGTGACAGCAAGGACATCAAAGGAAGGGACAATGAACAAGCCATGAATCTGGTTAAGTAGACACTGACAGAGCAGGAGTGCAGCAAAGAGATGGTTCTGAGAACAGTTACCCCAAAGGTAACATAGAGCAAAAAGGATGGATGCCAGTTCCAACGAAGAACCTGCCTGATGCCAGGCCAACGCATAGTCACAAATTACACATCACGACAGGAGAAAAACAGGCAATGTTATGTGCTTTATATGCTGCTTTTCTGACACATGGAAGTAAGAAATTAGTAGGTATTTCTGCAGTCTCAGTTCTGATCACAGCAAAACTGCATCCCCAGAGAGGAGGGGACACTAAAAGGCAGGAAGGAGCATCTCCTGGCAGAAGAGGACACAGCTTACCAATCCAGTTGGATAGCACTGTGGGAACATCACTCCACTGTACCAGCACAAGGAGTCTGGCCTCCTGCTCAGAGATAAATCATGACTTTGAAAGCTTCAGTAACAATTCATTTGATAAATTACCCTTGTCTCACACCAGTTTTCAGTTTCAGTAAAAAATCTGGCCTTGATTAAGACAGACTGGCAAAGAAATGATACAAAAACCAAAAGATACAGATTTTCCATTAAGCTGATCCATTAATTTTCATTCTTAAGTCCAGCTTTGCAGCTAAAAGAGGACACAGTCTCCCAAGGACAGTGTATCCCCCAATTAAATATCATCCAAAGGGAACATACTGATTCAGTTGTAACAATTTAGCATTAATCCATTGTGGAATCAGACTTCAATATATGATGTCATACTCTGTAGACCAATGTCTTTTGAGCAAGAAGGATTTCTGTTATGTTCACATGGACAAATCAACATGAGACAATGAACAGGATTGCAGAGTTGGTACTACAAGGCTTTTCTAAATCACGGAGTTTCACCCATACAATGCTTCAAATATGCCAGGCAGAGCTTTGAAAAACCTCCTTTATCAGGATTTCACAGGTGTATGTGACACATTTTAAGGTTACAGTACATTCCTGCATACTTCAGACTCATGCAGAAAAAAATACTCCCCCAAGCAAATGTATTGGCACTTTCTGACCAGTATTTCAGCAGTTAAAGAATTAGGAATGTAAAGTGGGCTGGCACTTGAACTCTAGGTGTGGTTACCACTAACCTGAAAGAAAGAAACAAGCCAATGCAAGAACCAGCTCATGTTTTGCCAGGGAGACAGAAACAAGACTAAACTAAACCTAGAAACTGTGGTAACAGATACTAAGTGTCATTTTGAGTGTCATTGCCTTCAGCAGTGCAAAAGTTACAGAATTGACTGCACCTCAGGAGAGCCAGACATTCTGTTCCTGTTGAGCATTAATTTCTTGCCAGAAGATGCATGGAGTTTATCAGTGAAAACAAACACAAAAAAAGACAATTTCAGTTTTGTTTCATCTTCACAGATTTCAATGACTGTCTATCCAAGCAGTAATTTTCTCAAGCTTTTTAAATCCAACTATATTCATGCAATAAGGTGACAGTTTTCTATTTAAAACACAAGCAGAAAATTCTCCATCACACTTTACACTGTCCTTAACTCACTCCTTTGTACCTGGAGATGGCACACTCTCAGCAATACCTAAACACAAAGACTACACAGAAAAAAGCTGTTATCAAGGATGAATACTCCTTCACCCCACCCTTCACACGAAGGACTCCTTTGTATCCCTGCCACAATCAAAAATAGTATTGTCTTCCATACTCCTCTCCACTTCTCACCATCCTCCACCTTCCCTATATAAACAAATATGGAAGGACAAAGTCTGCCTGTACACTTCAATTTACAACAGATTCCAAACTGATCCAAATGGCTGTTAATCAGAGCTGAACAGATACATGGATTTCTAGGGTACCTTTCTCAGGAATGGCTCAGAACTACCCTCACTAATCTCTTTAAAGGTGATGAATATTTACAAGTGACAGGGTACCACTGAGACAATGCAAAGAACTTTCAAAATGCAAATTTTGACTCCAAATTCCTCCCCTTAAGAGAGAAATAACCCTTGTTCCAGACCTGCACAGCAACCTTGACAAAAGTGCTTGTGCTCCAAAATCAATCCACAGTTCCTTCAACAAATTAATCTGTGTAGCTGGCAGAGGAAATCCCATCTTGCTACACTGGGCAGGAAAGGGCTGAAGATCCTTCAAAGCGTGTTTGTGGAGGATCCCTTTCTGTCACTCCCCATTGCAGCAGATAAAAATTCAGAAATTCCCACCAGTCCCCAAGGAAACAGTAGCAGAGTGTTCATCCCCCCGCCCAGCACCTGTAGCAGAGCACAAGTTTCTAAAGCACTGCTGAGCCATCAGCTGTCTCCCGAAGCCAGCAGACAGACAGCTTTTGTGCCTCCCTCCCCTGGCAGCTGCAGGGAGAGCTGTGGGGGCTGGGAGCAGGGTGTTCTCCCCAACACACCCAGGGGAGAGCATCAGCAAGCAGGACAAAAAAGGACTCAAGAAAACGGGGCAACGGAGCAAGCACACAGATGCCATGTATTGACATCCTCTCCTTCCTTCCAGCTTGAAGTTATTTATTCTGAGAGCTAATGTTTAATGTTGGGGAAATTCCAAGTCCACCTACGGCTGGAGAATTTAAAAAAGAAAATGTGAAGCACAATACAATCTTACCTGCCTGCAGCCTTTCTGGGAAAAGGAGTGAAGAGAAGCCTGTCTGACAAAGCACCTCAGTCACCCAGAGCTTCCATCAGCCAGGCTTCAGGAAGGTGACAAAGGACCAGAACAAACCCAAGTGGCTGTAAGCACTGGCATGCAGCTGGAGGGCCTCAGTCCTGCCCCAGAGCCAGCACCAGATGCCACCCCAGGGTGTGTGACAGCTCCCATACCACAGGCAACAGCTGGGTCACAACAAGTGGCAAGTGAAAAAGCCACAGAAGGGAAGCAGCAGCTGAACAGGTGACAGCTCTCAGCAGAACCCAGCTGGAGCCCAACACTGTGAGTTTGGAGGGTGGTGGCCACAGCAAGGGAATCTAACCAGCAGGAAAAGCTGCAGTTTTCCCTGGAGCCAAGTCCTCCAAGTTCAGGCCATAAAACATAAGATAAAAAGAAAAACTGGCAGAGAAACTATAGGAGGGACAATGGGAGAACCAATGAAACATGCCTGGGTAACATTCACCACACACGAAATGCGTGTTCCCTTTTAAAAATTCTTCTGTGCCTTCCTCCAGTCCTCAGTGTTCCTTCAGCTAAACAACTGCTATTCTGCTAAACTCAGGTAAGCAGTGATACTCAAACGTAGATACCTATCACATTCCTCTCAGGCCCATCCTGCAAATTTCAAGCTAAGCAGGGAGTTCCACTCCACAGCACAGCTCAGGTAATGAACATCAGCTCAGCTTTGACAGCACCTTCTGGTTTTTAATGCTGTCACAGCTGGTCTACCAGCTGTTTTCTGCATTCACTCTTGCAAACTTACGGGGCAGGCCAGGCAGCAGAAGTTTGAGCACTAAATTCTTGGATTAACGGGTTAGATGAGGCAAATGCATAAGCAGCAGCACTCTGAAGAAGTCAAGAATGGAAGCATAGCTGCAAAGAGGCTGGAGTGCAAGAGCCACACAAACAGTATTTCTCAAACTGTTTAAACATATACAAACATACAAGCAGTGGCTGAAACTACCTAAAAATATGCACAGGCATATTTCTCTAACACTGACTTAATTACGGTTAAATTAACACTACTATAGCTCCACACCCCATTAACAGAAGTCCTAAGAAAACAAGAAATAAACAGGCGAGTCATCCAACTTTATCACCTACTTTTCCTGCCCTTTATCAAGCCCAGACTCTGCAGCATCCAAGCTGCTGCCACATCCCATGCAACTATGGCCAAGAGCCTTCACCTGGCAGTTCCTGTTTGGAACCATTTTTTCCATTAACATGGGCTCCACTTGGAAACAAAAGGCTCAAAGGACTGATCCATGTAACTTATTTTCTCCCTCTAGCTATTACTGTAGTAGGAAATACTACAGAGCTGCTGGAGCTCCCTCATCCTTGCAGATTTAGGAAAAAAAAGGAAAGCTATGCCCAGCTTGCTTCAGGAAATGTATCGAAATCAAAGTTAACTAGAACACATGAGCACAGCCAAAGCTTGGCAGTGCCATTGGCTGTTCCTAATGAAGGCAGTTGCCACAGCGTGCATGTCAGGCACATCCACAGGCAGTTCTGATATGGATTTTGTCTCCCTTTGCAGTAAGTGACATTCAAAACTATTTACAAAGAAAATCCTCATCTTCATCTTCCACAAAAAGATGACAGAGGTGCAAAGAGGCAAAGCACATCCCCCTCAACAATCCCACTGTCTTCCACTGTCCTGTGCCATACCAAAGGGATCCTGCTCCCTTCAGGCTTTCTTGTACAACAGGAATCAACACAGTCAGAAAGAAAATTGCCTTTTACTGTCCCCAGTAAGGTGATCAGGAAACAGGAGCTGGGAAGGCTGGGCTGGGCTCTAGGAGAACCTTGTTTACCAGTTTAGGTTAAGTAGCTTCTCCACAAGCTACTCAGCACCTGCTATTCACGGAGGGTGTAAGAGTGGTCTAGAAATTCCCCTTTCTGCCTTCTTCACTTTCATTCAACCTCAAGAATTTCCCACTGAAGGCACTCCATCCAACACCCACCCAAAGCTATGGCATCAAAAAAGAACTGTAAGATAAACTACCTGAACTGGTAGGATGTCTCTACCTGGCATCTTTAACCAATTTTTGTGGAAATCTTGAGCCTTCAACTCCACCGACAGATTTTTGTTGTGCTCACCGTAACTCTGTCTATCCCTCAAACAGTAACTCTGCTGGGTGTGCAGTAAAGCTGTGACACTCCCACCCCCTTTTACATAGTAGAAACAAGAACCAGGGTCCAGAGACAGCCAAGTGAGAAAACCAGTCTGAGGCAAAACAGGTCCTGATGAGCAGCCCCTCACTGCTCTAAATGGCTCCCTCCCTATGCAGATACAACTCCCGAAGTCAGCTCTCCTCCACCCCACCTTCTTCTCTCAATGACTAAATGACAATACAGAAGTAAGGCTCGCCTCTCACAGCCAGAGAAAACTGAGGGCCTCTGCACCCTACAACGTGCGAATATAAATCACATCCCATCCAAACCTCACACTGTAGTCAAGACAAGTGGTTTCTAAACCTTCTTTTAAAATAGAAACAAAACCAAAGCAAACAATGAAAACAACACAAAGCAGACCACAGCTCCCCTGCTTTTGGGTCTTCCTCACCCTTCCAGGAGTTCAAAAAGACTCTCTGGTGACCTCAGAGAGTATCAGCTCCTTCTTGTTGATGAGCAAATAGCTGCTCTGTAGAGCTACCCTATGAAAGCAGGGGTTCCTTTATTTACAGTTTCTTTCCTCCTTTCCCACCAGTTATTTTTAAGGGATTATGTTTCCTGTTTTCACTGCTTTGCCTCCATTTGTCATTCAACAAGCCATTAAAGTAGGAGGGAAGTGCAGGGGAGCAGACCAACACAAAGCAAACCTTTAGGGTTCAGCAAGCAAGGGATTAAATGTCACCTCTTCCCCCCTCAGCCTCACCTCTGTCTTGCACACCCTCCATGACGTTATGTAAATATGGCTTATCCTCCAGCATATACCCAGATTCTGACAGCTTCGACACATTAGACATTTCAGGATGGATGAGATAAGCAACCTATTCATCCTGGTTTGTGACAGCTACTTACCCTCCCTCTGGCTGGTCCATTTTGGATCACGAGCAACTTGTTCTGGAAAACCCCTGCCTGTATCTTGGAGCTAGAAATGGTGCGACAGCAGTTTTTAGAGACAAAAGCAGAGCAATAGAACTCAGATACTATTTCTTGTTATGCTGTTGATCTGCAAACATTGTCTCCCTACCACCTCAGCACTGGATGTGCCATTTTCAGGGAACTGTAGTCAGAGAAAAAAGAAAACAAAAAAAACCAAAGCGTCTGGCAACAATTTAGAAGGATGCAATCCACGGAACTACTGTCCTTTCCTTAAGCCTTTGCTTACAAATGTGCTGGCAGCAGTCTCACAAACCCTCTTGATGAAGGTTGTACTGAGTAACTCAGATGCAGTGTAGTTCCTACAACTCTACTGCTCCTCAGCACAACTCTTCTGCAACTTGTAGGAGAAGTATGGTGGCCTCTGAGGACAAAAAATACAAAGCTATCAAAGGTTAAGGGCAACAGAACTGGCTTTGAGTAGATAAAGGGCAGTTTTACTGTTTTAACACCTTTTCAGATATCTCAAAACTCTTTGCTCTCTGTTTATTCATTCTTTACTACAGCCTGACTCCCATCCGTCACCTGATACTCAAACGCATGGGCTCTCTATGAAGGATAAAGAATAACTGCTGTAGCAGAAGCAGAGTCAGAAGCATCTCTGCCAAGTCCATTAGCCCCCTCCAAGAGCTCCCATGCTCCTATTCACATGATTCTATGGTTCCCCAAGGCTGCCGCTGTATTGCAACCTTCCCACCCTCCTCTCTCCCAGTCACACCGTGGGGCTGCCCCAAAGGTGACAGTGCATTGCACTAGAAGCAGATGATGGCCAAGGGATGGAGGGAAAGGAAAGATAAAAAGCAAAGTGTTGAGACAGGAACATAAAGACTCTGAAATAAAATTTGGTTTTAAGCCAGCTCAGGCTAAGCTGGTCTAATGATGGAGTGCAGTTTGTGCAGCAGCAAATCATACACAGAAAGAATCCTTACACACGTATCAGAGAGTAATTAAGGTTTAATTAGGCTCAGGATAGACAAATCAACACCAAAGAGGAAACTTATTACATATGAAACTGAATCATGCATGGCACATACACACCAGGGATACCAGAATGGTAAAGGGCACTGAGATGGGAGAAAAACACAACCCAAAACCGTCAAAAAGGAGAGAAATCAGCATCTGAGATGGCCACAGCCACTCCTGGAGAAGATACATTTCTGCTCCCAGGCAGAAGTAACCTTCACTTTATGGGACTGCAAAAATGAACATTTTTCAGCAGTGAAGAAAAAGGCAACTAAAATCATACCAAAGCATCAGGAGATCCTAAGCTCAATATCCGACAGCTCAGACTGCACAGCTGGGCAGAAGGGACAATAACACTGAAGACAAAAGCAATTTCCCAATGCACAAACCCGGCTGACCCTTTCATTGCATTAGGAAAGGCAGATATCCTACCAATACCAGCTAAAAAAGGATGTAGTCCTCTCTAGCAAAGTGTGCCACTGTGCAAGTGCATCACAACAATGCCTGTGCATCAGAGTGCACTGCTGCTGATAAAAGGCCATGCTGGGGAACACATGGTGCACATGCAGGAGGGCTTAGCTCAGCAGGGCTGCTCTCAAGAGAGTTAAGAAAGCTGTGTAGGTACTGCTCCTCTCAAACCATACATTCCCTGGGGCAGGCTATTTCTTTTTCCTTTGAACAGTGCCACCTTATTTCTTGATACTACTGTAAATAGACTCACCAAAGGAACTGGTTCAGGGAGCTGCTGATTCAGAGCATCAGCAACTTCACATTTTAAAGTTCTCCTCAAGAGGCAGAACAAGCAGAGCACACAATAAAGTAGTTTTGGAAAAAATAATAGGTACAAAGGGTATAAATAAGCAACCACACAGTGCAAACCTGGACAAAGCTGCTGCAAGGAAGATACTGAAAGTTTCTAGGCTTGCTAATATACCACAGATCACAAGACAGTTGCATTCTTGGCTGAGTATGCCAGCTTCTCTCACTGATCTTGCAAGAGAATGTTAATGAGACCTACCTGGAAGGCTTTAAAATTTAGGGGAGTACTGTTCTGGCAGGAACTTACTGGTTAGTAAGTCCATATGAAACACAAATTACCTTAGATGTAAATGCACCTTTCTAAGCAGTTAAAACACAAACAAAAAAAACTCCAAAGCAATCAAACAAAAACCCCAAACCAAACGTCAACCCAAAAAAACCCCAAGATACAGATCTGCCTTTGGAGAACTGCAAATAAGAAAAGCTGGTTAGTCTAGCAGTCAATCCTGTAGCACAGGAAAAATGGAATTTTTTCAATTCCTGTCTCCTCTATTGTTGCCAGCTAAAGACTTGGTTGATTTCTTAAGGAAACTCAGTGGGAGAATAGACCGGACTTCCCTGAAATATTCTCCTGCCACAAAATTTCTGTATTGCAAAGTACCATTCAATTAACAACAGTTATAGTCAAAAGAAGTGTCTCTTGCACTGTAATAAGTGAACAAAAGTCAGACCCCTGGATTCTACCGTGTCAAGAGCCATAGAAATTCTGGGAGAAAAAAACAAAGACAGAAGAGCTTCCCAGAAAGGAGCCTGGTAATGAGACACAAATTACTTTAGAGCTTCAGTTCATTTACACGCACTAGTAATTTAAAAATAGCTGTTTGGTTGGTTACATAAAAGAAGACGTGGTCACCAGTATGGTTCTTTATCATCCAAATACTGCAGCATAAACCAACAAAAAGGCAATAGATCTAACTAACTTTTCCCTTTAGGTCCTATCCACAGCAGGGCTCTACCAGAAACAGTGAAAAGAAAGGTTAAACCATATTTATCTAACCACCACAGGCAGAGATGAGCGGGGATAAAGCTGATTTAGCATTGATGTTACCACCTCACTTCATGGATGAGATGCATGTAGTAAGTTCTAGAACCAAAAACTAAAGTTCAGGGTCAAGATCCCAGACCTATCATCTGTAGATGATCTTGGACAAAAAAAACCCCTCAGTTTCTCTGGATGGACAGGGAACGTACCCACATTTCTGAAACATCTACACATCCCAAGAGCAAATAAGCCCATATCATTACAGCAGTGCAAGAGAATGTATGGAAAGAAACCCCCAGTTTTAATAGTGTGTATCCTTCCTCTTTCATGGAGAAGATCTTAGACTGAGTTTTCTCCTCCCCCACTCCCATGTCAGGAATAGGATCCTTATGTGCATTTTTTTAAGCCAACCTCCAATACAGCACACTGTAACATGACATGACAAGTTATCCTTTTAAAAGTAAATAACTGAACCTAATCACAAGTTTCACACAGACTTTCATATTATTAAAACTACATTTCAATATACTTAAAACAAAACCCAGGACTTTCTAAGCACAGGACTCCCAACATCCTTAACACTATTCCTGTCTCCAGGCCTGCTTCTCTGAAAAACATTCACCCACCCAATTTTTGCCTTATCAGGAACCTGCTACATTCCAAAGGGCTGTGCTCAAGGTTGTAATGCTTTTTTCCAGGCATTTTGCTGACTATTTCAGTGCCAAATACGGCCCTTTGCAGGACACACTTTTTTGCAGGAACTCAAAACTTGAGACATTTCAACAGGGTTGCACAGCATTGCTGACAGAAAGTAGATTGCTGTTTACTTCAATCAGAAAGTGTGTCACTTTGTATATTTTTAAAACTGAGAATTAATAATTGATATTTGCCTTCACACAGTCCTTTGATCCCAAAGCAAATCAAGCTAAAGGGATACATTCAGTAGTACAGCTGCCCCTGGGGTGAGGCACTGGACACCTGCAGACTGTGCAAGATGGAGAAGAGAACAGGCAAAAGAACATAAGTTTGCCCTTGCAACAGGATGCTGAGTCCTGGCACAGCAACGAGACTTTCTCAGGACTATCTGAGAGACTGAGACAGCACAGTGTTAAACAGAAGTGGTTTGCTACTCCCAGTTTTCCCCTACAAATAGCAACCCCTCCCCACTGCCTACAGCACTGGTTGACATCTCCCAGGCACACTTGGTATGCACACAGAGACAGGACACAATCTGACAGGTTTCATTTGGAGCCATCTTCAAGGACATATTAAACGATGCAGTCAAATCCACTTAAATACCCAACAGAGTATCAGAACAAACCCGTTAAAAGGATTATTCTACATACTAGTTGATTTCTACAACAGTTGCATTTGTTGCAAAAACCCTTTAAATGAATACAAGCTAAGGAAATCACCTTGGGGCTGAGGCAGAGCACATAGTCAAGAACAAGAAATCAGCTATTTTAAAAGGTTCGACAGTAGAGAGCCAGACCCAGCTCTGCTGAGTTGCTCAAAGTGCCTCAGATAGTAATCCTATTTCGGGAATATAGGGAGTGCTCTGGGCTCAATGAGTCAGCAGGGTGGGGCATTTTTTTTCCATGTTTGTGCACTGAACAGGAACACAAGAAGCAAAAGAAGCTGGAAGCCAGAAATGTAGCACCTGGCTGGTGCACAGGCAGGACTTCAGCAGAGCTAAGTCAAAAGAGTTCACAAATCTCTGCAGAGCCAGCAGTCACAGGTAAAAATAGAAGTCTTATCTGGGAGTCACGTAAGCATTCAAAATAAAACTGAACAGAGAAACTGTAAAGATGTTTCAATGCTGTAAGCTACGTGCATTTTCTCCTGATGAATCTTGCCCACTCCTTGTTCAAGACTGAGCTTTTAAAGCAAATCACACTATCTGACAGAAATCTCAGCTGGACTATTAGGCCAGGACATGACATTTTATATTTCAAAGCAAACAAATGTAAAAAAGCCTAGGAGTAACCTCTAAAACTCCACTTTCCCAAAAACACTCATCAAGGGAAAATATTCACATAGTTATAAGATGTAATACTACAGATGTCTCATGAAGAGACATCTGTAGTATTACATGAAATCTTAGCCCATGAACACTCACACATACACTCCAAGAAAGCAACCACAAGTTACTGAAGGAGGTCCACTCACCTCTAAAAGCTGTGCTGAGCCGGCATCCATCCTGTCCTCCTTCCAGATCATTTATGACCTAAACAACCTTTTGGCAGAAGCTGGACACCTTTTTAAGTCTTAGTAAAAACAAATAATTGTATCTTCTTTTCCATTTTCTCCTGGAAAAAGCAGTCAATGTATTTGCTGATGTAATAATTAAAACCACAAAGTACTTACATAGGCAACTGGAAGGGGAGTCAGTCGTACAGGCCAGGACGTCATCAGGTCCGTCATGCAAATACTTACTGTAAATACACCTTTCCCCCCATTTTCAGTCCTAGCGTTCCACTTAGATTTATTGTACAAAACAGTTTCAAATATCTACAAGCCCCTAGGCAGCTTTTACTCATTCATGCTCCCCCAGCAGCAGAAACAAAGCATCTGCCTAGGGAAGAGGTACTCTGCTCAAAGGACACCCCAAACCTCTCTGTGAAACCCCAAAGCAGCTGGGTAACCATAAGTGAAATTGCTGAAGTTAAACAAGACTCCTCAGCATTAACATTCCATCGTTATTTGAATTAACAGCCCTTGAGTCGCAGGGGACTGGGTGTTTAAGTGCAAATTGTCTTTCATGGCATTACAGTCTCTCCCCCAACACCAACCCATCAGTTACTGCTCCACCAGCAACATTTGTAGGAGGATAGATTAGGATCCATGGTTAGAGGGGTTTTGTGCTTTGGTTGGGTGAGTTTTGTGATTTTTGTTTGATTGATTTTGGCTCAGAAAAAACCAAACAAAACCCCCAAAAATGCCACAGATAAATTCCCTGATCCAGTTCTCAGCAGGAACCAAGAAATGAGCAGTTGCCGGCACGACTGACAGGGCAGCAGGTCACAGCATGAGGCTTTAGCACCAGAGACAATTTAAATCAAGATTTAGCCTCAAGGGGCATAATACGAAAATACTGGAAGACATACACAGATACATGTTGTAAGACAAGGCAGCTCATGCTTCAGATTTTAAGCAAATAAACCAAAAAAAGGAAGTAGAAAACCCAGAAATTAACACATACGCAGCAACCACAGCCACAGGCACACATAATCCAGATTCTGGACTTACTTACTTAGAGAGGAAACTGAATGGGTTAATATGAACACAGAATTAAGGAGAAAAAAAGAAATAGTGGAAGCAAGCATATGAATTGTAGAAATCAGTGAAAGTGCAAGCCCTCCAGCAACAAAACTCAGGTTCTTTCATTGTGTTTTTGTTTTTTCTTTTTGACAGTATTTTCCTTTAAAAGTTAAATACGGATATAAACTAATTTCTAAGCACATACCTATAGAGGAAGTTATTCAATTTACTAACTAAAGCGTGATCCAGGAGAACTGCACCAAATTTGATTCCAGGACACAAAAATTCAGCTAAAACCCTGAGTTTCAACAACTCAAAAGACTGAGCTGCATATTTCCTCATTAACACACTTGGAAATTTATTTATGCAAATCACTATATTAAGATAAAAGCTTGCTATAAACCTAAGGCTGTTTTTCTTTTTAAGTTCCCTTTTCATTCTTTACATGTGTTTGGAAAAAAACTTGCAAATGACCCGTTTCCTTACAAACCAGAAAACACAACCACAAAGCAACCAATCATTAAATACTATTAAACAAGCCTGTTTCAATGTGCATCAGCCCTACATGGCAAGTGTCTATTAATGGGAAAACCAGTTTTAGCATCAGAATGTTTCCTTAACCAGAGGTTTTACACGGAAAAAATTATAAGGAAAAGTTCCTAACAAAGTTTAGGTAGAACTCTCTAAATTTGCTTGTATATTTGCATCAGTGCATATTTGCACATACATTGAAACCAGTCTGAAACACTTATATACAGAATAAAATATTCAAGTTAAAAATTCTTCCTCTTCAGATTCTTCTTGTGCACATATATATCCAGAACACATTTACATAACAGATAATCAGGTCTCCTTCCTTGCTTTAAGTAGAGATACTGAGATTTCAAACATGCTCTGGAATGGAGGACAGGCACTACATGTAGGAAGATGTGTAATCCTTTATCTGCAGTAAAAATTTTACTATGTTTATATATCAGCACAGAACAGAGCAGAGCTTAAATCACATTAGTACGTATTTCAGTTTGAGCAGACACCACAACAAATTATCCATAGGTCAGTGCTCAAGCCTGAGTGAATTTGGGGTAGTCAAGGGCAGGCCTAGGGCACGTTTGCTGAGCACACACACGCCAGGTCAGTCCCATTCTAACAGCCCTGATCACACCGGGGTGTGACACAGCCTCAGCTGGCTGCAGACAATGGCCCAGCTGAAAGGAAGGCACGTGCTGGTGGTGTCTCAGATATTCTAGAGACATAATAAATATATTTTTCTCTCTATGAATACTGCAAAATCCCTACCTAACCAAAACTCATTTTGAGAGAGTCCTACCTCAGATGACTAGGCAAAATGGAAAGAGCATACCCGATGTTTTGATGTAAACACCACTTTATCACTTTGTCAGGCCATTTTCCCCTTTAAGATGGCAGATGCAGTATGGCTAAAAGAATTATTAAATAAAATAAAAATGCTTTCCAGATTACATTATTGTTTCCATAGCACCTATCCAGGAGGCATGGCAGATGCATATGGACAGCTAACACAGTTCTCCAAGAGGTACAAGAAACTTCAAAACAAAACTACGGTTCTGAACTGCCTGCCCAGCATAGCTCTGAGCCAGCTCTCAGCCACATCGGTGTTGCCACTGCAACAGAGTAACTTGCATGCACGTCTGTTTTAAAACATTTATATCCTAAGCCTGTGAAGACCCTATCAGCTCTTTTGAAGTCAGAGATCAAGCCCACTTTTGAACTTCAAAATCAAAGTATCTTGGAAGATTCTGGTTCAGGTAGTTATATAGAAACAAACAGCTAGTGCTGTGGAGCTTCACTCACAGCAAAACAGTCACTAGAAATCCCCTGGCGTTAGCAAGACCTCAATCAAGTCTTTCCCAAGACACTGTTAGAGGTCTTATGAGCAGCCACTGGTGTGTTCAACTATTAAATAAAACAAAAACAATAATCCAAGCAAAAAAACCAACCAAAATGTGTTAAGCTTTCTTTCTCCTTCCTTGCTACTTATTCCAAATGCATACTTTCTTTCCTGATATTCTTTCCTATTGAGAACACTGACCCTTCTAGCAATACAGAAAAACTGGTAATAGCAAGTTGACTTCAGCTCTGTGACTGCATATTTCACTCAGTGCATACAGAAGTTGCAAAATCAATTTGGATTAGAAAGGGTCAAAGTGATGTATAAATCCTATGTAAATATTTCTATACAAAGCAGCGTGGTTGCTCAACAACTACAAAAGAAAAGGCTTATGGGTTTGTGGAATTGCTCAGCTGTGCTCAGGAGGACCTTCAAGAAATTCAGCAAGCCAAATAGAGGAAGTGCCTCTCTGAAGCCTAAACAGGTGCAGTGACAGGTCTGCATTCTCTGCACTGTGTTCATACATTGCTTAAGAATACAGGGAAGTGGAAAATAATTGTCTTCACTGTGGCCTCATATAAATTCGTAAGATATGAGAGACCTTCTGCTTTCACATGAAGCAGAACCCAGACCTCATCTGAATGGCAAGAGCACCAGACCATGTAAACTGTCTCAAAATTGCAAACAGTCTCTCATCCCTGTCATAGCAGTATAGATCAATTCAAGAAGGCAGTCAGGCCTGTAGCTCAATACACCACCTGAAACACCAAAGGAAAACCAGGGAATTTGCTTGATCCCTATCATCTGAAAAGAGCATGGGGACCATCAGTCAGCTCTGCCAGTGGCCCTTTTGCCAGAAAAAAACTGAACTGTTGCATAAGTATAAGACAGCAAATGGTTTCCAGGTTCCCTGTTAAGGTGAGCACACACTGGCTCTTCTGGATATACTCAAGGACTAAACACAATCCTCTTTGTCACACACCAGCCCCCTCACCTGATCAGATACATGCTTATCATGAGCTCTGATACAACAGCATCTGCCTCTGGGCCCATTACAGTCACAGGTTTCAAGGGAAAGAGGGCAACAGCAGACCGTGAAGAACTCAGATGGGTTACAATTCAGCATACTTCATTCTTACGAGTAAGTTCCTCAGGAAAGATGCCAGCGGAGAAAAGGCTGAACAAAAGATTCACCCAAACAATTATTCAGTTGACTGTTAAGCCCAATGTATTGCTCACGTTAAGTGCACCAGCTTTCTGTCAGAGTTAGAAGCAGCTCTTGAGGGCCTCTGAAGATCTTGCTTACATGAGCTGAGAGATACTTGTTCCAGCTTAGGAAGCCTTTGAGACAATACTCTGCCTTTGACTAAAACATTCTCTTCCCAATATCCATTTCCCCATATGAGGAGACAAAGATGATCAATACTAGAACTAGACAAGTGGTGTATGTCCCCAGGCTAAAGAGCGTATTTTCATCTGACAGCTTGTCAGATTTTCCTCCTTGCAATTCAGATTTCACTCGTCAGCTTTCTAATAAAGAAAAACAAGTAAAACAAGGAATGGACTGTAAGATATGCTGCTCCTCACTTCAGCCACTGATGTAGTGCAGGATGCCCATCACCTATACAAGACACTTTTAATCCCAGCTAAGAACTGGCTTTGGTATCCACCCCAGTCAGGCTTAGGTGGGAGAACTGCAATAGAATTTTGCAACTGGACATTCTCTGCTGGCTAATCTAGAAATTCAAATAAGCAATTGATACAGCTGGAAAAGACACATTTATTCATCCAAATACCATGATTTCCTCAAGGACAGTTGAGGCATTATCGTGTGTCCTCAGAGCGATGTCAGTGATTTCATCCCTGTCAGACTGAGAGGTCCAACAACCACCTCAGGAGAGTGTAAAGCAAAACTGTCCTACCCCGGGAAGGGACTCCCATACTTGTTCTACCTAAAAGGATTCAAACAAAGGGAACAGTTTATAGAAGTGACAGGCAAAGACAAGGGAAAACACATCCAAGTCTTCCAACAGTGATCTACTGTTCTGAGCATATTACTTTCTGAAACTTCATGTCATAACGTCCCTTCAGGCCACTATAAGAAAATTTCCGAACACCTCTAGGTTAGCAGGAAGCAGAACTGAAGATGAGGCAGTGAATTATGAACTGAGGCATCTGGACTAAAAGTCACAGAAACAAGTCTTCTGTGCCTTGGCTCACTCTAAGCACCATAACCTAACCTCTTTTGGGAAGCCCTGAGCCCAGCCAGGGACTGTCTTCCTGGCCAGTCATACCTTGTGATGTAACTGCACTGCAGCAAATCAGTGCTGTGTTCATATGTGACACCTCCCTAGTGACAACAGACCAATTACATTCACTTTCTAGCAGCTCAAATACATTTGGAGCCTGATGCTGCAGGGAACAAGGTATTTTCCTTCACAACAGATTACTCTAGGAAGCTGCTGGTCCATTTCAAAAGAACACACAGATGTGACTGCAAGCAACTGAGGGTTTTGTTGGTATTTTGGCAGCATTTTGTGTGTTGAGTTTCTTAAAACTGTCCTAACAACAGCCTGCTCCAGCCTCACCCATCTTGTGGATTCAAAATGGGCACTCCTTCCCCAGCTCTGCAGCCAAGGGAGTATGTAATTGCTGATAACAGAACAGCTGGTAAATACCCCATCAGAGAAGTAGCTGCATTTCAGTGTGGAGTCTAGAATATTCTGAAGTTCTTAAGAAGTAAACACACACAGTGAGCCAAGGCTGCACAGTGCACTTCTCCACACATCAGGGAGAGGAGCTGGAGACCAAGTACACAAGTTACTCACTATTAAGTAACTCCTCCTGCAAGGGCTGCCTCCTTAGATTTCAGATAATACTGCGTGATCCACAGCAGCCTGCCATAGTTGCTACTGTGCTGTTGTCACAGACCAATCTGCAAGTAATTTCAGGCTTTTGGATACTTCAGAACTTGTGCAGAAGTTCCTGAGGAGGATGGGGTGTTTTTTAGGGTTTTTAAAAACATATTATTTTTAAAAGAAGGAAGGTTGTGGTGGATCTACTCTCCTGGAAAAGAACCCTTATCCTCCACAAGATAAAATAAATAATAATCAAAAAAATCCCACCCCACCCAGTAGTAAGAAATTGGTGAAATGACTGCAAATAACAAAATAACAGAAGGTAACAACTAGGCAAAAGGCCTATAATAGCAACAGGCACAATTCAGTAGTATAAACCAACACACTGAACTTTACCAATTCACTCTTCCTACAGGGGAGTCCTTGTGGATTCTCACACACATACTCCTCATGTACTCATGAGCAACTAACTTGACTCCAGCTGCCACATTTGGGCAGAGCTTTCTCTAAAGCAGAGACTCCAATTACATTTGCAATAATCTGATTACTACACGAGCCATAACCTGGTTAAGAAAGGGTCTGAGAGATACCATTTTGGCAGTTAGGAGGAAGACAAAAGGGAGACGGAGATGTGCTTTGTTGTTTTAGTAATAGACAGATTTGCAAACTGCAGCCAGATTTTGTGACAGAAATACACCACGTTGTCCTATGCAGGACAATTTTACTGTTTAAAACACATACAGTACAATTTGAAAAAAGTTTAAAGAAGTTATGGATTTGTAATACTGTCTCAGCCGTATGACAACATTCAAGGATTTACTTACAGCTTATGGTTACTTTCACATCACTTGTAATTTAAAGATATGATCAGGAAAGCAATCCACTTTGTCATCAGTGAGCTGGCCAAAACCTGCTTTGTACTCAAATTGGTGTTTTGGAAGTACTTCATTCACATGCAGCTCACCCAAACTAATCCATGCCAGCATTTCTTCAGTCACTTGCAGTCTACCCCTCCATCTATCTGCCATTCAACCTGGACTAAAACACCATTTCTTTTCCTACATGTGCCAGCAAAAGATTACTAAAGCCAACAACACTTCATCAGGGAAGAACAGGATCAGGCCCTTATTATTCTTTCCATGCTTATCTGACTGAGCAGAACAAATCAAAGAGGAGACAGTAAAAAAAAACCCCAAACTGCTGGTCTTGGTTTCTCTGGGGAAAAGCAAGCCCCAGATAAGCTGTGCCTCCAATCAACACTCTGATTTTCATGACCAGCAATATGCTTCCCTATGGTAATTGAAATGGAGCAATTCTCAAACAGCTTGCCAAGTCTCAACTCATTAACCTTTATGGACTGACCTCCAAAATTCCTTGAAGCTGAAATACAGGTCCCCCTTGCCTCTGCATGATAACTGTTTACCACTACGAGGTTGGGGAGCAAGGGAGGGCATTAGAGAGCAAACTGCTAAACATGCTAGGACTGGAAGAAGAACTGTTTCCAGGCTATTACTGGAACCCAAACCTTCACAGGCTTAGGCCTCCTTTGTTGGCCCTTCCTTCAGAGCCAAATTTGGATTACAATTCACACTCCCCGCCCACAACTCTTCTTTTAAGAGTCAGTATATAGCTCTAGTGTGCTGCCCAGTAGTCAAAAAAAAGCATTTCCTAACCCACACTTGAAGGTTTAGCAAATTCTCTAATTAAACCTTCTTTTTCTTTCAGGCCAAATCTGTTACTCAGGATGCCTCCTTGCCATTCCAGTCAACTAATTTTATTACTTTTGCTCAAGTCTCAGTGAAGCTTTCTGGTGGCAGTGAAAAGCAAGCTGCCAATGAAGGAGTGACTGAACATGGTACTCAGCATTTTATCCAAATATCCACACCAGAGATATTAGACAAATGGAAGCACTTAGGAAAGACAGTAGAGCAATTAGTTCCACAAATTAGCAAGCTCCTAGCTTTCTTTTTCTCAGCATTAGCTTAAGACAACATAACTACAAGAATCAAGAGTATAATGTTCCAGTGTTGCACCCTGGAAGTCTGCACGTGGGGCCATGTATATTTACACAAAACAACAAAAATCTTCAAGGTTAAAACCACACCCATCAACTGCTTTGCTAAAGATGAGAAAACACAGGAGACCAAAGCACTTCATTCGCCAATATAATTTCACTGCTTTCAAGTCCATCACCTACACACACAAGTAAATCACTCCATAAGTCACTGCAAAGCTTTAGGGCTCTAGCCCCTGGCTCTGCAAAATCACCATGCTGGAATCATCTGAGTCCAATTGTTTTGGTATACAGCACAGCATCCCTGTCTGTGGTCATCACAGTATGGATGCTGCATGGACATCCCTATGACTCTGGGGCTGCTTGGTCCTAGCTGAGTTCCTACAACACTCCTAAACTTTAAGCCTGCACTGGTAATACATTTCACCTGCCCAGCCACAGGCCACGGGCTGCCTCCAATAGGCCCAAGTCTTCTTGCAGCAGTGGCAGCTGCACTAAGTGAGCTCATCTGCACTGAAAGAGAGACCACTTTGAAACTGTTGGTAACCGTGCAGGGAGGACAAGCAGCTTTCTGACCCACTACTTGCAGAATTCATAGCTCTCTGTCACCTTACTTCACAGGAAAGTCAGTCCCACTTTGATCTCCCTGTCACGGACCATGAAAATGAGCTTCACACAGGCAGATGAGGTGACACCAGTAGTCTCCAGGGCTCCCCAGTACGAGACAACTCCTATGTGGGTTGGTTTACACTCCCATTTCAAAGGCAGGTGCTTTGTGACTGCAGAAGTACCTGATCTAGGGCAAACCCAAGAGAAGAAAAAATAAAACCTATCTACATGCTTCTTGTAGGCCTGAGGTAAACATTAGCAACTCTTTGTGGAAGAAGGAACAAAACAAACACTTCAGAGTCCACGATAATCACTGGGGACATAAAGCAGCTCCATAAATTCTATTAAACTCTGCAGGAGGGAAAGAGAAAGAGAGGGAGCTCTTCACTCCCCCAGACTAAGAAGAGGGGAGTGGTAGTACAAGCATCCCGATAATCTCAAAAATCTCAAAAGCCACTAAATCGTTGAAAAGCAAGGCAGGGTGGGGGGCTGCATTTAAATAGCATCTTGGCATCAGTGCTCCTAGGAAATCACCGATCGTCACAGGAAAAAATTAAAACATGTTTTAAAAGTAATAGCAAAATGAACTAAACAAGTGTCAGAGAAAATTTAAACCACATTATTGATCCAATGTAAGTCACAGATGGAAAGCAGGACCTGTGGCCAGCAATCTTTAAAATTAACAAGCAATCTGCACATTATAAAAGCTCCTACATTTCAGCTCCTCAGAAGGAAGTATCTCTACACAGTGGACTGAAGTCTGCCTCAGCTGCTCAAAGAAAAGTTGTGCTCCTGAACTACAGCAACAGGACTGGCATATTGCCTCAGGAGTCTGCAAAATCCTGCAAAGAACTTTTCAAATTACATCTTGAAACTAAAATTCACAGAATACAATAGTGGGTGGAAGAAGTCCAGAATTAAGAAACTTGTCTAAGATCTCAGAAGACGCAAATAACTCAGGAAGCAAACCCTTGCAGAAACTGGTACAGAACAAGGTCCTTCCATGATGACGCAGTACATGGTTTCTTAGGGCTTTACAAATAAGTAGTGTCAAGGTTTGCCTTAAAAGCGGGAAATTCAGATACTTGCCTATCTGGTCAGGCATTTAAGGCACACAAAAACTGAAGAACCTACAGCTCTAGGTAAGTAGGAGTTTTAAAATGGCCTTCTGCTGACAGAACAGGAATTGTGAGGTTTGCAGTTCACATGCATAAATTCCACTGCTCTTTTCCCTCTCTACATTGAACTCACTAAAAATATAGAGAACGTTCCATGCTCTCCAGAAAGGGACATTCAGAACTCCCACATGTAGTAGAGGCTAAAATAAGTAAAACTTCACTCCAATGGAATTAAATGACACATATCCCCAAACTGACCTCATATTGAGCACTGTGGTGGTTGGTGGCTGTCTAGAGAAAGAGCCGGGCATGACTCTCTCAGAGCACCACCAAGTCTTCTCATGTGAACAGAAGTGATTCCTGGGGCACCTTGAGAGAAGCAGCTGTGCAGCTAAATATTATTTATGTGGACTCCAGATAGTTTCCATGTTATTATGCACACAGATAAAATCATTTCACTCAGAGTGAGAGAGCATGCACTGATTTTATGCAGCAAGCTCTAAAGCCAAGAAACAGCTCCAATGTGCTCCATCATTAACAAACTGCTATTAGTTAAAAAACTGTCCCAGCTGAGGCCATTGCAAGGCCTCATCAGTCCATAACAGCACTGTGCAACTTTCCCCTTGACCATAAGCAGAAATGCACGAGTCACTTTTCTCATGTCTATTTCTGTAACTAATGTTTAACAGAAAGCAGAATTTTTAAAATCTTGTTCTTTCTTCACAATCACAGTAAAGATATTCAAGCTTAATGCAAAGTTAAGATGTAATTTTTTTTCTATTCCCACTACAGGAAATTAGTGATACATAATTAATCCTAATATAAATATCTTTGCCCAGGCTCCATTAAGTACATTTAATAGAAAGTACAGCTATTACCAAATCTCAAGCCTGAAGCTCTCATGCTGCTCCTTGGGAAAAACTGAAAGTCTACTACACCTTGGTCTGCTTTAAGGTTTTTGATAATCCATCCCCAAAAACCCAGATTCAAATTTTGGCTGAGACCCCACTCACTTGAGAGTTACGTCCTTTTTTTTTGTAATACAAAATCAGGAAAACATCACTTAACTGTGAACTCATGAAACAATTTGGACAGAACAGCACGCGTCTGCTGGCCAAGCTCAAGGCACACTGGGACAGATCCAGATGGAAATTTCACACTGCACCTGTCCACAGCACACTCAGCATTACTATGGGAAGAGTCACCAAAGGCAAAGCCAGAAAACACACAACAATCTGAATACACAGGGAAGTCAAATACTATTGAACAAGCCCTACTTGATGCTAATTAACATTAAGGCTGGCCAGAACCAACTGTGATTCAAACTTGCACTCTGTTCAAGCAAAACTTTAGAGAAGCTTGGCAGAACCAGTGACTGAACCGCAGGTGCTGGAAAATCTGTCTGGATCTGTGAATGGCTTTGGTATCACATGGTCATGGAGAACAGTCCACATCAGAGCAGGGCAGTTGGGAATGGGAGCCAGCCAGCTAATCACACAGTGGTCTCTCATGCCTTTTGTTTGTTTTATGAAAAGGACGTTCTGCCAACTGGTTTCAGATCAAAATTCATCCTCATCGGGAAGGAAAGAAAATCCATATAAAATTATGCTCAGTAGGAATTAATCAGAAACACAGTCCTCCTGAAGGCATAAGCCTTTTTGGTTAAGTAAAAAGTTGCCACCAGCTAATGTGCAAGACAGTACTGATTAGCCATCTGGTGAAAGTTCCTGCTAAGATTGCCATGTCACCCCCTGTGCTGAGGAAAGCAGAAGGTGGATCGGTTACATTCTGTCCTTGCCTGCAATGTGTGGTCATCCTTAGGAAAATGACACAAAGCTTTCCAGCACATCTAGGAATTGTAAGTGTTCTGACTTTTCAGCTGCCTTTTTTTTTTATCACTGCATCCCAGCTAAATTATTTAAAATAAAAATTATCTATTGCCTGTTTGAAAACTGAATTTATCCTCAAGCTCTATCAACCTTTGTTATTTTTACCCCTTTGTTTCCTTCTGCAAAAACTGAAATTGCCAGGAGGCTTCCCAGTCATCTAAAGAGCATCAGTAAACAAGAGCAGAGACAGATGACCGAGTTCAGTTCAAATGAGCACAAGATTCAGCCTCTCCCCTAAAACCCAGGAAGAATGCAGCATTCCCGGAGAGAAAACAGGGATGTACATCCAATCTGATAAGGGAGAAGTCACTGTGAGGAGGTGCAGAGCTTCCATGTATACTGAACATCCACTACAACTGTCCAGCCTTCCAATAATACTAATGGGATAAGATGATGGCAGCAGGGGACAGAAGAGTTCTCCCTCCATTCTTGCTCCCAAAAGTATAGCTGACAAAAACAATCAGCAGGGAAAGTAAAACCAGGCATCTTCTTCCAGCAAAGTTACTCTTCTGAGAAGTAATAGAGCAAACTCTCACAACCTGAGAAAGTGACATCTCTGACAGGCCTCTCAATTCACCCACTACTACAGGAATTTGGTCCCATTGACAAATAACATGTTAATCCCTTATTAAAATGAGAGGTTCAAAGAGACAAAGAAAACCCATGAAAGATTTTTCAAAACAAACACTCCTATTTTTTTCATTCCTGGATTTGATTTTCATTTACTGCATAGGAGACTACTGGTGTTAGCACAAGGCACTATTTATATTACATGCTTTGCCTTGCTAAATACATTCAGACATCCACATACATTCAAAAAATCCACCTGAATTAACAAAATTCCTTGTACGTCTCTTCCACCTATAAACTCACTGTGATTCCACAGGCACACCTGCATGCCTGAATGACTTACATAAGAACAGGTTCAAACACTGGCCATTCTTCCCCAAAGGAAAAGTTTTATTCTGCTGAAATTTAGTTAGCATTTTTCCCTCAGGGCTTCCTGATATTCCAAGTTCGTCCTTCACTCAGAGATAGCAGAAAGCTCCAAGAACAGGGCTGCACAATCATCACCTCCAATCAGCTCTAATTGAAGGCTGACACGAGACAGAAGGAGAAACTAGCACTGCAATTAATACAGACAGGAAAAAACAAGATTGTGGGAGCAGCATCATTATCCGTAAAGCTCTGGCAAAACCCTCAGGTTGTGGCTTGCTGGCACACTACCACCTCTGAGGTAGAGTTTACCTACTCCATAGTGCATGAATACGAGACTGGGAATAATCTGGTGGTGAATTCACCACAGATGGTGAATACCTGGTGAAGTTCTGGCCCCTTTTTACCTCAGTGTTCACACTGAAACTTTTAAGAACTGATTAACAGGGGACTCCATTGATCCTCTCAAGAGAGGCTTGAATCAACCCTTCTGGGAATCCAGACTGAATTCCTAAAATGCTGTCTGACATATATTCTATAGGATCTTCCTAAAACAGCAAAACTACAAATTAAACACAGACTTCTCACATGAAACAGTTGCCCCCTCACAGTGATTCACCCAGGGTCTCCCATTCATTTCCACGATGCCATTCCCTGCTCTGTACATTTAAAAGACTAAGCAAAAAGCTGGCACACACCTGTATCCCCATGGAAACAGCTGTCCTGGTGACATCTCCCGGAGGGCAAATCTCCATCACTTGGCCAGATCTGTCCTGTTTTTCGTACACCCACAATAGTGGCTTCAGACACGATGACCTGCTGCTGCCGGTGCCGTTTTTGAGACTGGGGGGTCGGAGGGCTGCTGCTGTCAAAGGACTGCTGTGAGTTCTGGGAGGGGGAACGGCTTTTATCCCGGTACATGCGGTAAGTGGTGGGGCTCGGGGAGACATGGCTGGACTGTCCTGAGGAGAAGTCTTCCTCACTGGAAGTAAGGTTCTCATTAGAGCTACAATCAGGAGTATATCCTCCTCCAATATCTTCAAAACTCCTGGGGGAATAAGATCTCCTGGGCCATGTGAGATGTTTTTCCTGGTCAGTTGGGCCCTGATTTCGCAGAATAGGTCCTTTTCCTTCTCCTTCCCCCATCATTCCACCAACATAGATACTCTGATACGGCTGAAAGTCCATGGGCTGCCAAGGTGAGCGGTTGCTACCATTGGCATTAATCAGGTTATCTTTAAGAAACTTGGGGTTCAGTTCAGCATCCTCATATTCTCCATCATAGCCAAAGCTGCTCTCTGAGGACCTTCCCCTGTAGGCAGGCCTCTGGAACTCGCTGAAGCTGGGTACCATGTTAGAAGGGAGGGAGTGCAAAGACTTTTTGCGTTCCATTTGCATGGCTTGGCTACCAAGGGAACTTATTTTATCAGAAACATCTTTATTGTTGACCTTTACTAGACCCTTCTCATGATGATACTCCATGTTCACATAAAAGGGCTTTTCAATAACATCCTTGTTATCTCCAGAAGAATGCGAATTAACCTTTTTCATTCTCTCAAAATTGGACCTTAAGGCTGCCACACTGGTGCTGTTACCTCTCTCCTTAGGTTCAAATGACCCTTCCTTCTCAGCAGATCCCACTGGTCTGCGAGTGGAAGTTGATCTGTGTTTTGAAGGAGAGCCATCTGTATCACAGCGGTTCTCCATATCTTCTACAACTCTCTTCAGTTTCTCTTCACCATAATACTTACACCTGTCCTGCTCTCCTTCTCCATGGTGGGGGCTGTCCAAAGGTGACAGGTCTGACCCATCACTCTGGGTAGACAGCTTCCGCATAGAGGGTATCCTGGGTTTGAACTTTTCCTCCCCATGGTGTGACTTGCTTTTTTCATATTCGTCTTGGTCAGCAGACTGATGATGCAGGTCCTGGATCTGCTGCTCTGCACCCCCTTCAGGCAACTGAGAAATACGTTTAAAACCCCATCTCTGTCTGTCATAGCTTTTTTTCTCCTTTGCCAGAAGAGTCTGCAGGTAAATCATGCGGAACCTCTCCTTGTTAACCTCCATCTCCAGTCTCCGGATAGATGCTTTGCACATCTCCAGCTCCTGTTCAATGTCTCCCACAGATTTCAGCTCCATTTTAGGAGGCTCAGAGTCTGCAAATTGTGCTTTCCAAGCCTCTACAAACCCCACAGGGTCCACCATTTTGCATACAGGAGTAAGTGGAGGATACGAGAAGGAGGCTGGAGAGAGAGAGGTGGAAAGAAAAAAACAACCGGATCTCACATGTAGAAGCAGAAACAGCTCGGGCAGGGTCAACTCAGCGCGTCTCTTCCACGGTCCATGCAGGGCATTGGAAGGCAGGCAGCAATCCCCTCTCGCAATCCTCTCTCCTCCTCGTCTCCTTCTGCTTTTGCCGGCCCCAGCCCAGCGTACGCTCGCTACTCTCTCCCCGGCATGACTGATCGTCTGCTGGCGAACAACAATGCTTCCACCCCGGCGATCCTCCAGCACTTCAAAGCGCGTGGACAAAGGAGCGGGCTCGGGGCGGGGGAGGGAAGGTAAATATCGCCCCCCACCCACCTCCTGTCGCCGCCGTCCTGGGCACGGTCCTCAGCGCGGCCCGGCTCCGGAGCCCTCCGCTCCGCGCTCCCTCACCAGCCCCCGTGTTGTGCTTTCTCTTTCTCTCTCCTCCTCTCCCCCTGCCCCTTTCCCTGTCTCCTCCTCCCGGCTATTGTGCTGCGCTCGGGGCGCACACGGTCCCCGCGCGGGGCGGCGATACGGCGGCGCGTCCCGGCCGAGCTCCGCCGCTACCCGGCGGTGCCCGAGCGCCCCGCGGCCCCGCAGGANAAGGCAAAGTCGTGAGCGGTCCCGCCTGCTCGCACTTGCAGCCAGAGGCCTGGGCATCATCACACCATACAGACATGACCGTAGCTAAGCCTGGTTAAGAACATGCTATGCACACAGCCCTGTGTACACAGGGGGTATCCATTCCCGTCCACATGGCCATGCCCTTATATATTATGTATAAACGCTAGTACGTCTCTCTGCTCTCTCTTGTGTTCACAGCAAGGCTCTCCCCCCAGGCACTGATGCAGCTCACCTTCAAAGGTCATGTTTTCTCCCACTCATGTAGGTACTGGTTAGTAGCAGGCTTGTCATTCCCTCAATCCTACTTTCCTTGCCAATAAATGACAAGCTGGATTTCTGAGATGGGCAACTGGTACTCCAAAATAACTCAGATACTGAAAATAAAGGCTGCTTTGTTTGGGCATTAGTCTCACTTTTGTCCTGTATATTATTTAGCCCCAGTAACTCAGTCCCACACTTCACTTCTGGGTGAAGGATGGCAAATGATATAAACAGAATTCTGGCTGCTGGGTATTATTTTCCTCCTGAAATCACACTTCCTTCTGAAGTACACAATGTTGCTTAAGGCGTGTGTCCTTTTCATGTATTAATTCAACCTCTGAAAAAAGGGTAACGAATACAATCAAAGTTCCATCTTGCCTGTTTGGAGGACAGGAAAAGGTGATATGTACCCCTCATATCCCCATAAAACTGTTTCTTTCATGTTTGTGATGAAGCACATCTTCTCTGGTACACGTTGCTAGAAAAGAGAGTGGGGTATAGCCCTGATAAGAACTAATAAAATCCCATAGGAAGGAAAAGCACAACTCCACAAGAGTAGTTCTCTTACCTTTATGCACTGTTTCAAAATACATTAAACAGTTTTCCTCTTCATGTTTTTTTATATGCCAATCAAAATACTTTGGGGTATTTTCAGATATAGCACAAATGGCAAATCATGTATTCAGTTTTGCATAGTTCATCCCTCCTGGTTTTTGTTTCCTGGCTTTAACTGCTTTTCCTGCACTTGTTTCCTCAGCTTTTAACACATAACAGGTATTGGCTGACCTATATGGAAAACAGATTATGACCTAAATGGTAATAAAATCTATATGTTTAATAAATAATTATATATATATATGTTTAATAAATAACTATATAAATCTTTCAAGAATTCTCAATCTGTCACAGAAATAAAATAAATTGCATTTTCTCCATTGATACTATTTGTTTACTTAGTGACAGTTTGACCAACAAAATTCTGACATGCAATATATTTCTAGGAATACTAGAATAACTGGCATGGTTATAAACAATGGTGTGTCACATCACTGGGATATGTTCTGAATTCATACAGAACTTTTACTGAAGGCTCACCATTCTGATTTATTTCTAGAGTGGTTTCTATTTGGGTTCACTTTTCTGACATTTGTGTCCTTTCTGGAGGGAGAAAGAATTCTGATGAGTCAGATGAGGGATTTCTGTATGCACACTTACCTTCTAGTGAATAATACTGTTAAACAACTACACCCTCTTTATCTATTGAGGTAGTGCAACTTCAGAAATTCCGCTGGGAATTGAAGTGTTCTCTGAATTTTTGCTGATACTTTAGGCATTCAACAGAGTAGTATTTTAATAGGATATAAAATTTCTTTAAGACTACGGTGGCAGAGACACAACTGTGATTTGAGAATCCCGCGATGAAGGGCTAAACTCGGGCCGGTCTGCCCAGCACATCCCCTCTGCTGGTTGGTGAGAGATCGCAAAGCCCTTCCGAGCCGGCACAGATCTGATCCTGCAGTGACCGCCGGGCTCCCTCTTGTGGAAAGATGAGCCGCTTGGCTCTGGGTGAAGCTCTCGAGCTGTCACTTGGGAACTGTTCTACAGCGTTATCCCATGCGGAAGAACCGGGGGTTTTGTAGGGACAAAAAAACCCAAACAAACAAACAAACAAAAACCAACCAACCAACCAACCAACAAAAAAAAAAAAAAAA
>VXAD01009378.1:105203-117777 GCA_013399195.1 Dicrurus megarhynchus
AAAAAAAAAAAAAAAAAAAAAAAAACAAAAACAAACAAAAAAAAAAACTGTAGGACATAAGCTGAGCTTTTAAAATGAGAAATAAAACATTATTTCTGACTAATATGTGGCTGAAACTAAAGAATCGTATTTTTGTTAACACAAAGCAGCACTCTTGGGAGAGTTTGACAAAGCTGACAAGTCTTGGGAAGTCCCATCCAGTCTAAATCATTTTATGAACTCCTCCAAATTCAGACAATGGCAATCCCTCACTGGGAGAACTACTTTCTGACCAAACATACAGGAAAGTGATCAACCCTCTCCACTACCAAACACAGATTCTCCTATAACTTGCCAAACATTTAATTTTTACTTGCATGCTCAGAGGATGTGATACAGAGTGTTCAGAGCATTCACTTCACTCACCAGTGTGTTACATTAGAACAACCTCTTAACTATTGATGGAAAGCTGAAAACACAGAGGGGGACAGATTTAGTCATGGAGAATGGACTCGGTTCCACCACAATGTAAACCCGAGCTGGGAACCAACAGGATTCAGAAAGCTCTGAATCCCATCACCTATGTGAATATAAATAATTATGCCTTAAGAGTCAAATGATAACTCAAAAGGTGAAATAGCACCATTAAAAATTAAAAGAACAGCCTTTTATAGTAAAAAATTAACTTTGTCAGGTAGCTTTCCTAAATGGCTTTTGATCCGCTACCAGTAGGTTTGCTCAGCATAAATGCATCCACAACCCATTAACACATTAGCTTTTACTTATTAAAGGCAAGAAACAGCACAACATGTACTTCTTTTGGGAAATGGATTATTACAATTGCTCTTTACCTTTGCTTCAGACTGACTCTGAATTTTAATTCAATTTCTCACCTGCGAATTTCACAAGGAAGCTGAAACTGTGACTGTTGCCATGATCACTGTGGGGATTTCAACTGGTATAGAAATTGTGGTTTAGCCTACCTATGGTTAGAGTTCATAGAGTTTTTTCAACACTGTTTTCCAAAATATTAAGGCTTCTTCAAAGTCAATTAAGTTGCTGATAGAATGGATTAACATATATAGATAAAACTTTAACCAGATAGAACTTACAAATTTTTATTTATTTTCTATAGTTAGTTTCCTTTGTGCTTTCCTAAGCAACTCATCATTTGCAACATGATCCGAGATTAATTTTAGATGATGAATTATTAATATGGAGTTCTTTGTAGGGGAGGCCTCAGTGGTGCTAAAAACACCCTTAAAACCAACCAACCAAGCAAAAAAACCCAAACAACACGAACAAAAAAAGACAACAAAAAACCCAACAAACCACCAACCAAAAAAGCACCCAGTCTCAAAGCATTCATCATTTAATAGACAGACTTGGGCCATTGTCCCATGATAGCTGATGACTGACAGAGTATTGCCTTTGTATGTGAAGTTTTTGGAGCTCCAGATGATACAAAACAGTAATGACATCATGCAATGTATGGAATCCCTAGGAAAAAACTGTCCCAGTAGATTTTCCAGGCAACATGATCATGTTGTTGAAGAGATTGCATCTCTGTGACTTTGTACAATAACTGAGCTCAGCAACAAAAGAAACCCTTTGGAGAAACCCTTTTCCCTTGGCAGGAAAAAATACCCCAAACAAAAACCGGATCTTTTCTTGGATTTGTTCCTGAGTCATTCTGCAGGGTAAACACTATCTCATGTCAGCACTGAAGCCCAGATAACATGACTTGCTGCAGCAGAGTGAACTAGCTACTCTACTCTCATTCAAGCTCAGGAAACACAATGGCCGTGGCCACGCTGCCCACCCAGCACAGCACATGCTACAAGCACCGTGTAAATTCACCTTTCTTGTGAAACAGACTTGGGAACTGAACAACTGCATAGAAAATCATAAGGTTGAAATATTACACATTTGGATAAAGAGCTCCTTTTGTACCCTCACAGATTCATTTTTTTGACCAAATGCTACATTTGTGTCCTTGCCAACAGGCAGAACAATTGCCAAAGTGAAGATTGTCCAATAAAATAAGACACAGAGTTCCTAGATCTCTATCCATCATATTCTAGGAAGCTGCTCTAACTTACGTCATAAGAAAAAAGTAATAAAAAGGATGTTCAAGATATCTTTTCTCCACTTTTTGCCATTTCTTATCAAAGTGGGAAAAATGGCAGAGAATCCAGAATATTTTCAGATTGATGCATTTCTTTATTAACAAATGTCTTTATTTCTCTATATCTGAAAGGTCCTGTTGTAATTATTTTTCCAGATACTGTTGTTTCTGCAATGATTGAATAAATATCTCAAGAAACTGTACCTTGTAATTGTTCATAGGTTTTCTTCTTTCCATTTAAAATAATTGCAGTATGAAATTGAGAGCATTATATATATAATTTTCTTATGCCAGCAAGCCTGAAATGCTGAATATGAATCCTAGAAATATTGAATTCTAAGCTAGATACTCACAACTGAATATTAGAGTTCAGAGAGCTATTGGAAAAAATAGAGGGAAAGAATATGTTTTCCATATTATGCACCTGTGTGACCATTCAGGAGAATGGAAAAGAATAGCATTCTTATCTGGCAACATTTTCAAAATATTAGACAGCTGTGTTAAAACAACCAAGTTCCTACCTGGACTTCTTCTAGGCTTGGAAATATTTAATACTGGGCTCTGATTCTCAAGTGGAAAATGAAAAGTAATACAGATTTTTCCTGGATGGAGAAACCACAGTGGAAACTATGCAGTCTACATTTGTGTACTTCCAGACCTGATACGTAAAAGGATTTATTTTCAAATAGTTTTAAAATACTTGGGATGCATAAAAGCAAATCAGAGTTATTTTACATTATGATTTTAAAAGGCAAAACCATATTGATAGCACCCTTCATTCTGAACTGCCACTTGTTTCCTGCTCCCATGAGAATGCCACTTCGCTAGCTAAGACTTCTAGAGAATTATCAAAGAACATCAGTAAAATGACATAATTTTTGACTACAAGCCTTTCTGGCAGACAGGTGAGCACATGGTAGTGGCAATGTTTTCTTGCATTAAGACAAGGATGTTATGTTTCAACTACACAGAGAAAGGTTTACTTAACAATTGTACCACCCTCCATGGTGAGCCTGCAGCAGCAAGGGAACTCTCAGCAAGAAAGTTTGGGTAAGTTGTTCCTCCCTCGTTTCTAAAATTAAAGCTCTCTGTTTCTGGTTGAGAGCATTGTTGCAGAGATGTGTGGCACTTGCAGAAACAGTTGACAGTTAGCAGCAACTCAGGCTGACTTGAGCATTGTCTTCTGGAACTTCCGTAACGTTCTTCTCTAGTTCTGTGGAAACAAAAAAGTTCTAAAATCAATTTACAAGAAATTATACCATCTGCTATTAAGGGTAACAGAAGCTGGATGCAGGCCCAGTCACTCCTGTAGGCTAAAACCTGGGCAGACAATGATATGAATATGCTTGCGGGTGTTTGAAACTGGCTCTAATGCTTGAAAAACCTCCCCAGTCCTTCGGACTAGAAACAAGGAAAATGCACACAAAAAGCAAAACTCCACATACTGATCAGATTTCCTGCCCCAATTTGGGCCCTGTACCCAGGAGTGTTCTCCAGCTCCTTTATCACGGACTGTTCAAAGGCCAAGGCAGCAACTCGGGAAAAGAATTCTTTGACATTTTCCCCTAGGAAACAAGACAGAAATTATGTGTTTTGATAAAGCCACATCAACAGATGATCAAGCATAACAATCACATCTGTGAACAGCTCACTGCTCAATACTGGAACAGAACAGGCCTCTCCAGCGATCTGTTTCCCATTCTGATCACTACAGAAAGAATTTTCTTACTCTGGAATACTGTACCCTATGCTGCACCTTTATTTTTAGCCAGCAACAGAGAGAATTGAGTTTGTGGTATAATCTTTTTCCATTGCAAACATTGAGTAGTAGTGCACATGTGTATTTATGTAACTATCTATGAATTAAACATGCTCAGATACTGCAAAGCAGCTTGTTTACTTCTTTCTGCAAACACGACAGTGAAAGCACACATACAAATGCTCAAATAAAATCACCCATTAATAAGCCTGAAGTTTCTAATAGCAACAAAATGCAAGAACAACAACAAAAACCTGGCAACGGGGGGATAATAAGTTCCTCCCACTTCAACATCAGCCCTTGTGGTTATGCTATTTTTACATCCTTTGCAGTAATTTACCTGTTTTGGCTGAAACCGACCAGTATTCTGCCTGCATCTCCTTGGCAAAACGGATTGCATCCAGCTCTGTCATTTCACACACAGCATCTGACTGGGCAAACAACGTTGAACATAAGAAGTGTGTCTGGGCTGGTAACAGCACAGAGATACTGCCATAGCACCTACACTATGATACTTCCAGTTTTCTTAGTGGCCTTTCTGACCTTGTCTAGACTTGGGCAATCAGACATGACTGAAAGAACATTCAAGTATATAGTACTGGTTTTAAATGGAAGTCTCCACTCAGGTCCCACAGCACTGGAACAAAACAACAGTTAACGAGTGACCCTTGTATCTAACACATTCCCTGGTAAAGAGCTATCAAGTCAGCAGCCCAGTTACTGGTCTTTAAATTCTTGTCACCCCATCATTCTCAGCAGAAAAGTTGGGGGACCAACTAGTAACAGAAGAAACAAGTTTGTTTTTAAAGCTTTAAAAATGAAGTATTGATAGCTACAGAAAGATAAAACACAAGACTGAGAATTGTATGGACTGACTGCATTCAGCCTGTTCTTTTGAAAATTATGTGATATTCAATTAGGTAAGAAATCTTCCCTGTTCCTGAATAATGAATACACTATCCCTTAAAAACAACAAAACATTTAAGATCACTAGATATGTTTAAATACACTTGAAAAATGTCATGCAAGAAATATTTCACTAACTACCCACTTTTTTCAGAAAGCCTCTTCTTAAATTGGTTCCAAGTGTGCTGTTCAATTTATCTTTTTTTTTCACTCAAGGTCTTTATCTCAATGACATCGCACACAACTTGTAAGGGAAATCACCTGAGGAACTAGGGAAAATCTGATTTCCTTATCTGCTTTCAATTTACTCACCACCAAATCTTTTTTTGTTCCAACCAGAAAGATGAAGCTGGAGTAAGGCTCATTCTCCCTCAATGCATCTTCTAGCCACTGTCTGGAATACAAAAGAGAAATGACAGAAACAGTCGGAGGGAACGAGGAGTACAGGAGAAGGTGACAGATAATAGGGTCACAAGAAAAGTGAGAGGAAGAACTTATATGAGAGTATCAAAAGCCTTTTTTTCTAGACGGAGAGAGTGGTAGCTATTCCAACTCCTTTGAATACACATCTTCCACTAAGGAAAAATCATACCCATGGCAGAGTACAAATTCAACAATCATTTCAGCACCCAGAGAGGATATTTCCCGTGTAAGGGAGAGGGCAAAGTTTGGTGCAAGATAAGGAATAAGAAAGCAAGAAGCAAATGAAAAGGTATGAACCACACAGCAGGTTAGATACAAATGGGAATAAAGAAGAGTGAAATAATCTATTCAGCATTATAAAACAGCTCCCTATGAAGGCTGTATGATTCTTGTCTCACAAGCTTTTATATTCTTGTTACTCTGGCAATCAAGTTTCTCTTGAGTCATCCAACACAAGTCAAGGAGGGAAGGTAGTGTGTGCATGTGTGGGAAATCAGGTTCACAGGCTTCAATTACTTTCAGGCAAGCAGAGACACTGATATATATATTATTTTACAAAGTCCTATGTAAATAAGCTAAGCACCATAGTACACATTCAAATAAGACAGAGTACAGGTTGTAAAGAAGTCTGTACTTGCATTACAGTCACAACAGCACATTAGAAATACATATGCTCTGAGCTGTGACAACAGTGTGGATCATTGATCCATGCAGGGTTTTGCAGCCTGCACTAAAATCAGAACAAGTTTACTAATAACAATTACTGTGTTGTTCTAACAAAATCATTACAAGGATCTGAGCTAGTAAGTTTAGCTGTATCTACATATACTTGGAGTTTTTAAATTTCCATCCTCTTTTTGACAGTCTATCTCCCATCAGAATCACAGAAACTAGAGAAAGAAAGTTTTGGAATAACAGTGCACCTAAAAAATGAAAGGCTCATGAGACATTATGCATGAGATGCATCTCATCAATTTTATCATTGACATTAGATTGCAGCCTGTTATTCTATTTGTAGCAAATGAAGTAAAAAAAAAAAAGAATGCTTTTGGGGTGCACTTCATCTCTTCCTGCATGTCTAGCTTTGGAAGGATCAAGCTTTTACTGAAGTGCCTCTCTCTCTGTATTGATTTTAAAGGAAGTCAAGTGTAACTAGTTCAAATTTATGCCCTGCATTTTCTTCAGGAAAATCCCACCCTATGTAATCCAAACTAGTGACTGTCATTTTTTCATTTCTCAGCTCAATAGAAAATACAGTCATGATCCAGCAAGTTCTTGACACCTACATATGCAAGGCAATTAAACCTGCTGTAAAACCTTTAAATGATAAGCCAAAATGCAGAAACTTACTTGGTGTGATCCAAAGTTTGGATATCAGCCAGATCAAACACTGTTATTATAACTGCAATAAAAGACAAGAACAGAAAAAAAGATGTAATTAAATTAGAAAGTGTATCAGAAGTCTCTCCAACCCATCTTGTTAAACAGAGAGAATGTTTACATATAAGGTGTAAGAACAGATTTAACATATAGGAGGTGGAAGATTATCCATTTGCTCATTTCTTTTCCTTTTCTAGCACCCAATAAGACTTAAGTCCTTAGTCTTCAACCTTATATCTATAGTCTGCAGTCTGTAGTGCTATTAACCCTTTCATTTTAGGACCACTAATTCCCACAGGATTGTCTCTTACCAAAGGAGAAGCCAGAAACATCCACTTCTAACTCCAGCATTAATCTCACCCAACCTCAAATTCTTTACCTCCTAGACACAAGTGCCACTTTTTATCACTGTATCATCAGAATACTCAGAGCTTGCAGATGTGACAACACATCAAGTCATAAACTTCTTCATCCCTTCTTCCCTGTGATGCCATGATGATTTTTTGCCTTTTCTTTTAAACCCCTTTTATACCTTTTTACAACTTCTGTATTCCTTAGTGCTTTTGCCTACATTCTTAGACTTCTTTGTTAAGCTAAGAGACCAAACACTTTAGAAGTTTCATAGTTAGAGATCAGTACACCCCAGACCTCAAAGTCCTCTCCAGAACACATTCTGTAAACTAAGACAGAACCATCCAGGGGAAAGTTCCTTGGAGAGGGGAGCTCATTCTAGCCTCTCATTGGGGAATTTATGATAGATATGCTAATTAGTAAAACCTATAATGATATACCAGATCTTTTGGAGAGAGAAAATTGCAGTCCATTCGACCTGGACATAGTGCACCTAAAGATCCTTAAAATAAATACCAAGGTAAAATCCCTTTTTCTCTTCTAAACGTGTTTGACTCTTGATTTTAAAACCAAGAAAAGGCATCACCTGCAATAATGAACAATCCATTCCACCACGGTGTCTATAGATACCTTCCTGAGGAGCATATATGGATATATGTTGCTGTACAAAATACAGCCTCCTGACACAGGCAGGATCAAATTAATATTGTTCTCACCCTCTGCTCCTCGGTAGTAAGCAGATGCAATGCACTTGAACTTCTCCTGACCTGCTGTGTCCCATCTGTGCAACGGGGGGGAAAAAAGAAATTTCAGGTTAATGAAACCCAGAGTAACCTGAGTAAACATGCTAATGAATCAGCAGACTGGTACAAGGCAGAGAAGAATGTGATACCAGAGAAGTGTCACCATCTGGAACATGTTATTCATTAACTACTGATAGAAATACAGTAAAGCTCTATTATTCAACGAAGACATGCGAACTCCATTTTTATCTTTTTTTTTTTAAATACTAATAATTTTGGAGACAATTAAAATATTTGTATTCTGCATGGTAATATCATTTTCTTAAAACATTTTTTTCTTTCATCTATGTAATCTGCATGTATTTCTAGGGCAATCTAATTTTGTAAATTTTCTCTGCTAATACTAGCTAAGTCATGTATTAGCCCATGTTAGAATCTTGCAACTGCTAGATATCTGTCCCTACACTACAAATCAGAGACCAACAGCTCAGTCTACCAGGTACTAATGACACCATTAAATAAAATCAAGGATGTCCTTCTTATTAATGAATATGATATGCAGTGCCCTCAGCTACTGCCAGCACTGCAGAGGTTTGGGTTTTGTCATAGCCTTGTACTGCCAGTCATGGATACTTGCAAATACATCTGGTATGGAAATCTCTCAGCAAGAGGGGGCACTAGTGCTTATCATATGGAAGTGTTCTACCCAGCTTCTGAAGATTTTGCAGATAATGCAACCTGACCTTATTGCTTCAGTTTGCAAAATATTGATGCATGAGTCTAGATTTTTAGAGGGACTCAAGTTCCAAAAGGATAGCGCCTGGCAGAATTTCCCAAACACAACTGCAGTGAAATCAGTGGAAAATGGATTTCTAAATATTTTTCAATAAATACCACAAACCATCTATTTACATCAGTGATCTCACCAGAAAAAAAGCGTTCCTAAGTAAAAAGGTTTTTAAGATTCATACACTAAAACACCTCATGCAAAGCATCTTACTTCTGCTCTGGATCACACTACAGATGATTCAATAATGCCCTCTACAGAACAATGTTTCTGGCAACCAGAAACACAAAGGGACACCATTCTGCAGGTGGGAGAAGGGCAGGATTCCCACTAGTCTGACAAACCAAGTTGAAAATCAAAGATATTAGGTTCACATCCAAATAAAACCACTACAGCCTTTCTATGACTTAGGGATAATTAATTAGTTGCTAATTAAGAGATGTTGAAATCACTGGACAGCTTAACATTAATTTCAATGACTGCAGGAATAAAACTCCTAGTAAAGCCAAGTTCAGTGCTCATTGTGCCTACTAAAACCAAATCACAGACTGGGGTTACACTAGCACTGGACAAAGCTGTGGGAAAAGCTTCCACTTCTTTTTCATCAACATTGAGTAAAAAAGATAGAATTCCACTGAAATAGTACAAGACATCCAAGATGAGTTTTCACTGACAAACTTGTAATATTTTTTAGGGATGAGAAATCCAAGAGTAAAATTTCTACTAAAACTGCAAGTCCAGAGACAGAATCTTTTCTTCAAATCACATTATTCTTTGTGCAACTGAATTATATTTTTAAAATCTTTATTCCACTACAGCCTGCAGCAATTCAAGCTCTGCTGAGACTGTACTCTGTGCAATGCTTAACCATGCTCTTTCAACTCACATCTGGAGGTTATATGACATTCCAATTATCTCAAAACGTTCAATTTCAAAATCTACTCCAATGGTCGCCTTGTAGTCTCGATCAAAATTATCTTTACAAAATCTGAAATTAAAAAAAGAGGATTAAATACTAGTAAGACACAATTACAAATAACTGCAAAACTAACACTGTCTCAGGTAAATGATGAAGAAAAGAATAAACTAACTGTGGATTTGCTATATAATGTAGAAGTAGACATAAAAACACCGTGACACTAATTAAAAGAAAAGGAGATAGAAAGCACATATATCTAGTAAGCTCTCAGGATAGTATGAGACTCAGAATAAAACATCTTTGGGCTCTCAAGGGAGGTCCAGTATTTTTTAGTTTTAGTTACAAGGGAATATGTTTTGGGTGGTAAATAATGACCCAAATGACACCAAGACTCAGACACTGGAATTTTTTTCCAATTGTTTAGCCTTTAGACTGGACTCCTTAAGAAAACACTGTATCATATTTGACTGGATACAAATACTTCAGAATATAACATACTGATTGAAGTGCTAGAGCACAACTTTCTGTGTTGATGTATCAAGCCTGTCTCATACTCTTGACTTTGTTTTGTCTTCATATAATAACAAAACCATGAAGTACTGGTTCAGGTTCAAACTGGAACCATGAAGTACTGCTCTAAAACCAGAAACGGAAATGTTGTAACATTTATTTGAGAAACAGGAGAATCAAACCATCAGCTGAGATATACTGTACCTGTTGATAAGACTGGTTTTCCCAACATACAGGTCTCCTACCACAACCACTTTGGATACTTTCAGCCTGTTATAAATATTTGAAAATGTTATATAGTTTTAGTAGTAATTTCAACAGTCTCTTTCTAAAAATTCTGATTGAGATCTTTAAATTGCAAGTGAGGAGTACATGTACCGGTGACTTCAGTTTACCTATGTGCCCCTGCGCTGCACGATCAGAGTCTTAAACTGTGAGAAAGAAAGCTACCAAAAAACCAAACCCTTCTGGAGCAGCAATAGTCCATTTCTTACTCTGTTTATTTTTTTTTTCTTAATTTCAATTCAGTGGGGCAAATTTTATTCTAATAAAATTGCTTTGACTACAAGTATATACATTTGGCAGTTTACACATAAGACCATAGAGTATCTACATCCTTTGCATTCCAATTTATCCCACAGTTCTCACTGATTTTAATAGTACAAATGAAGTCCCAAGTGCAGAAATAAGAAATTGCTAATAATAAAATAACCCACTGCAGAATGTGTCTCTGGGAAAAACAACCCACAGGGTTAGAGCCAATACATTTTCTGACTATCTGGAATAATATTAATCTGAACCTGGCTTCATGCAAATAATCCTCTTTGCTCTAGGTCCTCCCACAGGATACAGCAGATGCGCTTTAGGTGACTCAACCTGCATTCTTAAAATTGAAACTGTCTCTCTTTTAGGACATACAGGTGGATAAGTGAATTTAAGTTTATTTGTTAACCTGAACTTGGATTGACATCTCCTGTGCACATGCTACAGAAATGGCTTAAGATGTTTAATGTTCTTTTCTATCGAGGAAGGGTGTTTTAAACAAAGGAGTTAATCTATTGAATACTATTTCTGGTTACATCAACTTCCACATGATTCCAAGTTATCTATTCTAAATAGTTGAAAAATTGACTGGTAAAGTGCATGATTAACATTTAAAAGCAAACAAACAAACAAAAAAACAAACAGTTTTATGTGCCAGTCAACATTAACTGGGTGACCACAGGCCCCTATGCTCCTGATCAACTATTACTGAAAAAATACTGAATAAAATCAATGACATTAAGGGAAAAGCCAAAAAGTAAGTGATGGTTTAGAGGTGTGTGTTCTGTTAATTTGTATTGGGGAAAAAAACTCCCTAGATTAGACCATTTAACACAATGATGGACTATTGGGAGAGTATTAAATACAGCCATTAGCTACTGAATTTATCAGACTACCTTTCCAAATGACAAAGAAATATTTTATTACTTGGGATAATTGAAAATGAAGATAATGTTTATTCCTGTCAAGCTTTACAAGTACTGTACAAGACACTCTGGCTGCCCCTCTTATCCTCATTCCACCAAAACATGACCTAAATGACCAAATAATAATCATATCTAGACAGCAGTGACAGAAAAGTAGTTTAATTCAATTCACAAAAACAAAATATTAGCTTTTTAGTTATACTCTGTTACCAGAATAAATTACTTAGAGAGCTGGTTTACTACGGAAATAAAAAAATTACTACTAATAAAGATCCCAAACAAATACATCTTGGTAATGGAAGATAAAAATACCTCAATTCAATAAAGTATGTCTTACTTGGAAAATTGTCCAGACACTTGTAACAAATTTATATGAAACTAAGATAGTGACTGTGTTTCTAAAAAAGGAATAAAGTCACTGATGTCTCTCAGGGTGACACATTTTGGCTTAAAAAGTGGTTTTTTTAGCAAGACTCCCTAGTGAAATGAATAAAAAGTTGCATTTAAAGATGGATATCATGACAAGTCTCATGTCAGCAACTCTAGAGCTGGAAGAATAGTGAGCTAATTGTCAGTATGCATAGGAGCTCAACTTTATGGAAGATCCTTCGCACTGAAACCAGAAGCATTTATCACTAAAATGTATAGCTATTTGTTTTAACTGAATAGTGATGATTTCTAACACAGTTTAGCTTTCTTGCCTTGCTTCAGAGATTAAATCAGTAATAGTAACAGTTCTGGGGGAGAGATAAAGTAGGGAGGGAGAAAAAACAACTCCAAGATTATTAGTGGAGCATAAACCAGCTTATTTTGATTTTTAAATGCTATATATTTACCAAAATTTTGCTCCAGTTTTAAGGAACCATTTAAGAGAACTTCTTAGAATGTATACTTCAAAAAGACTGCAACTAGATTCTTAGATGTTTCAAGAAACTTAGAACTGCTGCCTTTATATCCTCCAAAGCCTTTATTAACTGCTCCTTTGGAACACCTACAGAGAACACAGCAAGGCTGATCTGTCAGATGTTTTGAACTAAGTGTTTACCTAAAGGGTGCTAAAAATCTTTTTGTTGCTAAACTACTACACCCTTTTTTCAATGCTACCTATACCAGCAGAAGAAGAGGCACTTGACTCATTTACTGTGGAACTGCCACACGCAGGGACTTAGCTGCCTTGAAACATACTGGAGTGAGGAACACGAGGAATGGGATGGGGGGGG